>CM047516.1:25706658-26021035 GCA_026122265.1 Ammodytes dubius
GTGTGTGTGTGTCTGTAGTGGCTGCTGTCCTGGCAGTAGAATGGGTGTTCTAGGCCTCGGAGGGATGTGTGTGTGTGGTGATGCTGTCAGCACACTGAGATCTGTCACTTTCACACCACATCCACACTTTCTCAGATACTCACTATGAGAGAAGAGGCCCTTTCAGCAGCATGCTACCAACACAGACATTCACAGAAGTCACTAAGACCCACATAACTAACTCTACTCACTGCCTCTATATGAGATCTATTGACATCTTTTAGTTTAAGTCCTTTGCATTGGTAACAAGCCAAGAAAATGACTTAAAGTAACTTAAAGGTGCTCCGAGGGACTTTCAGTTTGTGTTCTTTCTTGCACCCCCTTTGGACAAAAGCAGTAGTGGTTTTACTTTGCCAGCAGTAGTTCCTGGGTGAGCGTATCCATGACAAAGGCGTTACGAAAAACTTTATAAAAATAGCATTCTTTGCAACTGATGTTCTTGTTTGTTTCAGAAATATTTTTAAATTTTCTCTTAGCACCTTTTTAAATTGAGAGTTGGTTAACACACGTCCTTAGGGTCATTGCTTTGAAGACCTCAAACGGTCTCTAAGAATGTTTTCAACATAATACGCAAAAGTAGATTTGTGTTTGTATGTCCATCCGTTCACATGACAACAGCGTGTTGGGGGGCTCCAAACTAAAACTTTTAAAAACAGAGTTCAAGAGTGAAATCTTTTGATCAACAACTCCAGTAAACGATGACATCACGGCTCCACTTTGCACATATTATGTTTATCCATGCCCTGGTAAAAAGATCACATTAACAATGGCGGATAACGGAGCTGTGTTTAGTTTATCTCTGATACGTTTGTTATTAACATTCCTACTGGAAATTGAGATCTGCTGTGATCAGCAGAGACACACACCTTTTATTGGGGTTCACCCATTACAAACTCCAGTAAACATTACACATAAATATCTCATTCTAAACTTTTAATAGACTATAAAGATGAAACTTTCACTTTGTATAGTCAGCGTTGGTGTTCCATTGTACAGTGTATGGCCGTTGTAGATCTGTGTGCGTGGTGTGATGGGAGTCGCAGCTTGCTGTGTGGTTGTGCTCTCTTGGCAGTCAGTGGTAAAGGTGACTGTTAGATAAATATATAACTGTCTCTACAGGGCAGTGCGGCCTGCTTGCAGTTGGTTGGGGTTTGGGTTACCAGGGGCTTAAAGTGTAAGTTAATAGAAAGTGTACAGTGGCACAGAGAGGAGCTGACGGCATGCACTTTTCTATTTTCACTTCCCAATGCCCCCCCTCCCCTTTCCCCCCTCCGAGCGACCCCCTCAAAAGGCTTTTTTTGCTCTGATGCCATTAGCAGATGCATGTGTGTTACTGCGGAGAGGGGAATTGGACATTCTCCATATAGTGCGCTATAAATATCCCTGTGACGTTTATCGTCCCCGCAAGGGTTCAGGTGCTAAAGCGCTTGGATCTCACTCGATGCTTTTGTCTTTATTCATTGTTGTTGTCAAAGAGTTCAGTCACTTCTGAGCTGCGGATCTGAGATCATTTAAACCGATGTGGGGAAGAGATAGTGGGGAGGGAAGTCACTGCACATTTCCTAATGCTGTAATGAATGAAAAATGTATCAAATCAATTAAGCGCTAATGTCTTATCACTGGTCATTTTAAACGTGTTTCTTGTTAGCTTTGCAGGTAAACATTATGGTTTGGGTTCAACTACAGTAGACCTACTCCATCACTATGGTTACAATAACACTTTGGCTAAGGTTTGGGGACAATCATGGTCATGCTTTAAATTCATCCACAAATGAAATAAATGATATATTATTTGAACACTATATAATAGAATATACAGATATTACAATACCAATGTGGTGGCTGAAACTATACCATATACCCAACTGTGCATGTTCAAGAAAACAGCTTTTTAAACAGCTGAACTCTATAGGGAGCACTCTGCATGGAAGAGTTCAATTCATTATCTATGTCAGTAAACATTACAGCTACTTTAAGACAGCCATTAGCAAAACAATACAATCCTTATCATGTTGCCTTTGCTGGGCCTTTCTCCAGTGGTGCAAACAGTCAGCACCAATTAGAAACACAACACTTTATATAGGCTGAAAGAATACAGATAGATGTATAATGTGTTTGACAGTGCAGGGTGTGATTGTGTTACACTGGTCTGACACAAAGAGGCCCTTTAAGAAAAGAGGATGTGACATCAGGTTTGGGGTCTGTTACAGCAAACAGGTGGTGGACACGTGCTATAGTCGGCCTCAGATGTTCAACATTCCTTATTATGAGTAGCCTACATCTCTTTCATCAAGGCTCCTTTTTCTTATTTTTTTTATGAATCAAGGAGTTTCCTAAAAAAAAAACTGGATGGCCAAGGAGCCAAAAGGGAAGTTCTGCTATCGAATTTCTATACCTCTCATCCTCTTTGAAAAGTAAAAAAGAAACCTGTCAAGTTTAATATCGCAAACACATCTGGTTTGGTCTAGATAAAAACGAAAGAGTGACAGAGATAACAATGAATAAAATGAAAAGAAACATGGCGAGGAAATGGGTGATAAAGAGGAGAGAGAGAGAGAGAGGGATAGAGAGAGAGAGAGAGAGAGAGAGAGAGAGAGAGAGAGAATAGCCACCGAGAGAGAGAAATGATACAGATCCCAACTCTACTGACTTTCTAACGACAGATATAGGACTGTTATCCGAGAGCGCAAAGAGAGAAATAACGGTAAAAGTTTTAGGACCACACAAAACCTTTGCACACATCTCACGCTTTGCTCTGAATCTCTGGAGAGCCCTAAGCCCTACAGTGAGGTAATTCAGACCATCTGCAGGGAGTCCACACTGAAGAGGGGGCCCTCCATCTTAGCAGGGTCTCTATAAAACAGGTTTCGGTGGGTGGATTATGTCTGCTGTGAAATTTACACACTGCACCTTTATAAAGAGTGAAACCTACAAAAATGTTACAAAGTAGAGCTTACTGATAATATTGATTCTCCTGTGATGGCATTTAAAGTAATACATATTAGACCCCTTAATTGTTTTCATATTTTGCAATATTGCAGCCTTGTTACAAAACACTTTATTTTGTGAATTTGTTAAAAAGATTACACCAACCACAACATCCATGTAATTATATTCTGATAATATTGCATGCAGGGCCACGCAACACACACGCCACGCACACAACACAACGCACGACACACTACGACACACACACACACACACAACACACACACACACACACACACACACAAAACACACACACCCACTGAGAGGCTGCAGCAGTCATAATCACTTGATCTCGGAGCCAATCAGTGCACCTCATATAGAGTGTCTCTCGCCGCAGCCAGAAGTCACATTCAATTTGATAACGATCTGCTGGTGTGTATTCTTGGGAAAGAACATATAGTGAATATGTGCAAACCCAGTGAAATGCTAGAAGAAGCCTTAATCTCATTTTCAGTGCGGGGGATTAGTGGTAAGGTCAAGCACGTTAAATTATCAGTCAGTCTTTTGAGAGCAACAGTTCACAGTATAATGACGTCAGTGAGGATGTTGTATCGGGACAGAGAGTACAAGTTCCCCTCTGGCGTCTACAGGAGGTAAAAGCTGCTACAGAAAAAAGTCACGGGCAAAAATAAATACTTGTTATGGTGAGATACAGACACAGTGAGAAAAGCAGCCATGTTTGATGAAGGAATAGGACGCAGCTCAGGAGATAATAATGTACAAAACCTTCCGAAACTTGTGCAAAAAAATTTAGCAACCTATGATTATTTATATCATTTGTATTTCCAAAAGACAATTCAAACCATAATCTTATATTTGGTTGTTCACTTGGTAGAACGGGAAAATCTTGTGTTTCAAAAACATAATCCTCAATTTACGAAGAGTATTGGGCCACTCATAAAAAAAAAAAAAGTTCCGACTTTCTTCTCAGAATTCTGAGAAGGAAGTCAAACTTTTTTTTTAATGTCTGGCCCTTATCCTTTTCCGTATAAATTGAACATTTTTTTTTTTTGTTTTTTTTAAGCGTTGGCTTGATTCCTTAAATGTCAAGTAGAGGTCATGTACTGAATCCGACTCCATTTTGTAGCCTGATTTTATGTTGTGGGTTGAAGTGAGATTGTGTTAACAAGCCCCGGGCTGACTGGGCCTGGCCTGCCCTCTGTCCCTCAGCTCTTATCAACGGGACTTTACAGAGTCACAAAAACTGAATCTTTGTGGGAGTGTGACGGGGCAGATGTAGTGCTGCGGGGTTTAATAGGTGGAAGCGGCCATTACTTTCCCCCCAATGAAAATGATCCAACCTTTCAGCAATGTGACACTTTGAAACATTAAACTTTACAACGGTAAGTGTATGTTTTTGTGGCCAGAATAATAATTCACTATATCTCTTACCCTACAGCCAACAATACAAGCTAAATAATGCAACTTCCTTTATTTGTAAAATTGTCAAATATTTATTTGTGATATGACAAATGTAATGATTGTTAAAGGTGCACTATGCAGGTTCACTGGAGGGGCATTTGTTTACATTTACTAAGCCTGAAATGACTTCACAAAACCTATTTTCTCTACACGTAAATCTTATTCAGTGATGAGAATATGAACTTGGAAAAGTGTTCACTTCTCTGATGCCAAAAGTTACATAGTGCAACTTTAACCACTTGACCTTTATAACCCTGACTTCAGAGTTACCTCAGGTCTTGATAAAACAACCTACTGTTACTGTAATGCTTTGACATGTTTAGGGTACCTTTTACACTGTAGGTTTTAGGATAATGGTGAATAGACTCCACTTAGGCCTATATAGCACTTCTCCCTGGATTTTCACAGATCCAAAGTGCTGTACACAGTCACCCATTCACAGACACATTCATACACTGATAGCAGCAGCTACCACGCAGGGTGCAACTTTACTAACAGGAGTAATTTAGGGTTCAGTGTTTGGGGGATTAAACCACCAACCTGCAACCCTGCAACCCAGTGGCCAACCACCCTACCCACTTTGCCACATGTGATAACATAATTGCTCCCGAACCTACCCATTTAAATGGACAGCAGGTATAATTTCATGAACACTTTGGAACGGAAACATTGCACATTCTCCTCACAGGTCTTCCTCGGCTGAATATAAACCTGCAAGTTGAGATCTCTCCTTTGTGAGTCACTGTATCACACTAAAATAAAGCAAACGTCATATAAGTAGAAGCTAGATGTTGAGTATGATCTCAGCGACATGTTCTCGACTGTCTATATTATAGTGGCTCGCGTTTCATATTCCAGGTGTTTATGTGTGGACAAGGCACTTGGAAATGAACCGCATGAATTAAATTTAGATGGCATTTTATACATGTAGTATGTGTCGCTTGTTTTCATATCTCTTGTATAGGATTACTGGCACACTTCTTTTGAGCAGGCATGAACAAGTATCGGTGTGTGTGTGTGTGTGTGTGTGTGTGTGTGTGTGTGTGTGTGTGTGTGTGTGTGTGTGTGTGTGTGTGTGTGTGTGTGTGTGTGTGTGTGTGGTGTGTGTGTGTGTGTGTGTGTGTGTGTGTGTGTGTGTGTGTGTGCATGTTTTTTCTCAGTAGCAGAAATGAGTGATTAGTTGCTTGTGAGAAATTGCCTCTTGTGTGAGCTGTGTGTTTGTGTTGTATGTGCCTGACTGTCTGTCCGTATAGTAAACTATGGGGGTCGCAGTGGGGTCGACTGGTTGTCTCCTCTAGAATGTATTTGCATCTGAAGCTCCAAGGTCAGAACTAATGTTTTTCTGCCTGTGCGTGTCCCTCAGGGGGGCAGGGAGATTAGCTAGTCGTATTTCACCTGTCAAACACTTAAAAAGAGGGACCGGTGAGGGCTGGTCAGAGATGCCTAAGAGCTGGTGGGTCTCCCGAGGTCACAGCTGCCCCATCCACAACCACTGACTGTCCCACAAGAACCCCCCAAAGGAAGGGCAGGTGCTGGGGCAGGCCATGTCTTTAGATGGCATTCCTACTGGAAGTACACTTCTTCTGAACAGGCATTTTGTGTGTGTGTGTGTGTGTGTGTGTGTGTGTGTGTGTGTGTGTGTGTGTGTGTGTGTGTGTGTGTGTGTGTGTGTGTGTGTGTGTGTGTGTGTGTGTGTGTGTGTGTGTGTTGTGGTGTGTGTGTGTGTGTGTGTGTGCCATAATGAGTGATAAGTAAACTTTTTAATTTATTTAATATTATTTGTTTATTTATGTTCACCTATATTTAACTAGGCAGGTCATTGATAACAAATTCAAATGTACAAAGCCGGCCTGGCAAAAGACCTAAGCCTTGTTGAAACCCTGTATTTCCCTGACCTTCTGAGTTAGCCTTCGATGACATCTGGCAATCGTAACATTTGATACATTTATATGACTGTTTCATCCAAGGTCTAGTCATCTGGACAAAGTTGTAAGTGCGGCATCAAGGACAGACCCTCACTGGCTTCTGACTCGTTAACACCTGCAAACACGGCTTCAGCTCTGTGGTGCGTGTATGCAGTAAGTGTATGCAATGTACTGTATGTAGGCGTATGCAATGAGTAACACTTTCTTGTAGGCCAATATGTTCTTGAGCAAAAAGCATTTTGAACTTTCTTAGCTTCACCATAGATTCTAAAATATAATGCTACATTAAGAGTAACATTTTGTTTTTTTGCTGGGAAATTTTGTTTTAGTAAAAAGCTAGGTAGATTTTTGTCTCCAAGAAACAGGAAGAATTGTGTCCAACTGAGCAAACCATGCACTTTTCTTTGCATTTGTATATAATCCAAATGGCTTAACTGGGAATTTTTTTTTTTTTAACTGTCATCCACCAAGCGATGGTAACAGTCCATTATTTGATGATAATCTTTTTTTGATTTATACATTTAAATGTTTGTTTAAATATATATCAGCTAAAAAAATATTGGTCAAAAAACTCCAGATTTGAATATTGTTCCAGCTCTTGTAGGTCAGGGGAAAGGGTATCATTGCTCAAAGTAAAGCAGAGAAATCAGCAGCTCCTCAGCATCAGATTAGATGTCGTCAACTTCTGGTCTGCCACTGGTTTGAGCAACACTTTCAACATTTGTGAAATTTCAGAAGGTGACAGATCTGAATTGAGTCCAGCTTTCTGTGTGTTGGTCAAGTCTCTCTCAGCACACTTCAGTCATGTTTGCTCGCCAGGAATTCTGCGTCCACCAAAAGTCCATTTTAATAAAGTTACGTATAAGTCATGGACAATTTTACAGTTGCGATCCAACTTGGGGAATGTGGTTTTGCACAGGCCCTATGTTGCGGTAGATAATTGCAATGTACAAACTCTTGAAAAACACAAGGAATAGTTGGAGCTTGAAGGTGAACTGGCGACCATGTAAAGAAAACCCACAGGAATTTTGATAATTATAGCATTTGTTTTATTGGTGTCCAAAAACCAAAGTGTTTAAAAGGTTCGGTGTTCAAAATGACAGTTTGGAAACATGGCTTCTCCTGAGCAAAAAAAAGACTTAACCTCCAAATTGCTAATGCTGGAAATGTCTAGACTAAAGTGTCTGCCAAACGTGTGGGAAACAGGAAGTTAGAGTTACCTAGTAAAAGTGCAAAAAGATGATTTGTTCGCTCCTCACCCCAAATGCTTGTCGAGATGGCCCAGATGTGTCAACGAGTCCGGAAGTGACAAATAAAAAAGAAATGGGAGGGGGGGTGGGCCGATGGGAGGGAAAATATAGTGGGAAGACTGAAAAACAGAAAAAAAAATTGAGAGCGGAAGCAAGCATTTAAAGGGAAAAGGGAACTAGGTAATAATTTTCGACGCGTACCTGGGGAATTCCAAACGCAACGACTTCCACAGACACAACATTCCAAGCAGCAGCTTCAGAACCCCCCCCCCCCTCTTGTGTTTTATCCTCACACAACATCCACCTACAACTTCCCCCAAAAGTCCCACCGTGCCCCTCTCGATGATGTCAGATCCAGTATTTCACAGCCAGGAGCGGGGCGATGACACGGACAATTTGGCCTGTGAGTTTTCTCTCCTGCATTGGACATGGTGTTGCGATTACATGCTCCACTGCAGGTCCGACATGCCAGGGATGAAGGGGTGATGGTCGCTCTGTGTGTCTGTGGTGTGTGTGTGTGTGTGAGTGTGTGTGTGTGAGACCTTTTTTTTAATAACTTTCATAGAGTACGGCTCTATCCTTTTCTCTCCTCGTAAAACAGAATAACAGTGAGGTACAGTCAGGCGGAGGGAGATTACTGGAAACATGCTAATTTCCCCTGTGCAGCAGTCAAGTCCAGCCTTCAGCCCGGTCTCCAAAAGCGGCATCCCACACATACGCAGGAGTGGAAGGATTTCTGTTGTCTGTGTTTTAGGGTGGACAGTATATCACTCAGAAAACCTGTCTATAATATTATCTGCTCTCAACTCGAAGGAAAAATAAAAAATATATATTTATTTCATTTTTTTGCTTTTTTAAAGCCAGTTTGGGTTTCATGGCCACAGCAGGTAAAAGAACCTGAGCAGGTTTACAATCACTTAGGAGACCTGAGAATAGGGGATCAGGGGCAGCTACAAAAGCCCCAAGGTTGGGACTTCAAGTGGGGGCTGAAGGCTGGAAGAATTCCTCCTCCTCTGAGCCAAGGAATCCTCAGGAAACCTCAGGAAAAGCCGGCATCGATAGCAGAGTGTGCTACCTGATACGGGATATGAACGTGATGAGGGACGCTGTGTCTTTGTGGTTATAAAACAAAAAACCCAAAAGCACGCAGGATACTCAATGGATTTTCAGCTGGTTCCTTGGGACACAATAACTGCATATATAGAAATGATATATAAGTATAAGTAGTGCATAATGTCAATAAGAAATAAAATAAAAGTTATGTAAACTTAAATTATCATAGATGTTTAAGTTTTAAGGAAAACTGTATACATTAGAGCTCACATTTCATGTGTTGAGTTCTACATACTTAGACTTACAAAAAGTTGTGCCAATTATTTGTTCAGAAAGTTTTTTTCAGACAGGAACATTCTTCAAAAGTTTAGTGGGCCTCAAAACTTTAAAATATTAAGTTTTCCTAACTTTTTACAGTTGCCTATTACGCAAAGGATCCATCGACACAGAATTACTAATAATTACCTAAATACATCTTCAATTCCTCACTTGATATTGTGGAGAGGCAGTTGTGGATGATACTGTGGCGAAGTGGGTAGGGCAGTCGTCCACTGGGTTCCAGGTGGATCAATCCCCTGTCTTCCCGCCACTGTTGAAGTGTCCCTGGGTAAGACACTGAACCCTAAATTGCTCCTGATAGTTAACTTGCGTCCTGTGTGGTAGCTGCTGCTTTCAGTGTATGAATGTGTGTGTGATTGGGTGAATGTGTACAAAACAATGTAAAACGCTTTGGGTCTGTGAAAAAACTGAGAAAAGCGCCATATAAGTGGAGTCCATTGAACATTTATTTTCTTGATGGCCACCGAAGCTTCTGTAAATTCTCAGAACAGTATAGCACTGCAATCTAGAACTCTCACCTCTAGAAGACGCCCACATACATTATTATTACACCACTGCACCTTTAAGGGATTTGATCCCAGTAGGGATTATTTTTAGAAAAACTCAGCATACAAAGTTCTTAAAGTCGGTATTTCATTTTTGAGAAGAAAGTGCATTATTCTGTGAAAAGGCAGAAGTAAAGAACTCCTCTGGCCCTGTGTTACAACAACCATAACAGTCTTTAATGGGGACCGGTGTTTGTTTTGGGCTCTCGGAGGCTGCCTGAGTGACTTTGAGACGACCTACGCTGTCAGCAGACAGTAAATAAGGAAGAGGCTGCGTGTGTTGAGCAGGCTGTCAGCATGTCAGGAGATCAGTTCGTCTCCCCAGCTCTCCCCTCTCTACAGTTTGTCCCTATGATAACA
This sequence comes from Ammodytes dubius, assembly GCA_026122265.1. Lineage (NCBI taxonomy): Eukaryota > Metazoa > Chordata > Actinopteri > Uranoscopiformes > Ammodytidae > Ammodytes > Ammodytes dubius. The sequence goes on from CM047516.1 coordinate 25,716,580, forward strand.
GATTCAGACTTTGCACTGGTAATTTATGTTAGAATGGAAATGTATGAATAAAAATTACAAAAATATATCAGCAAATTCCTTTACATGGCCTACAGCCTTTAAGCTAAAAGTAATCACAAGAGGGTCCCAACTTAATGCAGGGCATTTAATGCAGCCGGATAATATGAAACAGGTAGCACAGTTAGCTCTAATAACAATAAACAATTTAAATTGTATAAAGGTGGATTCACTTTGAGAAGTGGTGGCGAAGGCCTGTTGTGCCCATGGTGTTCATTAGCTGATGTCGCAACTGCTAAATGCAACGATGCAGCCTATAGAAGAATTCATATGTTCTCTGAAAAACATTCTTACATATAGCACATTTCCACATTCTTTGTACCAGTGCCTGCTGTCCTAAAGATCTTTGCCAGCGCATGTTGGTTGCACGGGCATTTGTTCAGGAAGTGAGTGAAATACAGACCGCAGGATGGATCACAATAAAGTGTATTTACATGTGACTATGACTAATAATGGTAATATGACAATGGTCCATCAAAGTTAACTTGATTTAGTACTGTTCATAAACACAGGCTTTCCTGTCTGCCGGCAGTAAATCTCCAGGTCTGATTTGGTGGGGATTCAGACCCGAGCATTAATTAATTATATAAATAAATAAATAAATATAAATAACTATATGACAATAGAATTATGTTCGCTGATGGTCTTGTGTGCTGTTACGGGGTCATGTATGATCATCGGAGGAAAAATATGACTGGTTCATGAACCTTTGAAAGTTCCTCGTAGCCTCTTCAATGATCGACCCACTTTTAATTTGTGACTGAAAGCCCCCCGGTGAGACAATGCATCCCGGGGCCTTCTCTGCTATTGTCACAGCAACTAAATAACTCGACACCTTTTTCGCAGTCCGTCATATCCGCTGCTGAGTGTCCCCTCTTTAAAACCAAACCAGAGTCTTAGTGGCTCTGCGGGAGGCCGCCTGGCCCCGGGGCCCTGTGTGAATTTTTCTCCCGACACTATTGTGGAAGTGTTACGTCCACGTTGGCTACATCAGACCTATAACGGTGAATTATCCGGCTCACAGGAATTGGACGCCATACTTCATTCACAGGAATTTGGCAATGACAGCCCTCTCCCCATGGAGGAATAAACATGGAGTCCTCACTCACCACGTCTCTCTCTCTCCGCTCACACTTCTCTTGACACATCTGCTCTCTCTCCCTCATACAGATATCAGCGCTGCTCAAGGTGTGCTGTGCTGACAGCAGTAGTATAGGTGTGTTTGGGGTAAACATGGTTCAGGAAGTTGACAGTTGGCAATATGTGGTCAAATATTGTATTGTCTGTCCTTTTGTTCCTTGTTGAATGTTTTGATTTGAAATATCTCACACATTTAGACCTCATTATTTTTCATTTTGAGCTGGGAAAGATTTTAGATAAAAAATAAAAAATATTTATGAAAATCCCTGCAGACACCCATATCACCTCTGCTGCCTCGTGTCAACTGTTTAATATATTTTCATGTGACATTTTCATAGGACAATGTTCACTCACCTCATCATAGGCAATAATTTGCACTCTGTCTGAGCCATATTGCACAACACAATGTCAACGCTGATATCACTCATCATCACCAACCTTTTTATTTTTATAAATTGATCGAACATTTCAATTTCAGCCAGAAACATAGTCCATCTACCGTTCTCTCTGGAAAATCAGGAAGCATAAACATTTTACATATCAATACATTTGTATATATACAAAACTTTACAATGATTGCTAATCATAATTTTCACATGGTGTTGGTTTCAACACTCCATACTGTTACCTGCCAGCAGTTTTGCATCACGAAAGTTATGTGCAGTGAGGCTACTCATGTTGCATTTTTTTTTCTACACAGACTGAAGACTTTATCCCCAAAAAGTGAGTACAATGAAAGTCCACTAAGTATTTAAAAATGTTCTCTGACAGTTGTGATGGTGGTCCTCAGGTTTTGTGGCTATGGACCGCCCACCACATACAACAATGCAATGTTGAGGAAATGTAACCGTAACTGTTGTTCTGAAATTGTTTACAGATCTTCTCATTATCGTCGGTCCATTTGATGGATCTTGTGTTCAAAGTATGACAGTTTATTACATCCCAGCCATAGTTTTTGCTCTGTTTTAACAGAAATACTGGTATTCAAAGTCAATGCTAACACTGTCAGTGGAAAATAATGTTTGTATTGTGTCATTATACCTCTGTTTTTCCAGCCATTTATTTTAAATTGTCTCTTTAAACCTCAAATAAACATCTGTGTTTACAGATTTTGTCGATAAATCTGTGGTATGAGGTTGACGTGTGAAAGATCCTGGGGCTTTTCCTGAGCTCCATTGACTTTAAACTACAAACCCAATCCGACCAATGCCACCCATGGACTTGGTGTTGCTGTGTTTGGTATGTAGGCCTATTCAGGGTTGTGAGTGAGCAGTTGAAGTAAAGGACATCTGTATTTCAGAAACAATTCATCCATAAATTGTTGTGGTGGCAAACTGCATGCGACAGTGAGAGTAAGACAGGAGTCAGGACAGTACCATGACAGTCCACAAACTTATTGAATGTAATATTTGATTGTAATATGTCAGAACTCAAAATAAAATGCATAACATACAGTATAAGCTCAGTAACGTGGGGTCTGTTGCAGCATACACAGAGGAATATGTTCAATCATGTAGCCAAACATGGAGTTCATACTTGCTTTCAAGTGGTATTTTATTTTGAAAGAGTTTGTGAGCGACGGGCAGGTCGTGGATGAGCAGCTCATTTTTCTGCAGTTCATTTATTTTTATGTAAGTGTCTCAAAAATCATGGAACACATTTACACAACTGTTAAGAAATGAGGCGGACACTTCGACACACACACACACACACACACACACAACACACACACACACACACACACACACACACACACACACAAACACAATCGCAGTTTGGTGCACGATCAAGGTTTATTGTTAAATGGTTTTTCCATTTTATTTTAATGACCAAAATAATGAACCTTCTTTTCAGATTGATAATCCAAAACACATGAGCATAGATCTAAATCCATTTTTCACAGTACCGTCAATCTCTCCAGTGTTGGAAGGCCATGTTGTCGGAGTCCGCAGTCCAAATGAGACACTTGATGACTTGGCATCAGACAGTGAGACCAATAGTCCACTTGGCTCAATCAGTGCCATGCAGGTTTGATGCATGTACAGTATATATATTCTATATGTTCTTGTATGTATTGCTTTTTAAATACTCCTTTTAATACAACTGCTACAGCACACACTCACACTCCACACACCACACACACACAACACACACACACACACACACACACACACACACACACACACACACACACACACACCACACACGCATCGCACTCGCACACGCACTCGCACTCGCACTCGCACTCGCACACTAACCTTAACCTCAGTGAGCAATTGGTGATGGCTTTTGTGCCAAATTGCACAAGCCGTCCCCGATCAACTGGTTTGAAGTCTACTGTGACCCCGAAAGTAACTCCAAACAGAACACACGCACACACACACACACACACACAACACACACACACACACACACACACACACACACACACACACACACACCACACACACACACACACACACACACACACACACACACATTATTTTCGCAACTATCCATTCAAAGTATTCTGCAGACAAATACGTATTTTTTGGGTACAGCCTTTTTTCATTTTATAAATAAAACAATACTATGTACAGATCTTATAAATACATTTGTCATGTTACGAACATAATCATTCAAACACTTAACACCATATGAACAAATCCTTCTGCAGTAACCTTCAGAATAGTGCTAATGTGCAAGATTATGGAAACTTTAGTTTGTGGTTCAGAGTATTGAAACCAAAAGGCCAAAAGGAGCCAGGGAGTTCATTTGGTAAATTAGGAAAGAGAAATAAACAAACGTGACATAGAGACATAGAGACTGATGGAGATTTGAGGCTGTCCATCTCTGGTTTGACCTGCAGGAAAAGTTGTGTGCTGCTGATATGATATACGGGGCTTCCTCAGTCTGCCCATGCCAACTCTACAGGAGGCAGTTTCATCTCTCTCTGCAGGGAAGGCCAGATTTATGGAGCCGAAACTGAACGCCTGTATATATGCTTTCCCAGGCCCTCACCTATCTCCACCTATTGAGGAAGGTGAATAATCAAAATGACTGGTTAAGAAAGTAACTTCTTATCTTGTAAATCAACCTTTAAAGGTGCACTATGCAGTTTAATGGGAGATGATTGCAGAGCCTGCAGTTAGTTTAAAAAACTACATTCTCTACATGTAATTCTTAGTTTTGAATAAATCTATCATCGTAAAAAGATATATATAATATATGTTTTGAGGAAACTCGAACCAAATGTAAGAATAAATATGTTTGCATATAACAACATTAAAACAGTAACTTTTCAGGAAGCTTTCTAACTTCAAACAGTGTTCCAGGGATACAATTTTCCTGTGAGGAAAGTTTGTTTATTCAGTTATGAGAAAATACCTCTGAAAATGTACACTTCTCTGACACACCCCAAAGTTACATAGTGCACCTTTAAATGCCTGGAAGAACTGGTGATTTAATGACAGTTAAAAATGTGAATACCTAACAATTAAGCTAACAAAACTCCATCTGACATGGTACATTAGTTATGTATGGGTTAAAAAAACTTCTTCTCTCTCTCTCTCTCTCTCTCTCTCACACACACACACACACACACACACACACACACACACACACACACACACAACACACACACAACACAACTCTCTCACACATACACACAACACACTCTCTCACACACACACACACACACACTCCCTGTTTATGGACAGCAGGTCTTCCTCCTCCTGTTTCCTCCGTCTCAGGTCTCCCGCTGCGCAGTCGTAAAAACTCACGTAATATGTTTAGCATGCGCCGCGATGGTCTCACTGCCGCTGCCCCAAGGCCGCTCGCTGTTCTCAGATCAGCACAGCCCAGGATAGGTTACACTGATATAAAGTATCTGGAAATCTAGGTGGTTTCTAATTTCATTACTGGCTTTTATTATAGTATTTCATTTTATACCCCGCATTATTTATTCTCTCTCCAATTTCATGTGACCGAAACTATGTACTGTGTGTACACATTCATTTCTCCATACATAGCTATATTTAACCGTTAGAATTAATCGGATAAGTTGATACATTTTTAAACAAAACAACATGCAATCTGAATATATTTACAATGAATCACATTTTTAGATCATAATGTTTAATCAATTATTGACAAAATATCTACTAATTAATCACTTCCGGCGGACAGCCACATACTGTAAGTAAATACGTGTAAGGCCGTTAAGTTTGTCTGTATACAGTAGAGACATGTTGGTGCGCCCCACTCCTATATAGATATAATAGGGTCATTCTGAAGAATACAAATAAGAATAAAAAAAATATTATTATATACTAATTAAAACATACTTGAGAATTGTATATTCAATTTCTTCTAAGTGTGCTCTCCAAAATCCCACATCCCTTTACACAGCGCACCATTAAGGATAACTATAATGCAATAATCCCATCACAATTCATCTCGGCGTTCAAGGTCTTGCATAGAGAGTAGGTTAGAAGACAAACGCTTTTATTTTTTAAAGTGGAAAGTCAGCTTTAGCAAATCACTATAGTTTTTTTTCAGTTTAAGTGCATTTGTTCGAACTCTCCGTTCTTCCCTTTCAATACACTAAAGGCCAGAAAATCTCCAGTTCTTTGAGGTTCTAACACTAGACATCATCTGTCTGTCTGTCTGTCTGTCTGTCTGTCTGTCTGTCTGTCTGTCTGTCTGTCTGTCTGTCTGTCTGTCTGTATGTCTGTCTGTCTGTCTGTCTGTCTGTCTGTCTCTCTCTCTGTCTGTCTCTCTCTCTGTCTGTCTCTCTCTCTGTGTTTGTCTGCGAGATTGGACTAAAGTTCCAATCTGTGCATGAATGAAACTCAATCTGCTACATGCATACATGCACATGCCAGCAGGAGTCAGGGACATTCGGGGCAGACAAATAGACTTCCCAGTAAACTAAACTCCCCCAAAGAAACCCTTGGAGAATAAATCTCATAGAATATATATAATGCGTATACACAGGAGAGCAATCAAAAAATGGGCCTCATTCCTACAACCTCTCTCTCTCTCTTGTCTCTCTCTCTCTCCATCTCTCTCTCTCTCCCTCCATCTCTCTCTTTCTTATCCCTCCTGCTCTCCTCTTATCATTTATTTGCCAAAACTTTGCTGGATTAAGTGCCTTAATCAAATCCAGCATGATTCTGGTAAATGGTTCAATTCCAGATTTGCCCGTTTATACGGCAAATAATGATCTGATCAGGTTTTGGGTTCAGAATGAAACGCGTGCATAACTTGCTCCATGTGTTGGTGTGTGTGAAAGTGACCCACATGTGTGGATAGGCTTACAGTAAGGGCTGTTTGAATATGCCAAGTGTCTCTTCTGTATTTTCCATCTGATTTTACACTGTGATTGATTTCCTGCAATAGACAAATACAGTAGAGACAACCTCGAAGAGTACAAGGTACATGGAAAAAGTAGCTTTATTACTTAAAGCTATAGTGCGTATTTTTTTCATATAAAGGAAAGACGGTTACATTCAAGCCATCGTCAAACGAGTTGGCACGAAGTTGACAAAGCCTACTGTATATGCTCCACAAAACTCTCTCTGTATGGATCATTATGGCAGTGTTTGACTACAGAGAACTTAAAAAAGAGAATAATTTTGTTCTTATAGTTTTGCATTATCATTGTATGATGCAGGGACTCTCTGTGGTGGCCTTGAAGTACATTTAGAAGTCAGAATTACTTTAAATGCATCTCAAAAGAAATACATTTTTAAAGTGTCCCTGCATGTAATTCCTGTAAACTGTAAAACAAATTGTATCTGCAGAAATGTTATGTCTGCAAGCAAGCATATAGACATGTCCTGACAGGACACTTACTTGTGTTACTTGTGGTTAGTTATTGCTTTAAAGATGCTAAATCATATGCATTTCAGTGTATTTGTCCGTGTTTGACAGCTATACCTGAAGCAGGAAACTACCTGTCTAAGTAGTACATGAAGTGAACTAAAACATGAAGAGATCTTTTGTGGTCAAATAACCCTCATGGGGGGGGGGGGGCTCAGGATCTTCTTTCCATTCATCAACCTTCACCTCCGGAGAACATTACAGAGAGACGGGGTATGGTGGCCCAGTGGGGTCAGAGATATACTGCCCTGCGTATAAGATAGGCAGGCGGTTTCCTCCTTTGACATATACACTGGCCTTATGGGAGCTCAGGCCATCCGGGAACAAGGCTGGAGACGTTCACACAAGAGGATGAGGATGATTAAGGAATACTTTCTGCTACAGTTTATATATATCCCTATAAAGATATATAGATATAGATTTATACAGCTCCTCAAGGTGCTGTGGTTTTTGCCCACAGCAGTCCATTGAAATGCAACTTTGGTATATAGGCGTCTCGTTTAGGTATCCGTATATACTGTATGAAAAATACTACACCGGATAATTACACTTTCTTTTCTTTTTTCCTCCCTTTATGAATAGATATAAACAAAAATCTCTTATTTTTTATTATAAGCATTTTTTGTCTTTTTATAAAATATTAAAACATTTGTAGGATTCTGTAAATGTAAATGATAACTTGCTCGTACTATAAAGTATAAAAATTGAACACTTTCTACATACGTATATCTATATAAAGATATATTGATATAGATTATACAGTTCCTCCAGGTGCTGTGCTTTCTTTCCACGGTCCTTTGAAATGGCGACTGCGTTATGAATGTGATTACATGAAAGCTTGAGTTATAATGTAGAAACGGTTTTTAGTACATGTAGGTGGACAGTCATGCATTTAATTAATGAATGAATAACACAGAATCTTAAATTTTGTCCCTTTATTTTAATTTTTTTTGTTTGTTTTACACAGCAGTAGATGAATGCAGAGGATTTAAGACTAATCAATTATGGTTTACAGACAAGGAAAATTGTTTGTTCTTAAGACATTTTTTCAAAACGGCACAAAACTCTGCTCCCACACTTACACAGAGAAATGGAATATTGTAATGCAATGTTATAGTAATTCCCACAGTATTGTATTAGCCAATGACTGACTTGTGCTTGCAGGCGTTTTTTACAAAGCGTATAAAGTGCATACATGCATTGACACCCACAGCTTTATTAACCATTTGGGAAAATAAGTATTTCTAACATTAGTCAAATCTACTGAATCTTCTAAAGACTTGACAGTTCTCCCCTCTATCTTTCCAGGACGACTGATACCCTTTTAGGGCTACAGTAACAAACACACAAAGATCTGCCAGTGATTAGCTGAGCCCTTTCCTCCACTAGAAAAGTAAAATTACCGAGCGAAAACAGACACTTCATAAAGTGTCTCGAGGCCAGTATTCTGATATTCAGCGCATTGATAGCCCCCTTAGTACCTCAACCTTTTGTAAAACACAGCTGCGACAATGAGAGCAATTACACACACAAAGGCGAGGACACCAACAGCTACCCCGAGCCCAGCAGAGGAGTTGTTATCTCCTCCCTTCTGTGCGCCTACTATGGGCTTCTCCACGGACTCTATGCTGTCGGCTTTGGTGATGATCCTGTTGGAGGTGAGGGTGTAGGTGTCGGTCACGCCTGGGTCTGCGTCCAGGGTGTTCCTCTTGCGCCTGTTGTTGCACTGCTTGAAGACGCTGCAGGTGCTGATCTCACACAGCCGGGTGATGCAGTGGAGGTAGTAGGAGGACACGGTCTCGTTCTGCTGCTCGATGAACCTGAAAGCCGGGAAGTGGAAGCGGGACGTCTGGCTGTCTCCGTTCTCCACCATGGTGGTGAACTTGTCCTTGGAGCAGGGCACGAACAGGTTGAAGAAGCTGGAGTTGGAAGGCAGCGGGGAGATGGAGGCGTAGCAGCGGTCGAGTAAGACGTGGTACTGCCCCGTCAAGTTGGTGGCCTTCACCTGGACGTACACGCTGGTCCTCAGCTCGATCCCCAGCTGTGGAATGACCATCGGTGTGGTGTAGTTGGCGTCGCTGAAAATCTCCATGTTCAAGGTGCTGATGAAGCTACCGTTGTTGTCCTTGATGGAGATGGAGGAGGCCGACACGTCTATCTGGGTGTTGTTGACCAGGTATTCTAGAGGGTAGGCGCAGGAGTAGAAGTACTTCAGCTCGGCGTTGTAAGTGATGGTGCCTATGGTGAGATCGCTTGACCGGATCACGCCACTGATGTTGACCGTCTGGATGTTGGAAAAGTCTGAGAACGGACCGGTCCCGGCAGCACTGGTGGTCATAAAGGTGCTTCCGCAGGCGTGGGTCATATTGAGGGGAAGTTGAAGCGAGCGACGGGGGGAGACACAGATTCGTCGAGGGTCCCTTTACAGGTTGGGTCCGTCATTTGGTTCAGGATCAACAAAGTCTCATTGTAGCCCGTGTAGATAACCGGGCAGATTTGAACGGCCAAGCCAATGGATGAAGTCCCACACGTCACTGAGATGTCAGTGAGCAGTGGTCTTCGAGCTTCTGATCCGCACTCGCTGAGCAGTAGCTGACTGCTTCTCGCTATCAAGGAGAGAAAAATTAAGATCTTCATTGTTATCCTTCAAGTTTGCCCCTTGGATTTTGTCAATCTCCCTGCTATACACAAGCAGAAGCTCTCGGTTTGTGTCAAGTCTTTGGGTGGTGGTTTTCAGGGGTCTTTATAGGTGGAGTGTGTCCCTGGGATTGGTCCAAAACAAGGTCATTGCTATTTGTGAACAAACTGTATTGTGTTATGTACAGTAGAGGAGCTAACCAGTATGGACCATATCCTAAAGGCACTGCTGAAACCTGAAGCATATTTGCTGTCTTGAACTACAGGGGACAATGGACTTGTCTCCTTTGTTCTATGTGCTTTAAAATATCCATGCCCCACCCCCCCCCCCCCCCCCCCCTACATGAAGGCCTACATGAAGTAAACATAACCCTTAAGGAGATTAATGTCTGCATTACACATACAATACGTAAGGGTCTTCTATCCAGTAGCTTCAGTCATGACCTAGTTTGGATCAAGTGGAGCACACAGTGAGCCACTGATTCAATTGCTGTGCTGATATTGTATCCTAACATTAAATAGTAATACTAGTCATGAACCACATCTACCAAACACAATATATTCTGTGTACAATGGTATTTGAGTGTTACTTCATGTTGGACTCAAAGCGATGTTAGGCCCGAAACACATAGGCCATAATTTAAGGCCCTAACTTCATCAGATTCTTTAACCTTAAAAAAATAATTTGAGAAGATATGTGCGTTTGAACTTGTCTCCATTCATACCTACCTCTGATTGGATCAAATAATGAAGCTATTCAAAACATTCAATTCTATTTAATGTATGGTCTACAGTAATATTGATTCATATCCGGGGTTTTCTTTAGGGTAAGGGAGATATTTTGGCTTCATGTTAGTTTCACAAATGGGAGGTGGTGCATCATCCTATTATGTTTCGAAACATACTGTATGTTGGTCAACTATTGTTGCTAGCACATATTCAGAGGCTAGCGATGAAAGGACAAGCTGATCCTGCAGTGTATCGTTCAGGTAACTGTATCTAAGAGGTGTCAGTGAAGACAAAAGAAAGTCAATCTTTCTGGATGATGACATAGACCAGGCATGGCTTCAATAGCACTCAACTTTAAACAATATATATACTGTATATAAAAGTCAAATAGATGAATGTTTCATAAACAAAAAATTACTAGAACAAATGATAGATGGAGAAAGGTGCAGATCATACATTACCACCAAACTGCACAAGACTTTAACAGAGAGCGCACTAACATTTAAGTATTTCTGTTTGAATCAAGGAAAATAATCTTTAACTCTTGACAAACATCATCATTTTAACATTTCATTTTCAAAATTCTGTTTAGACTTATTTGGTCAAATTAGTCTAAACATCACTCATTTTGGGATAATTCCTACAGCCAATTTAAATAATTACGTTGAACTGTTATATGCAAAGGCAGTGAATATATTTTAAAAAAATACATCTAATCTCACCAAACAACAGAGGAATAGTCAGTCATATAATGTGAGAAATTGTAGTTGAAAGTTAAGTGGGCTATTAAGGTATAAGGTTTAACTGAACACCCAAAGAACACTGAGCATGTATCCCACCACATGCCATAAGGACATTCATCATCATGACCCATGTTTTAAATGTCCCTTGTATAACAGGACACCTTCTGCCTTTGTCTAAGTCCAGTAGAAGACACACACAAGCCTACAGCACCTACTTTAGTTTTGTGGCACCTATGGAGCCTAATGGTTACTGTGCATGCCGCATGATTGCAACATTGCTGGTTGACTTCCAGCTAGTGACGTTTGTCTAATGTCTGTCCCCTATTGAATTTCCTGCAGTTCCTCTCTGATTTTTTTTAAAATCTTTAGTTTCATCGTTCTGTTTCTCAAATAGTAAAGTACAATAGAGCAATAGAAAAAAAGGCAGCAATTTTTTTCATTCATTTCAGAATGAGGATCATCCTGCAACAAGGACTACAGAGAATACACAAGAAATTAAGACAAAATACATAAAAACACACTTGTTTGTATCTCCTGCGGTCCCCTTCCCTTATAATTAATGACACCTGTTGTCTTTGTTGATGACATCAGGAAGTGAGGAAGGAAGTAAGACGACCTGAAACCTGCTGTGAATTTATTAGAGTTCAGGGCTGTGGGTTTTTTTTTTTTTTGCAGGGGGTTGGGGGGGTTAGGAGAGGTGGCGAGGGAGGGTCACTGGCTCTCCTGCTCTGTTAACCTCCGCTCCGACTGCGTGATTTATAGTCGGAGCCTCCAGAACCTTTGGAGGGTCTGCGGGGTTGAGGAGTCGCAGAGGCGGAAATGTAGCAAAAAAAAGCTTGGGAGAAAAACGAGGTGGGAAATGTGTTTGGAGGAAAAAATAATACAACCCCTGTATCGCTTTATTTTACTGGCCAGGTCGTGACCAAACGGCTCACTGTTGTGTTTGGGCCTTAAGGCTTATTCTGTCCAGTGGCTAGCAGTGGTGAGGTGATGATAGCTAGTAGAAAATGAAGTGGAGTGTAGCTATATCACGAGAGTGTACAGAGAACACACGTTGACTGTTTAAATCTCTTTATCTGACCAGACTTTCTATCGTTTTGAATGAAATGATAATTGAATGAAGTCTGATTAGCTGTTATGGGATAAGGGGTCAAACATTCACCATAGCCACATACTTAATTCAACAGCAACGGATAGAAGTGCACCAAAGTCCTGCTGCTAAACAGGCTTTTTTTTCGCAGTTTTCTACTAAACGGTTTACCAAAATTGCACGCTTTGCACATATGAAGAAGTCCAGATGATAGTTATATTGACCAAAGGAGATTTGCTTTTGTCCATAGATTTCTATTAATTGGAAAAATGTACTTTCAACATTTGTTAGCTCTAAATGCACATATATAGTTCTCATAATGAAACATGTAGTGTGTGCATACAGTATTTGTGCAAGGCCAAGCAATCAATTAAGACAAAACCAGTGTGTTAATTAATTGTTATCATAACAAGGTCAACACTTAAGACTTAAGAAAGGAAAAAACACTGTGTCTCTCCAGTGAAGTCTCAGAGAACTCAACTCCACGAGAATCCAAGTCGACAGCTCTGTTTTGTGGAATATCTGTTTCAGGTTCTGTGCATAATGCAAACCCAACTCTCTCACTCTCTCTCTCTCTCTCTCACACACTCACACACACTCACAAACACACACACACACACACACACACACACACACACACACACACACACACACACACACACACACACACACACACACACACACACAACCACGCCTCTTCTCCCAGTGTATGGCCCCTGTGCTAATTGAAAGCTCCCATGTTCCATACTCTTCCCGGGCATTTCCTCCTCCGACGCCTGGCTGCTGCTCTGCCATTATAGCAGCCGACCTGGTTCACACCAGATAATATATCACACCCTGTAAAGCGAGCCGCTGTACAAGTTGACCCAGCACCCAATTGTTATGCTATGGGAAATGAAATGGAACATATGCAATGTGTTAATGCTCAGAGGTAAAAATGTGGGGAACATTTAATAACAGTGCAATGCTCTGGAAATTACAGTTATTTGAAAAAGCTTCATAAAATCAGAAAATGAAATGAGTCGGCTGACGTCCAAGATCTAATGGAGTGCAGAGCTTGTTAAAAAGGCTCACTAAGGATTTCCCTGCTATGAAAAGGTTCAAAATGAACACCTTTTATGAGATGCAGACTATGTAGCAGTAATACAACTTAAAGCTGGAGTCAGCAATTCTGGAGAACGCTTGTGGTCAAAATCACTTTTTGTCAAAAATCAGTGAATATCTCCCTCACGATCCGCAACCTGTATGTGTGCTGGAAAAAAAATCCAGCCTATAGGCCCTGTAAACGGGCATTTTGCTTGCTATGGTGGTACCCCCTATTTGTTTACATACCTCTTCTTTACACACAAGTTTACAGAGCCTAGGATGTGTATTAACACTGTATATTCTTTTCAGCGCACCATTCAGTATATGGACAAGTATTGTGGGGGATAATCACTCACTGTTCTCCGGAATCGCTGAATCCACCTTTAAAGCCAAATTCAAGTTCATAAGTTTGTTCATAAACTTGGGCGTGTCAGTTTAAGTTGTGAGGTAAGGTCAGTAATGGACACCACAGCCTCCTGAGCAGGTGAAATGAAGCTTCTATGTTCAATGTATGGGCTATATGCAGAACCAGGTCAAGACAGCAAAGACAATACAGTCGACTGTGCTCAGTGGTAATTCAAGACGTTGGCGACCTGCTGAAACCAGAACTCCCTTTCGCTATGTTCAAACAAAGTCATTTCACAGAGGATGTAACTGAAAGTATTGGTGGAGGGGCTGGGCGGGATCTATATTCATCTATCTACAGAGAACAGGTGAGCAGGTGAATGAGGAAGTCAGGTGGAAAAGTCTGAGGGCATCTGGTGGATGGCTGGAGGAAGGCAGGTCTGGGAGAAAAAAATGTCCCATTGAGTGAGTAGGGGCCTACACTCAATGCCTGGGAGGAGTGAGTAGGGGGCTAGAGACAGGGACAGATAGAGAGTAACGCAGAGGGAGTGGGGATGAGAGAGCAGGAAGTTACTGAAAGGCAAACTGTGACAAGCACTGAATATATCTTAGTGATGACTGTTGCTGCCTTTCTCTTTCATGTCTTAGACACACAACACACACACACACACACACACACACACACACACACACACACACACACACACACACACACACACACACACACACACACACACACACACACACACACACATACACGCAGACACACAAATACACACACACCACACACACACACACACACAGTGACTGTTGCCCTTCTTTCATGTGTGGAAAAGGGCAACTGCAGGGACCAGCTGTTAAGTACTGAGGCAGATATGTGAGCAGTTGCTATTTCTTCTGCAGCCAGGTCACTCACTAACACACACAACACACACACACACACACACCACACACACACACACACACACACACACACACACACACACACACACACATCACACCACACACACACACATGCACATTCACATTCCTGTACCGTTATAAAATGTCATTTGATTTGACATAGCGCTACTGAATGCCATTTACCCTCCTTTGCTTCTGGTTGGGTAGGAAGGAGGGAAGCTCAGGCATGTCCATACTTTCATAAAGAGCAATATTTGAGAATCAAAAAAGGAAAAAACTCTTATCACATGATCACTACGTCACTATATCTCTCCCGTGGTCCCTCCTCTTCCCATTCCCATTTTCATCATATCCCACCTTTGCCAACATATTTCAAATTCAACTTTTCCTCAGTGAAGTCCTATCTCCTCTCCTCTCCGTTTCACTCTTTAGTGAAGTTTGCTGCCATCACCTGCTGAATCACCCCCCCCCCCATCCCCCCTCCTTCTCCTCCTCCTCCCTAGTCTAGTTTTGAGTTACACCAGATGTGGACCCTCGCTGTTTGAAAAGACTGATTGATTTTTAGGCTTCACCGCAATCCAGCTGTTGTATTTGTGAGCCCCTGGCAAATCAGGCTCTCTCTTAGACTCTCCTCTTGGTGTACTGTTTTCTTTTCAAAATGTATTGTAAGGATACTGCAGGTTTCAAATGATTTCTGACTTCAGGCCCAATACAATAGCGGCAAATGAGATTGTATTTATTGCGTGCATAGCGTTTCTAAATGTCAAGCTAACTGTGTATTTGTTACAGTAACATGCAGTGGCAGCAGCATGTTAGAGATCAGTTTGGTGACAGAAACACATGCTAAATAAATTTTTCATCGACTCGAAGCCCTTCAGTGAGTTGCCTTTGAAAAAAAAGTGTTCTGAGTGGAGCTGAGCCATTACTATGATAGATCACTCCCCTGTGTGTGTGTGTGTGTGTGTGTGTGTGTTGTGTGTGTGGTGTGTGTGTGTGTGTGTGTGTGTGTGTGTGTGTGTGTGTGTGTGTGTGTGTTGTGTGTGTGGTGTGTGTGTGTTGTGTGTGGTGTGTGTGTGTGTGTGTGTGTGCGTGTGTGTGTGCGTGTGTGTGTGTGTGTGTGTGTGTGTGTGTGTGTGTGGGTGTGTGTGTGTGTGTGTGTGTGTAGATGTGTTTGTGTCTTGTCTACTTGTCTCCTGCAGTCCATATCTACTTCTCTTCTGCTAGTGTGGGTGTGAGTGCACGTATTGTAAGTGAATTGGTGAAGGTGTTCCCATCATCAAGTATGTGTGTATTGTGCACATATGAAAAGCATTGGTGGGCCTGCCTGTTGCATTTTTGCTGCGTGTGTGTGTGTGTTCATTTATCTTTGTGAGGACCAGTTTCGAGCTCTAGACCTTTCTGGAAAGTGAAGACATTTTGTTTAGTCACTCTTTCAAATGGCTGTTTGGAGGGTTAACACTGTGGTTTTAAAATGAGGTTAGGGTTGAGGTCCGTCATGTAGTTGTGATTGTTAAGGTAAGAGTTTGAAGCTGGGGAATCCATCATGAGCAACAAGGGTCCTCACAAGTATAGAACATCCACTATGTGTCTACACATAATATGTGCAGGAATTCCTGTCAGTGTGTGTTTCCACAACTGTGTATATTTTGTGTGTGTGTGTGCTCTGTGTGTCGTGTCGTGTGGTGTGTGTGTGTGTGTGTGTGTGTGTGTGTGTGTGGTGTGGTGTGTGTTGTGTGTGTGTGTGTGTGTGTGTGTGTGTGTGTGTGTGTGTGTGTGTGTGTGTGTGTGTGTGTGTGTGTGTGTGTGTGTTAGTGGCGGTCTCCCGGGCCTGGCCATAACAGTGATGGATGGGCCGTGTGTGGAGGCCGTTATTATTTGTTATGTGAGCGGGTGTGTGTGACTGGGCCAAGGGGGCCATACACCTGCTGCGCGGCCACAGAGCCCCGGCAAAGCTGGGAGAACAGCTGGACGCATTGATTTAGCGAGTCGCTTCGCAAGGCTGCAGGAACAAATCAAGCAACAGCTAATAAAAACGGGCCTTTATGATGGCTGCTCCATTTGCCCTTCCAAAACAACTGGCTACATCATGTGTTTTTCTAACGCCCGCCGCCACACAAAATTAAATCCCGGGCTAAGGTGTCGCTTCTGGATGCTGTGTGGAGCTCAGGGGCTTAATGTCTGGCGTAGTGCAGCCGGGGTAATCAATGTTTCATTGGTGTGTGTGTGTGTGTGTGTGTGTGTGTGTGTGTGTGTGTGTGTGTGTGTGTGTGTGTGTTTTGTGTGTGTGTGTGTGGTGTGTGTGTGTGTGTGTGTGTGTGTGTGTGTTTTGGTGTGTGGTGTTGTGTTGTGTGTTGTGTGTGTGTGTGTGTGTGTGTGTTTTTGAAGTTGGTCTTAAGACCATGTTTCTGTGATGTGTTTTCAAGCATTGTGTTGCAGTATAGCAATATGTTCACTTGAAGTGTGTGTGTATCTCAAGTTGTGTTGCAGTAATGAAATGGGTTAAGTGTGTGTGTGTGTGTGTGTGGTGTGTGTGTGTGTGTGTGTGTGTGTGTGTGTGTGTGTGTGTGTGTGTGTGTGTGTGTGTTGTTGTGTGTGTGTTGTTGAGTCCATTTCTACAATGTATTTTCAAGCATTTGTCGTCACACCTAGAAGTCCATTATCAATACCTTACATATTTCTGCCCACCTGAAATAAGTGTTTGCATGTGTGTGTGTGTGTGTGTGGTGTGTGTTGTGTGTGTGTGTGTGTGTGTGTGTGTGTGTGTGTGTGTGTGTGTGTGTGTGTGTGTGTGTGTGTGTGTGTGTGTGTGTGTGTTGTGTGTAACTATGCTTACATTTATATTTTTTTCATGGGAGAGAGTGTATTTAGTATGAGTCAGCCCAGTTTAGGCCGCTCCATACATTGTAGTGGGTGCAGCTGTGCTGTGTGTGTATCCGTGCTGGCAGACCCTACAGTGGCTCTATTGTGAGTCTATTGTCAATCTTTTATCACGCCTGCTGAGCCAATGGATATAGAGAAACAGATTAACTAAGCTTATACACTTTGTATAAGACACATTCTACAGGAGACATGTGCAGTATTTATCAAACAGATGCAACCACCAGCCTGGAAGTGTCATCCAGGAATGGAATGAGGGTTTTCTGGAATAACATCCAAACATCTGTAGGGGGAATGAATTGTGATCTAACATTGAAAGATTCCAAATGATAACATGTACTAACAGCTCTGTGGGACCCTTCAGAGAGGTGTGTTTAATTGGTAACTTTAGGTCTGTGAGGAAAGTTGATGCATACACTTAGGTAGACTTAGACTTAGGTGTGAAGAAAGTGGATTGGTTGATTAAGCTATTAAAAAATAAGAAATTCTCACACAAATGTGAAAAAACTGCTGTGAGGAGAAGGTCTCGAAATGTCTTCTGAATTGGACAATTGTCCTATATTTTTATCATTCTGCTACTTATTGTGGGATCTCAAATGCTATGAGCTAACACTGAATTGTGCTGCTGGGATGTAAACAACAGCATAATCTTCCATTGCCACACACTCTCCCCCTCGATCTATCTAATGATCTATCAGGATCTCTGGTCAGGTGACAGCTGGACAGGAAGTGGGAGGAGCCGACATTGAGCATTGACGGTGGGGTCGCTACGGCTACGTTGGTCATCATCATCATCGCTGCTGCCACAATGCCAGAGACACACACACACACACACACACACACACACACACACACACACACAAAGAGGGTGACACGGTGTCGGGCCCAGGCAGCTGTATTGGATAACTAAAGTGTGATGCTGTGGCTGATGCCGTGACATTGTTAAACGGGACGCGAGCGTTGGTGAGTGACACCACTTAGTGTCCCGCTGAGAGGCCAACCCAAACAGACAGGCTTTTATTGTCCAGCACGCTGAGCTCCTGTCAGCTTGTTGTTGATGCGAGAGCCTCTTCTCCGCTCTCCACCTCCGCTATAAATACACAACAATAATAGATTTACAGGTTGACAGGCAGCAGGCGGAGATCACAGGAAAGACAAAGGGGAGAATGACAACCAAGGTGGGTACGTTACAAAACCAAAACACAAAGGCAAAGTTTATAGCAATATGGTTTAGCCTCTTGCAATCTTTTAAAGCTATAGTATGTCACTTGTGCCCCCCCGCCCCCCCAAAAGTATAACTACAACTCTGTCGGCGCATCTACAAGAGATAAGCCTTCAGTGATCGCACATTGATTGTATACCTTCTGCTGTACGTCCAGATTTTTTCACAGCAGTAGATTCAACAACTGAAACATTTGGGGATTTTTGTTGAGATCCTGCACCAGTGCCAAGGGGTCAACACCAGTTTGTAAATGCTGCCATACTGAAAAAGAAGATTTTGTGGAGCTGATAAGCTGATACATCAACTTTGTGTCAACTTTGTGTCAACTTGTTTAACGATGGCTTGCATGTAACCGAAATTCATGTATATATGAAAAAGTTACGCCCTGTAGCTTTAATATGTAGCCACCTGTAATAAAATTTGATTCAAAGCAAAAAAAAAAGAGAAGCTGAAAGATTGCCTTTGACATTGTAGTCGCACCCACTTCTGAGCCCCGCCGATATCTATTTCATGAATTCCCGAAGCCGAGACTGTAAAACAACTAAAGCCGGAGATCTCAGATGTTAAATCCATCAGCTACATTTGTGCACGCGGTAGATAGAGCGTACGTGCCTGTTCCTATCAGATGCCTGCACTACTTGCGTATATAGTATATGGCTGAACCTTGGGAGATTCACCATTCCATTGTGTGTATTAACCCACCATGTGATAAAAAAAAAACCCTGGCCGGTGTCGGAGGCAGTGTGTGGGAGATGGAAAAGCATGTGATGAGTCTCTCAGCTCACTGTGGCCTTCGCGAGGATGAGATCTCCTCGTAAAACACTCCGACTCAAATGTTCTTACAGAGAGGAACCTGGGATCTATAGCAGAGACCAGAACCAACTGCAGCAGCCTCATGGTTGTCTATCCTTTTAATGACCCATCACCAACTTTTTAAAACATATCTTCTTACTTATCTCTAGTGACAAAGACTTTTCTGAGGCAATTCTCATAGTCTTGACCTACTTCTCCTGCCACTCGATAGAACGATAGATAACGGTGACTTAAAAGCAACATCTATTTTTTTTTAGAAACAATGTGCCTGTGACTTTAAATAACAGCTCTGAACTAAAGATGGCCTCATCCACCACTGCCTCAAGCCTTTCCACAATATCAGGTGGTGAGGTGAAGATGTATTTAGTTATGCATCCTATAATACTTCTTCGTCTTCCAACAGCTGCATTTCTTACGGACGCCCACTATGTATAAAAAACACGTAAAGAAGTTAAGTGTGTTCTGTTCTGTGCTACTGTAGAAACATGGCGGTGCTACATGGCAATGCTTCCCCTTCCTATGTATATATACAATTCTAAGGTGCTAAACAAAAATACTTTTATTTTCAACTAAATTGAAATGTATTACTATTACTATTGTAATTTCATACAATAGTTAAAACATAATTCTACCAAGTCGGTTTTGAAAAATGCCAATGCATGATTCTACACACTACCTGTAAGTAATAATATCCTGGAACACATAATACTTGTTAACCATACAACAACATAAGTTTTCCGGTAAATACGGATTTTATAATTCGCACACAAGTAAACAAATGGTTGAAGACACTTTCACAGTAAACATAGCTTCTTCAGACTGTCCCTGCGTGTGTCAGGTCACTTTGTCCTTTAGAGCCGTTGACCCAACAAGGTCAATGTCAGACTTAGCCTCTGTAATATCCACACGTTACATGCTTCACCTTCAACCCCTCTGTGTCTGAGGTCACACGGACCACACACATACACACACACACACACATACACACACACACACAGACACACACACACACACACACACACACACACACACACACACACACACACACACACACACACCACACACACACACAGACCTCTCTTGCAGCAGGTGAGTATGATCTGTGAAATCCTCATAACGTTTTACAAGTGTGGAGGCAGGTGGCGCTAAGGAGGGCCGATCATCACTGGGCTATTTGCAGCACCTGTCCTTTACAATGTGAGATAATAATAACGAACGGAAACACATCCACACAGATATCCCAATCTGAGAAGCAGCAGCAGAAGTCTCGCCAAAAAAAAACCTGAACACACATTCATTTGACTCTGGAATTTCCCATCCATTTGGAGTTACCATGTGGAAATTGATTTCTAAGGGAGCTGTTGAGTTTTCACAGACAGTGTTTCCTTGCAGATCACAGTAGGTATGAAGGTGCTATTTACACACACACAGCACAAGCCCACCGACAGTAGACATTTTACTTTCTCGAGCAAAGGGCTTTTCAGGGGGGAGATGGGGATGGGGGGGGGGGGGGTGATTCATACCCAGTGCCCACCACCACCACCACCACCGCTTCCCAAGGAAACAAGCCCTAAATTACTAGAAGGGGAAAAGGGCTGCCAGACTGGAAATTAAGGAGGAAAAAACTTTTCAACGTGAATTATTCGCTGGACACGACCTGAGGGCCTCAGACGGTCCCTTTACGGCTCTGGGGCTCCCAACTCCAAAATGTGTCTCCCTCCCTCCCTCACTCACTCACTCAATTTTTATTTTTTTTCTCTGTGTCGCAAAACAGTCCACCATGCAAAAGCGCTGTTCAAATCCAGTCGCTTGACTTGTTTTATTATCACTTCGTGAGATGTCAGCACAGACCCCTCTCTGTCACCCCCCCCGCCCCCACACACAACAGACACAGACACACACACACACACACACACACACACACACACACACACACACACACACACACACATACACACACACAACACACACACACACACACACACACACACACACGCCACCTTTAAAAATTTTCTCTGAATTCACACTGCGGCCAATTCTGTGTGGAGGCGTGTATACAAGCCCCCGGATGGTGGAAATGACATGTGCTCAACAACCTCCTCGCAGAATCGCTCCTCGCAGAAGTTTGAGAGAGCTGCTGCTGCTGCTGGCTGCTGCGCCCATTTGGCAAAGCCATCAGGAGCACTTTACGCGTCTGACCTTCACGTGTCCACACACAGTAAATATAACCGCCCGGGCTTTTGTGGATGAGCCCGTGTGCACTGAGTCTGCCAAAGGGGAGAGAGAGAGAGCAGAACGTGAGAGACAGTGCTGAGAAAGAGAGGAGAGGGACAGAGAGAGACGGGAAGAGAAGAGAGAGAGAGAGAGAGAGAGAGAGAGGAGAGAGAGAGAGGAGAGAGAGAGTAACCTTGGGAAATTTTGTCTGTATAAAGAAATACAGGTCATCTGAGCATGAATCACACAGTAGGGGACTAGGGGTTGTAATGTCCTGTCCACGTTAGTGAAATTCACAATATTTTCCTAAATGTTCGGACTGGTAATGGCTATCATCACGTCTGAGTGTATGGGAAATGTACGACTTTCACCTGACGTCTTGTTGTGCTTGACTCTGGCCTGGTTTACAACTGAATGTTTTCATGCAACTTTATAATAAACTTAAATAAACAATAGTCCGGGTGTTACAGTTATTCCTATGCATTTATATTTTAATGGCACGGGATATATATGACATTTAAAGAGTTGGTTAAGAGAAATAACATAGACCTGTTTTCTCACTGACCTATAGTGGTATTCGTCTCGGTACAAGTGTGTATGGAGGCTGAAAAGTTCACCCTCTTCAACAAAAAGGGAATATGGAATACTTTTGTAACATATTTGGAAATAAAATGTTAAATTTGATTTTAAAAAAAAAGTACAATATGCATACTGCAAAAATCAAGTCCTGAATCACTGATACCATTTTCTTGGTTAGGAAATTGGTGTCTTGGCAAAAACATTACATTTCTCACACGCTCTATGATTTATATTCTTATAAACCAAATTCAA
This sequence comes from Ammodytes dubius, assembly GCA_026122265.1. Classification (NCBI taxonomy): domain Eukaryota; kingdom Metazoa; phylum Chordata; class Actinopteri; order Uranoscopiformes; family Ammodytidae; genus Ammodytes; species Ammodytes dubius. The sequence continues at coordinate 25,739,132 of CM047516.1, forward strand.
AATATTGTAATGCACTCATCATAACTATATAAAAAAGTGTGCTTGGTTATTTGTGTGTGTGGTGCGTTGCATGTGTGTGTGTGTGTGTGTGTGTGTGTGTGGTGTGGGTGCTGTGTGTGTGGTGGTGGTGTGTGTGCGGTGTGTGTGTGTGTGTGTGTGTGTGTGTGTGTGTGTGTGTGTGTCATGTGTGTGTCAGGGTCAGTGTCATTCATCAGAATGAAGCTTCGGAGCTGAAACTTTCCCTTGGCGGCAACATCTGGAGGCCAGCAGTGACATTCTCAGCAGACCACCCTTTCTTAACTTGACAATGTCTGGCTTCTTTTTTTGATTAACAGCATTTTTTCTTTTATTTCCCTAGTCCATATATGGTAGAACAGTAAGCATTTTGCATTCACTTTCTAACATTCCATGTTTTTGTTTTCGTCATAATGTAACAATTTTATTGTTTTTTAAACATCAAAATTTGATTAAATTAGAAAACTTTATTGATCCAAAGAAGGACAATTTATTTGCAGTTTCCCAACATCCACACTCATGCAAAACGATCCAAAATGTACATGTCAAAAACCCAATAAATAGACAGAGAGAGGTCGGTGAAAGAAGCAAGGTAAGATAATGAGGTAAAATACATAGCAATGAATAAATAATACAAAATAAAAATACATATAAAAAGCGCATGAGGTCCCCGAGTATAGATTCAGCTTGTCTTTCTTTCACCTCTGCCCCAGGAAGCATGTCTTGGTCCGGGTGTTGCTGGACGTTTAAACGCACAGACTGACAGAAAGTGTCAGTGTTGATGCAAATGTAAATCATTTTAAACTTGGTGAAAGCTCTGGTCGCCCCGGGGGAACGGGAGAGGGGGAACACTGCAATAACAACACAGAGAGAGAGAGAGAACGCTGCCATTCATAACCATTCATCAACAAAACCCCATCAACAGCTAATCACTGCAGTGTCAATGATCAGCTGTAATTGGACAATACATTTCTGTGTATTACTGGCCCCTGTATGTTTGTATTTAGGTTGATATAGGGCTTATATTTAGCATTCAGTGTTTCATCCTTATGTTGGACCAAATATTATTTTATAAGCTTGATTAAATTTCTCATCTTGTATATATCTGCATCTGCATTCCAGTTGGAACCTTTAACCTTAAATGTATTTTAGAATGAGTTGATGAAAATGTAAGTAAATATGGCTTCATAAATGTGATTTTTTTTATTGTATATTTTGCATGATTTTTTTTTCATTTATGGTATTTGTCCAACATGGATAACACATCTTTATAATTAGGGTAATCAATCAAAAACAATATTTCATTGGTATGAATATAAAGACATATTACAATCAAACAATAAACCAGCGTCTTTTAGCCTGTGTTTCTGTCTTGACATTATAAACTGCCATGTTTAATTTAAAACTAAACAATCTACATCACACATTTACGGGTGGTATGGCTGTGGTATGACATTATGAGCGTAGGATATTGTACTTCTGTTACCTGAGAGCACTTTGCAGCATTTGTGGATCATATGATCTCATTTATCATCATATTTATTTATTGCGAACCATTTAAGATTTGGGTTTTTAGTTACTTGAAATGTGTTCGTTGTGTCAAATACAGTCTGGTGGCCATTAAATCCTCCATAGAGAGTAAAAAGTGTGTGTGTGTGTGTGTGTGTGTGTGTGTGTGTGTGTGTGTGTGTGTGTGTTGTGTGTGTGTGTGTGTGTGTGTGTGTGTGTGTGTGTGTGTGTGTGTGTGTGTGTGTGTGTGTGTGTGTGTGTGTGTGTGTGTGTGTGTGTGTGTGTGTGTGGGGTGTGCGTGTGTACAGAGGAGGGGTGGGGGATGAGAGGGGGGGTCTAGACTGAACAGATAGGGTTACACAGTGAATCTGTGACTAAAGAGCTGGTGGACGGATTGCTATAAATTGCCTTGCCATGCTGACATGCTGCTCTCTTTGAGGTCTCCGGTTTACGGCGTAAACGCTCTATCAGTCAGCGCAGACAGTTCACCCTAGATGGAGCAGATCCCAATTTAATCTCTCCCCAGGCACAACGCCAGTACACTTCAGATCCTGCATGTGCACACGGGAGAATGCCACTGAAACTTCTTGGTACACAGGTCGGGAGAAGCTGTTGTTGTTTAATGTGGTCACTGACTGTGGCACTTGGTTTTGGGCAAACACTTAAAGGTGAAGTCAGCGATTCTGGAGAATGCTTGTTGTAAAAATCACTTTTTGTGAATATTTCCTCATAATCCGCTACCTGTATGTACTGTGTGCGCACTGAAAAACAATCTGGTCGTTTATACATGGCATAGGCTCTGTAAACTTGTATGTAAAAAAAAGTATATGTAAACAAAGGGGGCACACATAGCTAGCAGCATACCCGTTTATAGAGTCTAGATTTTGTATTAATACAGTAAGGATCATGAGGAGATATTCACTGATTTTAACAAAAAGTGATTTTGACAACAAGTGTTCTCCAGAATCTGACTGACTTTAACTGACTCGGTGAGATTTCTTAGATGCAGGTTGCAGGTGAGACTCTGTGGCCCAGTTCTCTTAAAGCACCTGTGTGAAGGAATTAAGAATAATTTGTCTTTGGCGGCTCCTTGTGGTAGTATATTTTTAAAAAAAGGATATTTTGGAAGACAAACAAACTTTATTTATACAGAACTTTTAACACACAAAAATGTAGAAAAAAAAGTGCTTAGGTAAAATGCAAATAAAAGCCTATAGGCTAACTGGGAATTTTTTTTTTAAATGATAAAAGTGGCTAAGATATATATGAGTAGGCCTGAATGTAAGTAAATGAATGATATTCAAATAAGGGCCTAAATAAGCAAATAAATAAATAAATCAAACAATCCATTTCACTTACATTTCAGCCTTAGTGATAACAAGTACAACATAGACTGAAACAACTTTCATTGGCATTTTCTAATTTTGTACAAATATACATATTGAAGGAAACATATTTACATGATTATCATAACTAAATTGGTAGACAAAATAGCTTTTGGACATGTTTGAAGCTATAGCTTAACCTTCAAATGTGTTTCTTGCGCTGTGACACAGTACTTCTCTAAAGGACATTTAAGGAATATTTCAGCGATAATTACGCTGTGCTATGTTCGAGATAAAGTGTATACAAATATATATTTTTCCCGGAACTTGTCTTCATAGCATTCGAGCCAGAGTTAAGAGGTCCATCAGTTTAGGCCTGATAAGCCTGGCCTCTGGGAGACATTTGAATGGGGGGGGGGGCGCAACACCATTTTATCTCCCTGTAATCTGTAAAAGGACTTGCATTTCTCATCACACATAGACAGCATTCATGTGCAAAAGCTTTGTCCTTTGTTGCTGCTGCCAGTGAGAGATTCAGGTCGAGAGACATAAAGCCACGCGGCTCTGGAGGCTCACACACCAAAAAACCATCCAATGACTCCATCACCCCCCCCCCCGCCCCGCCCTTTGTCCGTCAACCCATCTCCCCACTATATTTAGTTTGGCTATTTGGGGCAACCGCTCCTACCACTCCTACCCATCCTTCAGACCTCCCGGCCTTCAGTCCCTCTCGACGGGCATTTTTTCGGCTCAATTCATCTTTGTCAAGGCTGGCCCGGGGTGGGGTGGGGTGGGGGGGGGGGGGCATAGGGCGCAGACATCTCATGGTGAGACGTAAATGTTCTGATAAGCTGTGAACAATGTTGTTACACGTTAATGATCCCGCATGGAAACGTGATGTAGAAACCTCGGCAAATATGGCCGCCCACCGGACAAACATGCATGCAACAAATGCGGCCACTGTCCCACCCCTCTTCCCTCGTTGGTAAACTATAAAATATTTCACACATTTTCATCATGGAACTGGACTTAGATAAACTGGAGCTGTTTCATATATTATAATTTATTTTAGAGATTTAAGCAATTGGCCTATATTGAGTATCATTAATGTGACACTCCCATAGACCCCATGGGTGCCACTGTTTTAATGATTGAGAAAAATTTACTTTAATATGTTGACAACCCAGACTTCTTATAATGGTCATTTGGTAGAACCATCACCATACGATCATGGTAAATATTAAAAACAGCAGCCATAAAACACGCCCTTATGCAAGGTCATGTTATTGTCATGATAATGCCTCACTTTACTTATCTAACTTACTGTATGTCCACATTTATCGACAAAAAAAAACTTCTGAAAAATTTTACTTTTTGGAAGCAATGTATGTGATTCAGAGTTTCCGTCATTCATTAATCTTATGGAAGTTGAAAGTTGAATTCTTCTTCAGAGCTGCAGCGGCCTTCAGGGTTTGCCTGGGGCTGTAATTCAGTTTGGTCAGACTGCAGACTACAAAGAGGAACAAGGACAAAGTTGAAAGAAGCTGCATGAAGGGAAGGGAGAGGGAATCAGAGAAAAAGTAAAGATATGTCGGCCTGGAGAAGTTGGATCCTTAGATGAAGATGTAAAATAGTCAGGTTAAGACAAATCTTTTCAGAAGCAAAGTCTAATCTGCAAGTATCCATTCAAAACTCAAAACTTTAACACATGTAAAACAAACTTTCCCTCACAAATTGGTCCACACAAAAACCCTGTGGCAGTTCCTTTGATTTTAATGTTTTATATGGAATATATATGCTGCCATAATTAAGCTTTTTGGAAAATAAATTCAAAAAATGCATGGTGGTTGCTTTTCTTTCTGCACCTGAAGAAGTTGACATTTGGAAAGATGCAAGAGCGATGAATGGCCATTTATCATTCTCTCTACGCTTCTGGAAACTTTTTCACACGGTGTGTGTTCAACTAACACTGTCTGAGCAGCAACAAGCTGTTTTGTGCATGTACATGTACAGTACATTCACACCCTTTTTACACTTTCAAGAGGGTACAATATAGTGTGTTTGTGTGTGTGTGCGTGTGTGTGTGCTGGTCTGTGTGTGTGTGTGTGTGTGTGTGTGTGTGTGTGTGTGTGTGTGTGTGTGTGTGTGTGTGTGTGTGTGTGTGTGTGTGTGTGTGTGTGTGTGTGTGTGTGTGTGTGTGTGTGTGTGTGTGTGTGTGTGTGTGCGTGCATCCCTGCATGCGTACGTGCATGTTAGTGAGTGTGTGTGTGTGTGGCATGTGCATTTGTGTGTGTGTGTTGTGTGCGTAAATGCTTGTATGCGTGTGTGTGTGTGTCTGTCTGTGTGTGTGTGTGTGTGTGTGTGTGTGTGTGTGTGTGTGTGTGTGTGTGTGTGTGTGTGTGTGTGTGTGTGAGCAGCCTGGTTTGTTTGGCCAGCTGTTTGGAGGGAAAGCCTGATCCCATGTGACCTTGTGTTTCTCCAGCTGCTCTGGGATCAGAACAAGCAGCCCCTCTCTGGCAGGACCGGCCCAAACCCTGTTTACCCTCACTTCTATGGTTTTCTCTTTTCTAGGATTATCATGGTTGGTTATAGTAGTAGTAAGACTATTATTAAGAATTCACCATTTTAGATTTTAAAAAATGGAAGAATGGAGGTCAACATCGATAGAGATAAAGCCATAATGAGTCAATTCTGCTTCCATATTGTGATAGAAATCGTGTTTCATGTCGTATCTCCATTGCATTCCGAGGTAGTGTGTTCCGATTTGTCCTGATACTAGCTAACCAAATTTGACAAAAGAAAATGTCAGTGATGTCTGTCTGTCTGTCTGTCTGTCTGTATGTCTGTCTGATATGATAGTCATCCTCTTCTAACTTAAGATGACTATGCATTTATTTTACACAGCGTTGAAAAACCTATATTCGGATTTTGATTTAATCTTATGTTGTGACATAACATAAGTTAAATTTAAGAACACAAGCTTGAGTAGAACAATTATAATATTGCTGAGTACAAATCCTACAGTTATGCCACTGTGGATTTATTACTGTGAGCTTTTTCCAACTGTTTCCAAATGTCTGCTCACCCAGAAGCAGAGGAGCACAAATGACTTCATCTCAAAACATTTGTTTTGGCTTTTTGTATTTGCTGATGGCAACTTTTTACCACTTTCAAAACTATGGAAAAAAAATGTCCAAACATAAATGGTAGCACAGTTGGTGCTGCCGTCTTTCCATCAGTTTCTGTCATGAAGAGTGAGTGTGACAGAAATGCCCTTTAGCTGTCAACAGATGAGGTATTACTGGTTTATGCTGATTCAACACTAAAATTAGAAAATGTATACTAAATTATCACAAGCATACCCATATGAAAAGTGCATAGTTGTCCATAGAAACATATTTGCATTGCTCCAATTACATTTAGATTTAAATGTCACCTGGCTTTCTTAGACAAGGCTATGCCATTTAGTGAATCAAAAATGAACCAAACTTGAACAAACTCGCACCTTTTTGACATTATTTACTTATTATTTCTTTATGCAATGAAAATATTTCTTGTCAGAAGAAGAAAAAAATTGTCTGAAATGTTGGACAAACTTCACCTAAGAAAATAATTAAATTGAGTGATATTGGTGTCCCATGATGCAACCTGATTAGTAATAGACAAGCGAGTTCTACTACAGTGTGAGAAACGTCCTAAATGTTGTTGACCATCGTCGTCGAGGCGACAGAGTCACAGGAACTGAAGAACCAAGTAGATTCAGCCCAGACCCTGGATCAGTGAGGTGCTGAAACCTGTCGGCTTCACACTGCCACTGAAACACACACACACACACACACACACACACACACACACACACACACACACACACAGAAACACACACTCACACACACACACACACACACACACACACACACACACACACACACACACACACACACACACACACACACACACACACACACGGAAACACTCACACACACACACACACACACACACAACCAAACACAGTGGCATACACAGATGGACACAGAAATGCTCTAAATCCTGCTTTTTGTTAACGTGGGAGACAAACCTTGACATATTTCCCAGTACAGGAAAAAAATAGTCAACACATTTTACAGAGCGCATTTAACTTATCTTTTACTTTGTTACAGTATTTAGAGTCAACCTATCTTTAAGGAATTAACTCTTCAATATATTTAAGAAAATTATAGAAGATTGTAATATTTTTATCAGGTAAAGAAAAATCTACATTTCTTCTAGGAAGTAATTGATACTTCATATTGACGCTGTAGTTAATAAACAGGTCGTTTGTCAGGCAGAGCGATAGATAGACAGCTATAGCCCTCGACATTTCCAGTAATCCTCCGCTCTGTTCCCAGCTCTTGTTTACAGATGTCTCTCTCTGTGCCGCTTTAAGTCGCTGATGTTTAAAAGTGTCCGGGCGGCCTTCTCAGGGCTTTCAACTCAGCTGGTCGCGCATGTCTGTCAGCACCGCTATTACCATCCTATCCTCTCTCTGTGTGTGTGTGTGTGTGTGTGTGTGTGTGTGTGTGTGTGTGTGTGTGTGTGTGTGTGTGTGTGTGTGTGTGTGTGTGTGTGTGTGTGTGTGTGTGTGTGTGTGTGTGTGTGTGTGTGTGTGTGTGTGTGTGTGTGTGTGTGTGTGTGTGTGTGTGTGTGTGTGTGTGTGTGTGTGTGTGTGTGTGGGATGGTTGATGGGTGGGTGGGTTGTGTGTAACCTGGGGCCTGTGACCTTGAAACTAAGGCTGAACATTATACCCGACACCTTACCACATGCCCATACACACATACAACAAAAGTTAGCTAACTCATATTCTCAGCCCCGGAGGCTATTGACCTTTTTTAACTGGTTGTACATTGCTAGCACATGTTCAAATCATTGCATGCAGTGTGTGTGTGTGTGTTGATATATATGCCATTTCTTAATCAATTCTAACGTTAAGAAAAAATAAAAGATACCAGTTCAGAACGGCTTACAGGTAATTTGTTTTAGAACTAAACTTATTAAGAAGCTCACAGGAGTTTTGAAGTTCCAAGTCCAACCAAAAAAATATAAAATAAAATTTGGATTGTATTGGGAAAATTGAATCCTCTCTTATTTAAGGGTATAACTAAATAAATATTGTAGGCACTATAGACCAATAAAATAATTTCTGAAGCAGCCTCAATGGTACTTCTCTTCCGGGCTCACCCAGTAAGACAGTTAAACACCTTACTACTGCACTGGACTGCAGCACCTTGGTGCATTATGAAGTGTTGTACTTTACACAGTGTGGACAGACTGTTAAGAAGATGACAGCTCAGGCTTGATACGCTCAAGTTTTAATTCCGTGTTTAGTTTACAGCAGCACTGTTGATGGCCTCATGAAGATCACAAGCTAACCCCTATCTCTCTCTCTAAACTAGTGTGGGCATGTCGGTAATGCACCAGTAACAGAAGGACATTTTTGGAGAAAGAGAACAAATAGATAATGTACATGAAAAGGTAATTCCTTTTAAAAACTAACAAAATGTCCTCTTCTTGGAAAATTATACAAAACGCTTCATAACAGTGAAATGGACTTCTGCTTATGTAGTCCTACTGTCTGCACTTCAAAGGCACCAGTGTATGTGTATAGACGTTTAGATGTTTTCCTCAGGGCTTTCTGTAGATGCATTTTCTAGTGGCACTCGCTTGTATTATATTTTATATGCAAATGCATTTCCCCTCAAGGGAGAAGAATTTGAGCTGAAGTGGCGCAGTGATAAAGTGAAGAGGCTCAGTGGCCATGACAATGTGCTAATGCTACAATGGCTCTCTAACGAGTGAGAGCCAGCGCTAATTTCCCTGTTTGACAAAAGGAGTCTGTGATCCTTTTGGCTGTTAGCGGTTTTGCTGCACTATAGCAGTGTGTGTGTGTGTGTGTGTGTGTGTGTGTGTGTGTGTGTGTGTGTGTGTGTGTGTGTGTGTGTGTGTGTGTGTGTGTGTGTGTGTGTGTGTGTGTGTGTGTGTGTGTGTGTGTGTGTGTGTGTGTGTGTGTGTGTGTGTGTGTGTGTGTGTGTGTGTGTGTGTGTGTTGTGTGTGTGTGTGTGTGTGTGTGTGTTGTGTGTGTGTGTGTGTGTGTGTGTGTCGAGAGTCGACATAAACACTTTTTTTCTGGAGTATATTGTACGCCAGCAAAAACTTAGCAAAATGGGAGTCTGAATCATGCCATGTACAGTATGTATATGTGCATGTGTGATTGCCTGTTTGCATGTGTGTGAGTGAATGCATGTATATCAGCTTCAATGCAGACGTTAGCATCAATGCACCTGCCATTGTCTTAAAAGGTGTAAGTTTAATTTTGACCATAGGATTTAGCTTGTGGAGGTAAAGCGATGGCTGGGGTCACGGGGTCAGAGGCAGCCTGCTTGGGGTCATTCAGCGCGGGTCACAGAGTGGACAGGTTGAGCGACGGATCGTTTACATCTCCCAGCATGCTCGCTGTTTTCCCCAGACAGGAACTGCCACTGTTGCTGTGAAAGCCCTCATGAAGACGAGCTGTCAGCGTCCAGCCCGTCACACAAGACACCCACTGCAGTGAAAACACAATGTTACTCAGTAAGTCGTAAGTCAAAATCACGCCGACAATTGTAATATTGCAAATTAGTAAAAGTCAGGACCTACAATGTAACCACAGGCAATGGTATAGGTTTATAGAGCTGTACTACATGTGGCACGGCAGGAATCATGCATTTAGAATATATGTATCAGTTGGTTCATTTACTTTAGTATATATATATTTGTTCTTATATTGCTTTAAATATGTTTATTTTATTATAGCTTTTACTTTCCTATAGTTTTTGCTGCTTTATCAATATGAATATTATTGTTCCTTATCTTTAGGAATGTTTTTCTAGGTTGTTTTATTTATTTATTTATTTATTTATTAGCAAAAAAGCAATAGAAGAAATCAGTAGAAACATGCTGAGGGTATGTGTCCATGTAAAGGGTTTGTGTTCATGTTAATCTTATAGGGATAACTCCGGGTGAGACCCTCACCTCAGCTTTAGAGGTCGCTGGGTTGGGATTATAGGAGGATGTTGTTTGTATCGCGCTCATGTTCCCAACTGTTCCATTTAATTTTTGTTACCTACTGAGGAAAGCCACGCTAAAAATGCAGACAGTCCGTGATAGTGCAAGGAACTCTGGGATAAAAGTATCCAGCCAATAGGCCACGTGTGAGAAGAGGAGACAGCGCTATGTGAGGAGACAGAGAGAGGAGGAGGAGATGCTCAGATGGTGACGAATGATGGGGGGAAAATGAAGAAGAGAGCAGAAAGAAAGAGCAAAGAGCAAAGAGCACGGTGACAACCCTGACAGCTCCAGGGCTCACTGTCCACTCACTCAACCCGCTCACTGGGGTAAATTTAAATCTGATGATTGGGTGTTCTGTCCCTCGGACCTGTCACTGCTATGGGCGCCATATTTTTTTCTTTTTTTTTTCCAGTGTCTGCATGTGTGTGTCTGTGACCATCCCTTTTTTACTGGGTCAAGGAGATGAAAAGCCCGAAATGTAACAACGACCCGAAATGTCATTAAAAAATGTTTTAAAGGTGCTCCGAGGAACTTTTGGTGTTTGTTCGTTCTTGCACCCCCTTTGGACAAAAGCGGTAGTGTTTTTACTACGCCAGCTGTTGTTCCTGGGTGAGCGTACCCATGACAAAGGCATTAAGAAAAACGATATAAACATAGCATTCTTTGCACTGATGGTCTTGTTTGCTGTTATATGTCATTTATGATCATCAGGGAAAATGAGACTGTTTAAAAAATATTTAAAAGTTCCTTGTTGCACCTTAAGAAAATCCAAAATGACCATTTTGGGTCAGTTCTTACATTATGGAGCAAGCAAAAACAACAAAGTATTTATGATACTACTACTACTACTCTACATGGAAGCAAATAGTCCTTTAATCCATAAATGATTGACTTACTCAATAATGTAATACATTTATAACAGTATTAGGAGAAACATTTATTTTTAAATGTTCGCTCCATAATGTTATAACTGACCAAAAATGTAAGATGTTTTTACAGTATTGTCAAAAAGTTGTTCAGTTTTGGGCTTGTAATTTTGCTACAATATCCACTAGTTATAACATTTTGGATTTTATTTTATATTTATTACATTTTTGTTGTTACGTTTTGGGTCATAGTTACGTTTTCGGGCTCCTATACAAGGCCCATGAGAGCAGACTAGAAATGAGACAATCCTGTGTTTGCTGGTTTTATAAAATGGGTCAAGGCAGGTTATTCAGCAAGAATATGAGTGTCTGCTTTTCATATGGTGACCTACAGAGAGTAATAAAGAAAAGAGGGTTACACCCAGAGTCCATATTGTCTATCATCTTAAATTGCAACAGTCCAATACATCATAACCACTTAGGATGTTTGTCACAATCACCTGCTGTCACCAGAGGCATTATACTGTATTATCATATCCAAGTCAATTACACCCTGGGGAGACAACCCGGATATTGAGAGAATCATGTCAACAACTTCAACTTCAACTTCAAAGGTTCAGCCTGTACAGATGAAACATGGTCACATAGATGCAACCTTGAATCTGCCTTAACAAAGTTGCACAGACCTCCATGTGAAAAACTATGCTTTTCTACACATCTGCAAATTGCAATCAAGATGGCTTTGTCTTCTCTTTGCCCACTATTGTGTCTTGTCTTTTTTAATGTTACAGCAATGCTGCTGAGCCATAATACTAGCCTAAAGTTAACTCTCAGTAATGTTAAGGAAAACACTGACAATACTACAATTTGTTTGAATACAAGTGACTTTGTGATGCGACATTCCTCTACATCCAAGTTCAGAATTCGGACTCGTTTTTCAATCGTTTAAAAAAGGTCACAACACTTTTCAATTCTGTGTGAATTTGACCGTAAAGAAATCCAGTCATCCGCAGACAGCGACCTCCCCGTGGCCTTCACCCTCTGCTGTCTACATCTCACGTCGTGGCACATAAATCACATTTTGTGTACAGACACACAGACACCATGTGTGGCCAGACTAGCATTAGCTTTGGTCTATCAGCCCCTTTCTGTCTGTTGCCTCTCACTCTCTCTCTCTCTCTCCCCGTGTTTTCCTCCCACTCACATGTACACAAATGCTAAGTGGGTGTTGGAGGGGCTTTTTGATATAGTGTTGAGCGTCTCTCGAGGACTTGTGAGACTTGCGGCTGAGTTGCAAACCAGCCTGTCGCTAAAAAAAAAGAAAGAAATCCAGTGAGAGATTTCAACATTTGCTTAGTTGCTTCTTAAACATTTGTTACACGTTGTCCTTAGCATGTGTCTCTCGGTGCTAACACCATCTGTCCCTGCACGTTATTTTCATCGCGGTCTCCCCTGGTAAGCCTTTAGCAGCATGCTGAGACGGCTAAGAGACGACACGAGAGAGGGTAAAGATTTGGCTTGGCCCGGGACGCAACAAGCTGATGAAGTGGGACAAACTGGTGTCTCTCTCGCTCTCTGTCTCTCTCTCTCTCTCTCTCTCTATCTATCTCTCTCTCTCTCTCTCTCTCTCTCTCTCTCTCTCTCTCTCTCTCTCTCGTTCTCTCTCTCTCTGGGGAGGGATCATAGTTACGTCCGCATCCAGTTCTTGCTTCCTCTTGTTTCTCAAATTAGAGCCTTCGGGTTTGCGTTTGGCCACGCTTTAAAATAACCACAGAGGGGAATGTGGGTATTATATTTAGTAGATGGCAATTGTCATCATAGTGGAAACAGTCAGACTAACTATAGTATGGAAATAGTATTTTGACAAAATGATTTAAAGTCTCGCGTCTGCTGACCAGGTTTTTCCAGCCGTATCTCATAGTGCTTCAATAGACGATGGAGTTTGTCCAAAGAGCCAACGATTCTGATCAAGACCGTGACATTAAGTTCATAGCTTTTGGGAAAAACGTGGGTCAAGATTATTGTGTCGAATTTAAGTTTAAGTAAAAGGACTATTTTTTTTAAGCAAGCAGTGGGTTGCGGGTCACTACATACTTTGGATTACCTTGAAAGAAGGCTATTCAGGCTGGTCTCACTGTCTAACCCTACATTTCTCTTACTGTGATGTCACAGTAAGAGAAATGTAGGGTTAGACCAGGGGTGTCCAAACTACGGCCCGCGGGCCAACTGCGGCCCGCGGCCCGCTTTTTATTGGCCCGCGGCCGATTTTAAAAATATAATGTAATATGGCCCTCTGAAAAAAAAAAAAAAAAAAAAATTTTTTGCATTTCTTAGTTAACCCACTAGTGCAGGGGTGTCAAACACTGATTGATTGGCCCGTGGCACATTTTTAAAATATAATGTAATATGGTGCTTTTAATTTTTAAATAATTTAAATGCACTCATTATATTACAGAGAAATATGTCCCATAAAAGAAAAAAGCAACATGCCCATCCAAGAGGACCCTGAGTGCATAATATTTTATTTTAAATTAATATTATTATGGAAAATCTATGTGTCCTTCTCCAATAGCTTCTAATTCATCTGACACAGTGTCTCCATTTTTTTTCATACAAAATTCTTCAGATTTAGCCTCTTAATTTCCCTCTCAAAGTGCACCAGATTCATGCATTTCACTTTAAAAACTTTTAAAAAATCTCCCGGGAGGGCATACCCCCGGACCCCCCTAGGAGGGTCGGGACCTCGGCTGGATACTATTTTCACCCTGCTGGACATTGGACGCAGAGGCAGAAAACACTGGGTGTATCATTGGCATATTAACAAGAGGGGACATGTGTCTGTTTAATGTGCAAGGAAAGTGTTGCCGTGAAGAAGGATTACAATTTACGAAGACACTATGAAACTAAACATCAGAGCAGTTACATGTCCTGATAAATGTGTTATTTTTGCAAAGTGGCCCGGCCCTTCGTAGATTTTTCTGTATGTGGCCCTCAGTGAAAAAAGTTTGGACACCCCTGGGTTAGACAGTGAGACCATAAAACACTCTTTTTGCCTTTTCTCAGGCTAGGATGAACCAATTTCAATTTTCTTTGCACATTTATACTACATAGGATCTCAGAATTCAATACACCTTCATATTCCCAACGGTGAAGTAGGCCTTTAATTTCGATCCTAAACGCCACGCTGTATCCATTCACTGCTTTGCCAGGGTGGGTTGGCTGTGGTGGGACCATTAGGCTGTTGGGACATAGACACACGCTCCCGATGAGAACACTACAGAGATCCGTTTCATTCAAATCAAAGTGATGGATAACCAATTCCTGAGTGCTTTGCCTAAAATACAGTAGAAGCTTCAAATTAAATGAGCATGTTTGAAAGTTAAAGCTGGGGTATGTGATTTGTGATTGGTCAAAGTTAACATGAGCTGTACACTTTGACCAATCAGAGCGAGGCTCCGATTCGCTGTTCTTATTGGCTGGGACTGTCCATTCACTTTGGCACAACTTTGTTGGTGTAGTAGAGCATGTCAGGGAGGGACCAAAGTGGAGCGGTTGATGTATTTGGATTTGAATCTCTATTCCAACTGCCATTTTCTCCCCAAATCCTCCACCCCAGCTTTAAAGTCACTTTAGTAGCCTACAACTAGGCAAGTAGCTGTGTATCTGTGTAGTAGCTGTGTATCTGTGTAGTAGCTGTGTATCTGTGTATCTGAATCTTATGGCAGTGGGGGCGGGACCCGATAAGCCTTTGGCTTCTCCTGCTTCCCTTCGGACGATAACACAAAGTAATATGTATGAATATGCAATGAGAAAATTATGTATTATGTGTAATTGTCCGGAAGAATAATAATAAACAACATGTCAGGTTTGATTGTTTCCATGCTGAGCTGCAGTGGAGGATCAGTGAGACACACAAACAGGGAATTCTGTCCTTAAAAAATAAATGAATTTAGAAAATAGCCACATGTTGTAAACCATTTAGGTGGCTGCAACTTTATGTAAGCTTCATCTTGACTTTCAAATGTATTTGTGCACAGAACAAGGCCTGTGGTTTATGTTTTTCATCACTTACACAGACATCTCTGTAGGAAAGGGTCTGTTTGGTTGAATCACAGCTGCCAGCAACTCTTCCATAGACTTGGCAGTATTGTTTTAACACAAACATGAACATTGAGACCCTAAAACACAATGCACTCTGTGTCTACCGAATAATTGACACCAGTAGGACTGTATACGCCAGGGTGTGAAGATACTGATACTGTTTTATTTTTTGTGGTCAGAATGCATTGCAGTTTCCAAAAAAAAATCTGAAAAAGTATTATTTTATATTTTCATCGTTAATAATTTACTCTTTGGCTTTTGAACTTTCTTTGCACTTTAAAGTAAAAAAAAAATAAAAAATCATATTATTTTCCCCCTTTATATTTGAATTTTTTTCAATCCTAAACTAATTTCCACACAATCCAGAGGCATCTCACTCCTCCTGGCTCAATGTTAACAGAGCTTCTGCAGCACCAGCTCATAGATGGTCTTTGTATGATAAGGAAACATATTTGTGATTTACAACAACACATAATGAATTTGTCACTCTCTAATGCTATATGAAAGTCTCAATCAAGCGTGCACTTTGTGTCTAACCCTACAGTCTGTTGGTTGTTTCCCATCTAGCAGCAGGTTTTTCTTTTTTAATCTTTCAATTCAAGATTTGCCAAGGCTCGGATGGATGTAATCACGCACCACGTAGTGCGGGGAAAATTGATTTGCATGTATCTTAAAACGAATTGTCTCATTTTCACACTGCTATCAAATGACCGTCTGTGATCTGCCAAACGCGGTGCAACGGCTGGTGTGGATTTAAAATTAGGCCACAGCAGCTGTCCTTCACCCGGAGAACTTTATCGTGCCTTCCAACTCCACATTGGTGTTTCTCGCAGAACGGGATAACCTTTCTGTCTTTTCAGGGGAGTGGGGGGGTGGGGTGGGGACAAACTGACACCAGATCAGCCCGGTGGAATTTGGGGAATGGCGCTGGTGCCCACCCACCCAACCCCACACGAAGGAGGAGGAGAGGTGTCATCTCCGAAATCGTGTTTATTCGTTGGCACCCTGTCGTTAAAAACCTTCCCATCAGCTGCATGTTAATCTTGTCCGTAAATTACCCCTTACCATGTTCTTGCCGTTGTGTTTCTTCGAACCGTCACCTCGGCACCGGTTGACATATTTATGAACCCCACCACACCACACCACTCTCCTCTCCACTACTCACCATCCCTTCTTTTCTTTCAGCCCCCTTTTTTTTGGTCTACCGCTATTCACGTCTGTCTTCTTGCACTTTAGACCCACAAGTTCCCAAATACACACACACACACACACACATAAACACATAGGCCCGAGACTGGGTTTGGTGACATGTGGTGGTGGCGGTGGCAGTGGACAGCATTAAAAAAGGCTCCAGTGATTAAAAAAACTCTCCCAGAACATCTTCTGTTTCACACCGGGGCAGAATGTATGGCCTCAGCACTCACCATCTTCTGCTGATCTGCTGTGTAAATGTTAAGAGTTTCAGAGAAATACAAGTATGGAGAGAGAGAGAGAGAGAGAGAGAGAGAGAGAGAGAGAGAGAGAGAGAGAGAGAGAGAGGGATGGGTTAGGGGAGAATAATGGAGATAACGATGTATAAAAGCAACAATTGGAATAAATGATGGTTTAGCATTGGCATTGGAAATTTTGCTGTGATGTTGTACATTTAGGTTTTTTTTGTCCACATAATTTGCTGGAACACAATGTGACATTCCTGGTAGATTCCACCTTTTCATTGTCACGACTTCTGATACATTTCTGCATATAATGTGTAGTTTGCCAACCTGAAAATGAGTGAGTTTGTGAGGTACTAAACCGGTTCTATGATGTGCTCTGCAGCCATTGATGCATTGGAAAGTATTGCATATCATTGGAGAAACTTCAGTTTATATTGTACTAATACTGTCTGACTGACAGAAATAAAATATGAACAAAAAGTCATTTCTACATCAACATTTTCAGCTCATTGTCTTCATACAAATTCTATTGGCGCTTTGAAGCCTAAATTCCACAAATAAAGAAAAAAGTCCATAAACAGAATTACATCGCCGATCTTAACCCACTCACGCATCATTTAATGGAAACATTGCTCGCCACACACGCACAAATCATATAAAGCTTGTTTTTTTCCGCACACATATTTCAAAAGGCTTGAAGTTTTGTGAATGTTTGTGCCCAAGTCTGTCAGACGGCCACCGCGTAATGCCTTCAAAGAAAGATGGACGCTCCAAAGCAACAGAAAGAAAAAAAAACACCTCCACCATCCATCACCCAGTTTATTTACTTGGTGATGAGATCAATATTTAGGAGTGTCTGGTGGAAAGCTTGGACGTACACCGACTTTGGTGTCGAGCCCAAATTGACAGCTCATGGAAACGGTGGCGCCCAAGTGGCTCAGCGCGGGGGCATGCCACTGACTGTATTCTGTGTCGTGAAGATGGATGAGATTTGAAAACAGAGCTTCGCAACCAACACTCTCTTGGGTGTGTGTGTGTGTGTGTGTGTGTGTGTGTGTGTGTGTGTGTGTGTGTGTGTGTGTGTGTGTGTGTGTGTGTGTGTGTGTGTGTGTGTGTGTGTGTGTGTGTGTGTGTGTGTGTGTGTGTGTGTGTGTGTGTGTGTGTGTGTGTGTGTGTGTGTGTGTGTGTGTGTTATCAGTCAAATTAAAGAACAACTTAACTCCTCGGTTTATTGCGTCAAAGCGAAACCCACTCCTGCCGATGGGGGCTTGAGTGTCAAATGGGTTTCACGTATGTTTATTAAAATCCTTAAAGGTGCACTGTGCGGCTTCAAGGGGAAAGGGGATTTGTTTACATTTGAAGAGCCTGCAGTTAGTTCAATTTAGTATTGAACGATTCTATTATCATAAATCCAATTTATTTTGAGGCACCTGGAACCCTAAGACTATAGCTCGTAAACAAAACTGTGGGCTGCTGCTGTAAACAATGGCAGTGAACCAGCAATGTAGCTTTCTAACTTCAAACAGTGTTCCAGGGATACAATTTCCCTGGGAGTAAACTTTGTTTATTCAGTTATGAGAATAGAACTTTGAAAATGTTCAATTCTCTGACACACCCAAAGTTACACAGTGCACCTTTAAATGAACAACTTAACCCCTCGGTTTATTGCGTCAAAGTGAAACCCACTCCTGTTGATGAGAGCTCAAGTGTCAAAGAGGATTACACGTACGTTAATTAAAATCTGTAATGTCAGCCAACGTCCATGGGTCACCTCAGTTCCCACTCATCTGTAGCCCACCCTCTCTCATTCCGCCATGTAAACTTCTTTAGTTTGTGAGTTACAACAGCAGTCCTATGATGTGCTTCGAAGCCATTGATGCAGTGGAAAATATTGCATATTATTGAATGAATCTTCAGCGTATATAGATACAGTAATTGTCAGTTAGGAATCATCATATTTAAAAAAAAAAAGTGTTTTACAAATAAGAAAATTCTACATATTTTTATTTCAATTTACATTTCCCTCTCATCTTATCACAACTATCTTGTATTTGTGCTAAATCCCACGAATAAAAAGGTCCATACCCAGGATACATTGCAGATGAGGGCTTTAAATGTTATGGGGTTATAACACGTTTGTTCATTAAAAATCCTTAATGTTAATGTCAGCCAACGTCCTAGCTCACCTCAGTTCCCGCTCGAACCTCGAACTTCCCGCCCTGAAACCAGAGTACGTTAAAAGGAAAAACCTTAGCGTATCGAGCTACATATCGGCAGTTCAGAAATGCACAGTTTTGAGACTAGGTGTGAGAGGCATTCACACAGTAACGAGGGACTTCACAGAGGGGTCTGGGGAAAAAAAATAACAAAGACAATGATCGCGGGCTGTAAATTGTGCCCCGCGAACGCATGAAGCTGTCCACGCTGCCGGCTGTCAGCTGGTTTGGGAATGAAAACACTTAACCCCACCACGGCTTAAAAGGTCATATAACTCACAACTCTCTTCCCTCTGACATGAGTTACTGCCTCTCGTTAGGACTGGACATCCCAGGACGTCTCTCACCTTCTCTCTCACTTCTCTCTCTCTCTCTCTCTCTCCTCTTCTCTCTCTCACTGTCTCTCTCTCTTTCCCTCTCTCTCTCCCTCTCTTACTGTCCCATTTGTGGCAACCGAATAGATGTATCCATTGCCACGCATATATCTCTGGGGATGCCGAACAAGATATACTCTTACCCAACCGATCAAAAATGTACCACAAGTGTGTGAGGAAGTGGTGTCACACACGCTGACTTTATTTTTAACAATTCGGACACACAACGCTCTCATTGGATACGGTGGTTAATCCCCTCCTGGTGTAAATTTATATTCCCTTAAAGGTGGAGTCAGCGCTTGTTGACAAATCAGTGAATATCTCCTCACAATCTGCTACCTGTCCGGCGTTAATACTCAGCCTAGGCTCTGTAAACGGGCATGTTGGTGTTGCTAGCTATGGTGGACCCCCTCTGTTTCAAACGTTGTTACATACCAGTTAACAGAGCCAAAGCTGTGTTATGAATATATTTTTTTAAATATGCACACTAACAGTAAGACAGGTTGCGCGGATCTTGAGGAGATATTCACAGATTTTGACACCAAGCATTCTCCAGAATTGCTGACCGCACCTTTAAAGCATGAAATAAGGCAGCTCCTGTGACCCCCCGTTGACAGTCAATGGCACTCTTCCACCAGCGGATAGTGGTCCTTAACCCTCTCAACACCCCCCCCATGCTGCCAGAATCTAGCAGCGGCCTCATCTCGAATCGCTTCGTTTTTTCGAAGACATTGATTTATCAGAGGTTAAACATGACCCTCAACACAGCAGTTATATCGCCGTCTCTATTTCGCTATACGGCTATAAGGGATGAAATACCGGGGGCTTGAATCAACATGGACTTTAACAGTATAGTGTGATATATGAAGGATTTATGCAGCTTCGTAGTTTTTTTTTAGTTTTTTTTTTGTTGACACATGTAATTTGGGGATTTCAAAAATAAAAGGAGCTGCCAAGGCGGTGTAATCGAACCGTGGGAGTCGCCCTGTGAGCACGGGGGAAGATTTATCGCCCTACAGTACAGCAGCACGTTCAGCCAGATCAAATGTTACTGCAGAGAAGTTAAAGGTGGAGACAGCGATTCTGGAGCATTGGTTATGTTATGTTATGGGCGGACTAGATAAGCCTTAGCTTCTTCCGTCACCCTCGGACAACACATAGTAAGATGTATGATGTGAAAGAATAATTGTGTATGGTTGAATTTGTCCAAAGAATAATAAAAAATAAAAATAAAATAAAAAAAATAATAAATAAAAATAAATAAAATAAAATGTTATCAAAGCACTTTTTTGTCAAATCATGAATATCTCATCAGGATCTGCTCCCTGTCCGTACTGTGTAAATCCAGTGTTAGTAAAGAGCCTAGGCTCTGTAAATGGGTATGTTAACGAGCCCACCGAACCCACGTAACAAGAAACATGCCCGTCTACAGAGGATAGGCTAGGTATTAACAGGTAGCAGATCGAAGAGGAGATTATTCACTGATTTTGACAACAAGCATTCTCCAAAATCACTGACTCCACCTTTAAAAGCATCGGCTGTAGGTGTTAAAAAAAAATGACCACAGGACTGAGAGTGGGCCCGGAATGAGTGAATGAGATAGCGAGACTAAAAGATGGTGATGGATAAGAGTATAGAGTGACAGAGAAATGGAAAAGATTTGAGGCGAGAAGAGAGAAAGTTGAACTGAAACCTATACTAAAATCTTCCTATATCTAACGATCTCTCACACATGCGTCCTTATCTAATCTTATCTGTGCAGCAGCTGAAAAGCCTTCGACTCACTCTTCTTCAGCGGCTGATAAAACAAGTGTGGAAGGGACAGAGGGTTTATCAAAGAGATTTCTATCTGTTCTGCTCTCTCTCCCCGACATCCGATAGGGACAGCATATAGCGGCATGCAGCCTCCGAGACCAGGCCTGGCTGTGTTTGTTCAGCGCTAAGAAAAAAAAAAAAAAAAAAACGGGTTATCTGCAATTTCTGAAGGTGCTAAGCAGAGATCTGTCATTGTGCGGGGGAGCAGAGATGGAGGGAGCAATGGTGTTGAAGTAGACAGGATGTATTGGAGGAAAACAGGAGGATGGAGGAGGAGAGGAGGGAAAGGATGGAAGTTAACTAACAATTGAACCTCAGAAAAGTCACATGACTGAAGGTCTACTTCTCACTCTGACCAATGAGTGGAGCAGTAAGCATGTCGACAAACCATCATGCAAAATAAGGGCCATGAATTGGTTTGGATTGACAACAGAAGATGCAGTGCGTCTTTTTTGACTTCATGATGTGATGTCAAAACCACTCATTTTCAAAACCACTCATTTTCAAACATCGTAACCCATATTATCATTAGTATTTTTCATTCATGTATCTCTGATTATGCTTTCTAGTTTGTGTAATATCCTTATTTTCCCTATGACAGTTTTTTGTTTTCTGCACATGGTCAAAATACATCTATATAGCTCAATCATACAACTATCAGCTTCTGGAATACATTGATTCATGTCATGCACACATCAGGAGAAAAGCTTCAGTATCTGGGTTTCAATATTATCTTGAACATCAACCCCATTGTTTGACATTACAAAGCTGCTGAACAGCTTAACATGTTATAGGCTATAAAATAAATAGATATCCCGCTGTTTATTGTTCTGTATATTAAGATTTTGACAGACCTAACAGCCTTAAAGCAGTGGAGATAAAAGGGTCCTGCTATACGTGCTTGTCTTGGCATCAAGTGAGGCTGAACTTTTGGCCGCGGGGTGAACAAAAAAAAAACCTGAAACTGAGAAAAAGTCAAAAGTTTGGAGGACACTTTCGGAGAGAAGAGAAGAAGGGTTGATCTGAGAAGAGGGAGCAGGTATATAGTATGAAAAGAAAACAAGAGAAATGGACAAAGCAAAGGGGGGGGGGGACGCTTTGTGGATAGAGGGAGGTCTGTGTAATAGTTTGATTGAATTAATCACATGAGTGAGACCATCAGCGATTTGGCCGTAGGGGACCGATGCCACGATGTGCTTTTTATGGCCTGTGATCCCGGGCTGAAGGGGGACCATGGCTACAACAGCTCCCAGCTATGAAAGAATAGACAACTTCAATTGAGTTATTGAGCCGAGCGAGAGAGCTTTTAACTTAATTAAACACTAATATGAAGCAGTCAGTTCCTCTCCCACTATTTTTTTTCTCTCCACGGGTGCTTTCATGGTGTGTTTGTGTGTTGGTGTGTGTGTGTGTGGTGTGTGTGTGTGTGTGTGTGTTGTGGTTGTGTGTGGGTGTGTGTGTGTGTGTGTGTGTGTGTGTGTGTGTGTGTGTGGTGTGTGTGTGTGTGTGTGTGTGTGTGTGTGTGTGTGTGTGTGTGTGTGTGTGTGTGTGTTTGTGTGTGTGTGTGTCTGGAGGTGAAGTCTCTTTGACAGAGAAGTTTGTGAGGCTCGGACCCCCACCGAGTCTCCAGCACTAGGCCGAGTCAGAGGTGTTATTAGATGAGGATAGAAAGGTGTGTGTGTGTGTGTGTGTGTGTGTGTGTGTGTGTGTGTGTGTGTGTGTGGTGTGTGTGTGTGTGTGTGTGTGTGTGTGTGTGTTGTGTGTGTTGTTGGTGTGTGTGTGTGGTGTGGTTTGGGGTGTGTGTGTGTGTGTGTGTCTGTGTGTCGTGTGTGTGTCTTTGTGTGTGGTGTCTGTGCTCAGCACTGTGTGAGAGTGTGTGTTTTGATAGCATTAGATAGGATTGGTCAGAGGCCACAGGTTGTCTCTCATTGTGTGTGTGTGTGTGTGTGTGTGTGTGTGTGTGTGTGTGTGTGTGTGGTGTGTGTGTGTGTGTGTGTGTGTGTGTGTGTGTGTGTGTGTGTGTGTGTGTGGTGTGTGTGTGTGTGTGTGTGTGTGTGTGTGTGTGTGTGTGTGTGTGTGTGTGTGTGTGTGTGTGTTGTGTGTGCACATCTTTGTGTGTGGCTAAGCCTTCAAGCTAAGATAATTTGTTTTATGTTGATAAAACATTTATTTTTTTCACCCTGCGTTAAACTGATTTTACAATGAACCAATTTCATTCATTAAGACGTTTTAACATGAGAGGGGATGTTGTAAACACCACAACTCTTTCATAAAGGAAGTATGTGGACATGTGGAAATCGTTCTGTTTTGCCAAGTAACAATGCATTACTGAAATTAGCAAGATCTTAAGCTTTTAAAGGTACAGTGTGTAATATATTTAAGAGCATCTATAATGGTGAGATTTCTAAATTACAACGGCCCCTTGCTAACCCCTACCTCTCGGAGAATTTACAGAAGCTACGGTGGCCTCCAAGGATAAAAAGCTAGTTACTGAAAATGGCATTATCCACCACTGCTCCAAGTCTTTCCACAATAACAAGTTATGGGTGAAGATGCATTTAGTTATTCATTCTATAGTTCTTCTTGTCTTCCAACAGGTGCATTTCCAGTAAGTTTGTCCGTTCCGTGTTAGTGTAGAAACACTATCGATAGTATTGTTACAAGATTGGCTTTGTCCGAGCCACTTTTTTACAAACCCGTACACATAGCTTTCTCCAGAATCGCAGACTCCACCTTTAAAGTGATTGATCTTAGATGTGCTGCGTTTAGCAATACAATGGACAAGAGTAGGCGTTTTCACTGCTCTGAAAAGTTATTTTACTATATACTGTATTGGCTCAGTAGAACTTTAAGTATATGATCATGTCAGGTTTGGAGCATCTGCTGTCTCTCTGAAGATAACTCCCATCAGGTTGACATTGCAGCATGTCTCACAGCTCTATCATGAGTGGTCCACTGTGTTGTTCTATATGTAATCCTATATCACTTTGTCTGTCATTACATGAAAGGAAAGGAGTTTGAACCAACTTCTCTTAAATCTCCCCAGATTAGAACAGATGCCAGAACGCTGAGTGTGTGTGTGGTGGTCTGGGTATGTTTGGACTGATGTTAAAAGGCCAGGTGTGTGTGTGTGTGTGTGTGTGTGTGTGTGTGTGTGTGTGTGTGTGTGTGTGTGTGTGTGTGTGTGTGTGTGTGTGTGTGTGTGTGTGTGTGTGTGTGTGTGTGTGTGTGTGTGTGTGTGTGTGTGTGTGTGTGTGTGTGTGTGTGTGTGTGTGTGTGTGGGGTGTGTGTGTGTGTGTGTGTGTGTGTGTGTGTGTGTGTGTGTGTGTGTGTGTGTGTGTGTGTGTGTGTGTGTGTGTGTGTGTGGTTTACTGGCAGGAGGTTCGGTTATTGACAGAGGGATTACTGGGAGCTCGGAGTTCAAGCCTCACGCGCTGACAGACAACCTGCCCCTGAGAGTCAACACACACTCTGGAGACACACGCCTCGCACACCCTCGTCTGACACTGATGTGTGTGTAGTGTGTTTGTATCGCACTTCTGAGCTGTCTTCATCAAGTTTATCAATCTCCCTTTATTCTAGGATTTCCTCCCTGTAATTTGTGGCCATCTCCTGTAAAGCTGCAGCTCTCTCGCAAAGAAGCCATTTAGATGTGTGCGCCACGATTATGAGTTACCAACCCAGTCTCACAGTGAAATGCCTGTGTGATGGCTACTTTGGTCCACAGTGCAAAACGGCCCTGATATTGTGAGTTATTTCCAGTTGTATATCAAGATTTTGCCTGTAATTTATGACATGTAAATGCATGGGGGTGTTGGATCGGGCTTCAGATGCATAAAGGTCCTGAAAATGTTTCTGGAGGAATTGCTATCGAAATTTTAAAATGTAATCTTAACACACAAGAAAAAAGCCTATATACAAGAAGCTGGTCGGATTCAAGTTGTCTGGACGAATTTCCTGTATGGTTGAAAAATCCAATTTTACTGTTCCTTGAAAAAAAAGGTCTTAGAAAAAAAAAAAAAAAAAAAGTTGCCAACCACAAGAACTTAACCCCTGCACTCACAGACATATAAAGAAATCAGTGCACACCACAGCAATATATCACCACCCCGGCTATAACAGTTAAATAGCAATATGGAGCAATACTACACCAAGAAACAAAATACTGCAATGTTTATCCCCACTAGATTAAATGATTGACAGCCCACTATTCTTTCTGGGTGGTCTCCTGGTGGTGGTAGCAGCAGTAGTAGTAGTCATGGGGTGAGAGGGGGTTGACAGGCCTCTATGTAACCCTCTGAGCCTATTTTTCATCCCCTCGTTTTTTACCCACAAAAAAACTTTAAAAGGAGAAGTAGCCACATTATACACAGGGCCGGCAAGTAACTGTTCTTATGCCCCCGGACAACAGAATCTTAAGACACTCCCTTTAAGAGACACTCTGCCCTCTTTAAAGACTTCAGACTTCTATCCCTCCACACTCTGGATGTTAGGACGGATTTTTACACAGTTCATCATGCAGTCACAGACGACCCTGCATGGCCTCTCAAATCCATTAGTGAGGGAATATTTCCAGCATCCAGCCATTTGAAATACACAGTAGTTAAACATTAAGTTAGCCTGGCTTTGTACTGGCTTTTATGGGGGTGATTCCATTATTTGACCTCATAGACGACTTGTTATTTAGGATTCATGGGTTTGGTGCTACTGTGTTTGAGAAATTTGGATGAAAAAAAAGTCTACAATGATGGCCTGATTTTTTTATTTTATTGTATGGCTCTAAATATGGCAACAGTGTTTTCAGAAGCAAAAAAGTCAAATTGCACAATAGGTGTGAATGATGTATAGCCGCACATAGGGAAATAGGGAATTGGAATATTTTCTTTAAAATTCCACTTATCGACTCCATTTAGCAAAAATCAATCAACCAATAATCAAAATACTGGAATTCGTATACCTATGCTGGAGTTTTCCTGTGCAGAAGTTCGCAATGATCATGTGTGATTTGAATGCTAATGCTGATGTTCCACTAAAGTTGACACTTTTCCTGAACTAGCTGAACTTTCACACACACACACACACACACACACACACACACACACACACACACACACACACACACACACACACACCACACACACACACACGCACACACACACACACCACACACTTGGCTGCAGTAAGTGAGAGTTGAACCTTCCAATTTTCTCACCTCATCATGTATTTTTTTTTTTTTTAGTGGCAACCCATCCCATCTCTGAGCTATACCTCTTGCTCTCCGGGGCTAATAACCATATCCTTGCTAAAGGCTTAAAACAGTCATTGACCTCCTAGCCCTCTAAGTGTCAGCCCTTCATCCAGATGTATGGCTTTCTACCACCGTGGCCAGACTTCACAGGCATTCTTGGGATGGCTTTCTCGTTTTGTCTGATTATTCCTCGTTTCCTCTCTGTCTCACCCACCACAGTTCCACGGTAGTTTTGACACCTTGATCTAATGCTAGACCAAACACGAAGCCTTGGACGTGTCTGCAGGGATGGTGCACTGATCAAGTCTGCTGTCTGTATGCCCTGGGGGGGGGGGGGGGTGTTTGGGTCAACAAAGGGACTGGACCCCCTCCCCATTGGAGGCAGTAATTGGCTGTTACTGGGTGTGTTTGGGTTTGAGCTGATCTACCAAGGAACTACAACAGTTAGTGGTTAAGCAGAGCAACAATGAGTGAAGCATTGTGGGTAGAGGATTATTGTAGACAGGTGGGTTTTTGAAAACAGGTATTTTGTTACGTACAGAGAGGCAACCATGAAAGGTTTGTCGATGTCTTCTTCCCCTGCCATTTACAGATTATTTATAGATTTTATTTCTAACCTATAACATATAACTCATTTTGTACCATATGCTATTCAACACAAGTTTTAAACAATACATTTTTCCCACAAAACTAGATGTTTAAGAAAATAAGATTTGTATTTCATTGAGGTATAACTTAAACCTCCTAGGAGGAATGATACATGTTTAGAAATGGCTAATTTTTCCACTGATGATCATAAATGACCTGTAACAGTAAACGAGACCATCAGTGAAAATAAGTATATTTATATATATATATTATTAAATGGCAATTAACTGAGAGTTCCTCGGAGCCACTTTTATGATACCATACGCGTGAGCTGAACTGTTTGCGTGTAAGTTTGAAAAAAAGAGAAATTTTAAGTTGCCACTGTGTCTAACCAAAGACCACACTGTTATACATATTTGTTTCTTATTTAAAAAAAAAAAAAAAAGCAACATTGTGATCTTTAAAACGCTAGCATGCTTCCAACTTGACTCTGACATTTTAAACCACATTCCCCCCCCCAAAAAAAAAGCCATTTCTTAAAAACTAATTTACTGGAAGATTTACGATAATGTCAGTCCCTGGATGAAAACATTTGACTGGTTTCAGACAGAGTAAGTGAAAGATGCCATGCCTTTTGATGTGTGTGTGCAGCATATTTACGATGTGTGCCTCCCAGATCTGTGGAATTACATAAAGTAAAGTCAACTCTCGTGCCGTCAGTGTTTATGGATATTCACAGAGAATACCGTGAAAGTAAACAGAGGAAAATATGACTTGAAAACTATATGGCTGGAGCAGTGACAGTCTAACCCGTTTGGCCTGGCGCTAGGCCTATAGCTGAAAAGTGGTTTAGACTATTTTTCATGAACAAATAGTTTCTGTCCGTGGCTTTCTTTGCTGTATGGATTAAGTTAGTGTTTTTTCTCGCACAGGAAATTGCACGCCTGTCAGGAGGATTGTGGGTCAGCGTCCCGCTCGTAAATCACGGCTCCATAATGGTGACCGCGCAAAAAGACTTCAAGCTCCCTTCAATTTGTTGCTATACAAACTGTTTTATGTTAGCAAATAGTGCCACATTTGATTTAAAAAGTCCCGTAAAGGTGCACTATGCCGTTTCCAAAGGAGGGGAATATGTATTTACATTTGCACACCCTGCAGTTTAGTTTACCAAACATATTTTCTCCACATGCAATTCTTAGTATGGCACCTGGAACCACACGTCAGACTAGAATATGTTTGTAGACCAAACTGTGGGGCCCTGCTGATGTAAACAACAACAGTGTAACAATAACTTTTCAGGAAGCTTTCTAACTTCAAACAGTGTTCCACTTATCACATTTTCCTGTTAGGAAAGTTTGTTTATTCAGTTATAAGAAAATACCTTAGAAAGTGTTCACTTCTCTGACACACCCAAAGTTACACAGTGCACCTTTAACTCATTTTCAGCAACATTCATATTAAGCAAGGCTGACTGTTATTATACTTCTGCAAAGTAACTGCCTTTACCTTTTAGGATCTCCTATGAATGTGTCATTTAACACTTGATTTTCTTTTCCAGTGCACACACAGTACGTTAAGGTAGTGGACCATGAGGAAATATTAACGATTTTGACAAAAACAATTCCCAGTATCGCTGACTCTACCTTTAATAATTAAATGTGCATGTCTTCGAAAGGCTTAGCTGGCCTGCAAATAAATACCCAGTACCTTCTTTTTTGAAAGCAATGATGCCTAACACTGAGCTGCCCTTTTTCAGCCTAGTCAGGTGGCCATCATAACAAAAACACAGCACATTGTCGGTTAATTATCTTTCATCATTCCTTTCTTTCACACAGGGCGTGTTTACCACAAACAGATGCAGGCCTTGGGGACAACAGTGTAAGATTGGTTTCAGTGCTCCCTGCCAGAAAGCCAAACCCTGTATACAGTACATGGACACATCAAAATGCATGGCATCCATTTAATTAGCCGGTGTGTCTGTCTGAATCTGTGCATCAAAGTGTTAGAAGAATGATGAAATAGTCCATAAATAATAGCCAAGCCCAAATGAAACCTTCATGTGGCGTCTGCCCCAAAGCCTAAACCTGAAATTGACTTGGAGCTGACAGAAATCCCTGTAGGCAAACGTATCTTTGTTGTGTGAATTACGAAATATTCAAAACACGCGTTGAGATGATTCAGAAACGCCTACCTCTTTTTATAATATCAAAGACACGCAGGTCTAACACTGACACATTTCATCTGACTGAATAACTGAGGAGTGAACATGGCTACAGTGGAGAAGCTGGTGCAGGAGGCAGATAGGCTGGCAGTGGAAAATCCTCAATGGAGCCTCCACACTCTGCTGAAAGACATTGTGGCCTCATTGGCTAAACAGGACGCGGATCTGAGACGAGTGCAAAGCCAGGATCCAGGTAAAGTGATATGTAGTCATATAAAAAAAACAAGTTATTACATTAGAAGCCCAAAGGGACCACTGTTGTTTAACATCGGTGTCAATGGCATGGTATGGCAGTTCAGACTATATTTATCCAGTATCAAAAGGATAGAACTGAAACTATAGTATTTTGTACTTTCTTGTGTTATTACAATACATAAGGAAGTGTATTTGTCATTCCATAGCAAGAACTACATTTCATTGTAGAAGTGTGTTCTATTGATTCCAAGTCATTGTGAGTGACAGATTATTGCACAACAAAGAAGATTAGAATTCTGCAATTCCTCCACAAATATCTTTGAGCGATTTTAAAAAAAAACCCCGATGGTGCAGTGAAATCAAACTCTTTTTCCGAACAGCTGGAAACACCGGGAAAACAGGAAAAACTGGGGGATCCGCCGACTGAGCTTAACGAGCTAAAGAAACAGCTGAAAGGTATTTTCTGGAAATCTTCATGGCTATTATTATTTCTACAGAGTTTTTTGATCACCTTAAGATCAAAACCTAACTAGTTCATTGGTTTTCTTGGTAAATTGTGTGTATTTGCTGAAAGCTACTTCTGCTGTTGAGAAATGTACAGCAACATGTACTGTATACATACACAGCATGTATAGGCCTATTGTATATAGGTAGGAGAGAGTGGGGTGAGTTGTGCCAGTGGGGAAGTGGTGCCACCCTTTGTTTTTGAGGAAACCATTGAAGAAATTGGAAATGTGATGTTTTCCTTTCAAAGTAAAATTTCTATGATCAAGGCAAGTTGTGCCACGAGACCATTTTCCGAAAGCTATATTTCTTAAATAATTAATTTCAGATCCAAAGTTATTGTTGCCGGGAATGCACCACATCCTGAAATATATGTACATATTTTAGTTGGAGACATTATTGTCTAGGCCTAACTTTAAAGTCACTTTCATTAAAAAGTGGCACAACTCACCCCACTCTCCCCTATATATACTGATAGTTATAGGGTGTGTATATATGTGTGTTATATATATATTATATATATTATGTTTTAATGTTTTTTAAATGTTTACTATTTTCTAAAGAAACTGATGATGCAGGAAATCAAACTTTATTTTTATTTTATCACTTTTTTTTCAGAACAAGCAATAAAACTGGAAAAACTGGGGAACCAGCAGACTGAGCTTAGCGAGCTAAAGAAACAGCTGAAAGGTATTTTCTGGAAATCATCATGGCTATGATTATATACAATATTACAGCAATATTTTCATTTCAAGTTATGTTATGTGACAGATACTAATTCTGAATTTCTTCAGCAAATATTTTGGAGCATTTTTCAAAATAAACTTTTGCAGTGAAGTGAAATCAAACTCTATTTAAATCGTCTTTTTTCAGAACAAGCAACAAAACTGGAAAAAACTGGAGGCTCAGCAGAAAGGTATTGTGTGGAAACACACTTAATGATTTTCAGTATTTGAGTATTTTCACTTTTCACTTACTCATCAAACTGTAAATGTGTGAATATACAGCGGCTTTGGTTGCAGTTAAATCTACACTCAAGAGAAAACCTGTGTCTGTACCTCAAATTTCAGTTATTCGCCAAAACCAAAGTACACATGGTGGCGCTATTGTTGCCATGCCAGTTTGTTGATTACATAACTGGGGGAAATCTAGTCAAAATATGTATCGTTTTAACGTTTTGTCTCTTTGAGTGAAGGTACAACTAAAAATGTAACTTTAAAACTCACGGTAGATAGAACATACATACTCTCTCTCTCTCTGTCTCTCTCTCAGTAATACAGGTGGCCTTCTCAGGAGTGCTGTCGGCTGAAATTCCAATAGGCACCGAACCCGAAGAAGAGATTATTCTAAAAGGCGAGCAAATCAGATTCATTACCAACACCGGAAATGCCTTTCACCCAGAGACAGGTACTTGACATGTTACCAATTCATTTCACTCTTTAGCCTACACCTATGGTCTGTTTGAATGATGCTTTTTTTTAATCACTAAAACAAATATCCAACAGGTATTTTCACTGCACCGGTAAAAGGGGTCTACCACTTCCATTGGAGCTTTGCTACGAGTGCAAATGATGCACGTGCAGGTGCTACATTGGTGAAGAACTCCGTGGAAATTTTAGATGCATATGAGAAGCAGGAGTACGGGTATGTGTCTTCTTCTGAGGGTGTTACACTGATATTGGAGGAGAGAGATAATGTGTTCCTGCGTCTGGATCACTCCTCAAAAGCGCTAGAGGTTCAATGGTGTAACAGCACCTTCAGTGGCCATCTGTTATTCACCATGTAGGACGGAAGCAGTTCCTCTATGAAATCTCCTCTATTCTTTAACAATACAATCACTGCACAACTGTAAAGTTAACTAAGCCGAGAGAGCAGTGCAACACTTATACAAATGAAAGTGTAACAAAAAAAATCCAATAAACATGAT
The DNA here is from genome assembly GCA_026122265.1 of Ammodytes dubius. Taxonomy (NCBI): domain Eukaryota; kingdom Metazoa; phylum Chordata; class Actinopteri; order Uranoscopiformes; family Ammodytidae; genus Ammodytes; species Ammodytes dubius. The sequence goes on from CM047516.1 coordinate 25,770,553, forward strand.
TACAGCATCATCTCTTAATTCCTTCATTATTTCTGTTTCAGCTTTACACAACACATCGAAAGCAGAAAATCAAAAATGCTTTTTTCAACAGTATGTAAATATGTCAGTACTGGACCATTCTGCAAGGTGTTTTCATAAAGCTACGTTGCCAGTTTAAGACATTGGACTTATTCTTAATGTGCAACAATTTGTTGGCCTATATATTTAATAGGGCCCATTCTTCCAAACAAAACAACCATTAAACAATAATTTAAAGTAGCTACGAGGAACTTTTTAATATTTTTCCCTCTGATGATCATAATGACATGTCACAGCAACCTAGACCATCAGTGGAAAGAATGCTATTTTGATATAATTTTTCTTGTTTCGGATAAGCTCAACCAGGAACAACAGCTGGCGTAGTAAAATCACTACCGCTTTTGTCCAAAGGGGCTGCTAGAATTTACACAAACGGAAAGTTCCTCATAGCCGCTTCACAGGAAATAGGAAACTCCTCCTAGCAATTCCTGCAGGTTTTCTACCAGGTTAACAGATAGTCTTTGTTTTGGTTTGCTAATCCACAGTTTATTAAAACCACAGCCCTAACGGTAACCACGCAAAAACTTCTGTCTCTTCAATTTGTTGTTATACAAACCATTACATTTTAACAAATAGTGCCATTTTTGAGTCACTTAACCCATTTCCAGCAACATTCACATTACACAAGGCTGATTTTAAAAGTTTACTTCTGCCTTTACTCCTTTTTTTTTATATATATGTTCTCCTATGAATTGTGACATTAAAGACATTGGATTTTGATCTTAATGCACAAACCTTTATTGGCCTTACCAGGTCCCATTGTTCCAAACAAAACAACCCTTACTTTAAAAGTTAAAGAGCAAACTTAATTCATGCAGGATTTTTCCAAGCTTAGCAGACAATCTTTGTTTGGCTTTGCTAATCCACATATATACTGTTATATGCCCTGGCGCATTTATAACACTGATTACTGCCTCAGCAAACATTGGGCCCATGTCATTTCATAGTTCAAGCCAACACCACCCCGTAAATCCCCCAGCGGAGTGCCCGTTGTTAAAGTGTTTTTGGAAGAAAAAAAGTTCGGTGGGCAGAACAAGTCAGGCGAGATTTTCTATTTATTTTCGGTGTTTAATTGGACAAATGAATAGCATTCCACCCCCTGGAGCATAGTGGCATTATTGTTCTCGGAGAATAAACACAGAAAGGGGTTCCTGCGAGGACTATAAAAGTGCAGAATAAACAGCTCTCTCAAAGCCCCAGTATTGAATGTCTGTTTATGACTTGTAATATGAAGTGCAGGGCTTTAAAATCACTAATTACATCAGCTATGTGGATTTTTTTCTGGGGGAGGTAAAAGGCGGTTATTGGTGGTTTTAATTGTATGTATGTATGTCTGTGTTGTGTGTTGTGTGTGTGTGTGTGTGTGTGTGTGTGTGTGTGTGTGTGTGGTGTGTGTGTGTGTGTGTGTGTGTGTGTGTGTGTGTGTGTGTGTGTGTGTGTGTGTGTGTGTGTGTGTGTTGTTGTGTATGGTTGTGGTTGTTTCAAGCATTGTATGTCTATCGCTATTAGCTCTATTTCACGCTTTTCTAAATACAGTACATAGGCCCATTTGCCTGGTCATTACTTTAAGCCTGTGTGTGCTGTAGTATTAAGAGCCTATGTATGCTGTACATATGTGCACCCTGTGTGTGTGTGTGTGTGTGTGTGTGTGTGTGTGTGTGTGTGTGTGTGTGGTGTGTGTGTGTGGCTTCATAAAGGCCCACAGAGGGCTGACCTTAGGGCGGCGCAGGAGGAGAAAAAAAATGGTTTCCTCTGGCCTGATCTGTGCAGACTCTGGTTAATAAAACATGTTCCCGTCTTCCGCTCAGATGAGAGGGAGGTGAGCGGCCGACCCCCTCAACACATGTAGTGACCACTTTGTCAGCCAGCAGCTCCAATAAAAGCCTGGACATGGAAAGGAACTCTAATACAGGAATAGATGGACGCATATTTTTATTGAATAACTTGATAGATTTATTGTCGGATTAGTTGCATGTCTGGGATTTTGATAGGTGGGAATGTTTCACTTCAGTCACAGAGACTAAAAGGTTGTAAAAACTCGTTAAAAAACACCTTTTGTGAAATTTTGGGACTTTTTCTTAGCATTCTCAGCAAAATAAGAATTGAAGGGATCACTTTTTGACAAAATCATGAATATCTCCTCACGAATCTCCTACCTGTAGGAAGCAAAAAAAAAAAAAATGACAGAACAAAAGGGCCCATGCTCAGCTAGCACATGCACATTTACAGAGCCTAAACGCTGTGTTTTAACACATAGTCCAAAATGTTCTTTTCAGGCACACACAGTTCTCGAAATTAGTATGCAATTTCAAGTTCTCGTATTCCAATGCATTTGACGAGATGTTGACGTTCTTTTAGTACACACCTCTTCCTGAAACTACCTTTTCATGTAAAAATCAGCTGCTGTAGAAGAGATCACACAAACAAACATCCAGGGATGGAGTGTGAAATGCCTGCGGTTGTCAGCTTAGGTGGTGGAGAAAAAAAACACACTGAGAGGGCATAGAAAGGAAACGTTCATAGCCTTATGTATATAGGCTAGTATACTGTATATATGCAGTCCAGTTAGTGGCTACAGTCAGTTCAGTTCATTCGGCCTGCCCCTGAACGCACCATCACCTCATCACTCAACGGGCCCTGCCTGGACGCCCGGCAGCTGACGCCCAAAAATCCACATTATAGGACTGTGTCTCATCAGAGCGACCCGTCACCTCATATCTCAGCGCAGGAGGCACGGCCCCATTCATGAGTGCTGGACACAGATTTAAACACGCGCCACGTCTGTACTATGACTGGTGGCTTGCTGTATAGGCTACTGATGGACGGCCTGCCTATGGTCGGTTAAAGGTGAAGTCAGCGGGCCGCCCTTAGCTCAGTTGGTAGGGCGTCCCCCCCATGGGCCTCGGCCAGCAGCGGACCCGGGTTCGATTCCAGCCCGCGGTCGTTCTCTGCCCCATTTCAACTCTGTCTCTACACTATCAATAAAGCATAAAAAAATGGAAGTCAGCAATTTTGGTGAATACTTTTTGTAAAAAAAAAAAAATACTGTTGTCAATATCTGTGAATATCTCCTCACGATTCGCTAACTGTACCATGGACCTATAAGAAACTGTACGCGCTGTGTGCGTGTGGTAAAAACATCCAGTGTTAATATACAGCCTAGACTCTGTAAACTGGCGTGTTGCTGGTAGCTTTGGTGGGCCCCCTTTGTTTACATACCAGTGTAAAGAGCCTGGGTTCTGTATTAACACCAAACAAATAAATAAAAAAATTCAGTTCACACACAGTACAGTGCAGACAGGTAGCAGATTGTGAGGAGAAATTAACTAATTTTGAGAAGTGATTTTGTCAACAAGCAGAATTGCTGACTCCACCTTTAAAGCTGTTCTGCTGTCTGATTGGACACAGATCTGAGGGTGCTGAGGTCATGCAGAAAGACAAATCAGAATGTGAAGTATTCCTGGACACTATAGGAGCTATTTTGAAGAGCTATTTGGCTGCTTTGATCAAATATATATTGGAGTGTTAGAAGAAATGTTGTGCTGCTTCTGCCACATTGGAAGATGGATTACTTGAAACAACGTACAAATATGACAATTAAATCACATCACATTTGGAGCTCACACACACACACACACACACACGGCTACAAGCGAAATGCCAACTGGTATATCAAGGCACAGCTGGAAATGTTACTAGTTGCATAAGTACCAAGTACATCATGGAAAACTTTGGATTTCAAATGGGCTTTAGTAATTTTTTTAAAATATTACTTTATAACTTCCCTGCCCTTTCTGAGACTCCCACTTCTACTAGAGATCATCATTTAAAAATAAAATAGGTCACAAATCTATAGTTTAGTTTAAGTAATCTCATAAACCCCATATTTTGGAGGACTAGTTCTATACTTTGGATTAATCTGCTATATCATTATTTTTAAATTAATTTACTCTTTATTCTTTAATATTTCTAGTGATGCAATATTGAAGAAAAGCCCTCTTTAAACCGCAATCAGTGCACAAGAAATACAATGTGCCTGCCTGTATTTGTTCTTTTATTATTTCTCAAATAATAACATTTCTAATTTTGATGTATCTTATGCCCCTGTAAAGCACTTTGAATTGCCTTGTGTCTGAATTGTGCTATATAAATAAACCTTCCTTGCCTTGCAAAGATTTGTGTAATAACAGTTACAGCATTATTAAACAATGCTTTTATTATTAATACAGAATGGACACCCTTGTAGATTGGTGTATCACTCAGTCGGACAGTTTAAGAGTTGCTGTGCAAAGTGTTCAACAGAGTATAGTATAGTGCTGCTGTTGTAACAGGACCGCCTGTCACTGCCAGCGACATCTATCTCAAGTGGGCTACGGGTCACACACATTTATAGCTCGTATCACATTCAGCGGCCATAGACACCACCAAATCAAATCAGCAGCTCGGAGGGAACCTGATTGTATCATGCCGTATATAATGTCCTGCTGGCCCATATGATGACAGACTATAGCGGTGCGGACCACATATACAGTAACACTATCGCCTGTCCGTCAAAATGGGATGCAAATGCTGGCCTGGGACACACACAAGCAAAGTTTTGTCATGAATAGGTATAAAGTTTTAAGAAGTATACAATTATCAAGAGCAGTACTTCAGTGTCAGTGTAGAAAAATCCAAGAGCTAGATAGGTAGGTAGGTAGATAGATAGATAGATAGATAGATAGATAGATAGATAGATAGATAGATAGAATAGATAGATAGATAGATAGTAGATAGATAGATAGATAGATAGATAGAATAGATAGATAGATAGATAGATAGATAGATAGATAGATAGATAGATAGATAGATAGATAGATAGATACTTTTGCATATAAAAAAATAAATATTGCACTATTACAGACATTGTATTATAGGAGAGCTCCTTTGACTGTAGGACTATGTGGCTTAAAGCTGATCAACAGTAAAGTGCCAGTATTGCCATGTGTTGATACCAGTGCAGAAATGACTAACCTGCACTCTGTCTGCCTCTCCTCCATTATGGGCTGAGGGCTGCAGCAGGTGGCAGGAGGAGGAGTGTGAGCTCTGGACATGGAGCCAGATATGAGCCCAGATACCAAAGGGGGACTCGCTGGAAACAGTTTAAGAAAAGGGCAAGACTGCCATCTAGTGGGTTAAGGCGAGGTAAGACACTGCAGGTGAAAAGGGTGACGTTTTTAACTTGTAGATATCATCATGATACTTTGCCAGTTGATTACTTACATTAAAACAATAATTATTTCGTATAACAATTTTTGTTTTAAAGAAATGTTTGAATATATGTGCAAATTTGGAAATTTCCCAAACTAATTATGAAAACATACATTTGCATAATTTAAAAAAACCCCAAAAATAATCTATAGATGTTGGATAAAGCCAGGGCAAACATCTTTATTTCATTTTACAACACCTTAGTGTTCCCAAAGTTATAGTTAAAAAACACTATGTAGGCTACAGATCTTAAAAAAGCTTCTGCACCTATTCTACAGGTTATTACAGTAGGATGTATTCTTCATATGTTGTTAATTGTCTGATGTATGACACATTGTTTTTAAAAACATTGTTAAAAAGCATTTTAAGACATGCACATAGTAGTCTTTGATTTAAAATGAAAAAAGGCATTATCCAAAATATGTCCAATAAAACTCTCTTACAAAAAAAATAATAAAGATTCTAACTTTGGCTTTATCCAACATCTAGATTTTTGATGCAAATGTATGCATGTGATATTCTACTGTGAAAAAAGTAATCAAGTGGCAGAGTAAATTGACCCTCTTCACGTGCAGTGTCTCTCGCCTGAAGTTAAGGGAAAAAAATCATTTACGTTTGGAACAATGTTGCATTTTTCTCCTTTTGTGATGATTAATCCAAACTGCTGTTGGGTGATGACACAGTGCAAGTGCTGTGTGAGTGTGAGAGTGCAGTCGGTGCACTCTTGCATTTTTTTCCTGAAGAATTTTTAATTTTGGTAGGTGTGACATTTACAGCCTGGGGACCTAAAATCCAGCCCCATAAATAGCTGCTGCCCCCCCCCCCCACCCCTCCCACCTCCCACAACCTGCTTTTTAACAACCCTTTAAATACAGAGTTAATTTGTTTTTTGTCTGACGCGAGATTAAAACGTGAACAGTAAGCCAGAGGTGTTATTTAACGGGTCCATTTCATTATTCCACACAGCGCCCCACGGTCAGGATATAAACACACTGGTGGAAAATGAAGTGTCTGATGTGGCTGTGAACACTTTTCTAAAAGGTTGCAGGATTTGAAAAGGTGGAGTCAGCACTTCTGGAGAAGGCTTTTGGTCGAAATCACTCAGTATTTCCTCATGATTTCGCTACCTGTCCGTACTGTGTGCGTGTGTGTATGTGCACTGACAAACATGCAAGTGTTAATACACAGCCTAGACACTGTAAACAAAGGGGCCTATCATAGCTAGCAACATAACTTTTAAAAGAGCCAGGCTGGGTATTAACACTGGATATTTTTTTTCAGCATTCACACAGTAGGCTACAGTCAAGGGAGAAATGTTCACGCATTTTGACAAAAAGTGAATTTTGTCAACCAATGTTCTCCAGAATCACTAATTCCATTTTAAAATGCCCGACACTCCAAGTACGTACCCTGAGTAAACTGAGAAACTCAAGATTCCCCCCACCCCCCCCCCCCCCGGCTATGAAACATGTTTACCACATCTACCGAAGGCTTAGGGACTATAAATTCAGGCGAAGTTACAAGCGCTATAAAGTCAAGATACATCTCCCACAGTTCAGTGGTGGATGGCTGCAACGAGGCCAACAGGAATATGTTCTCAGCGACAGTGTGGTCACACCCAGGTGGTCTAGAACTCAGGTATTCTGACAGCTTTCAAAAGCCTTTTCCATGTCCAAAACCATCTCTGGCTCAAGGCCTGAATCGCTCCCTTTAGGCTTGTAGGACAGAAACCTAGCTTAAATCAAACCTGTCGCCTCTGTGTGTGTGTGTGTGTGTGTTGTGTGTGTGTGTGTGGATCTCACAGGGAGTGCCTTTAAACATGAAATATATCTATTTAAGACTTCAGCGTGTGTGAATGTATTTTATAGAGAGGGGAACTGCTGTGTATACACTCTACATTTCTCTATGTGCGGCACTGGAGGATTTATTCCCGTTTCTATAAAAGGTGAAGTATGTGTGAGAAACAAGTCAAACTGGGTTTTATTTGTGAAATGAAGCACGTCACTGAATAACAATGGCGGTGTTACATAATATCAGGATTTCATGACATACAAAAAACAAGTGTAAACCCCCCTCTGGTCCACCCATGGAAAAACATATGTGTTTGTACAACTAACAGTTCATATTGTCCATTGTGATTTTTAGGCGATGGTCAGAATGGCTCTCTCTCTCCTCCTCCTCTTCTTCTTCTTGTCCTTTAGCTGTCCGGTGGCGTCGGCGAAAAACATGACGTCTTCTTTGCTCTCGATCTCGCGCTTCAGGAACTGTAGCGCCGCGCTGTTGAAACCCATCACGTCCTGAGATATGACAAGGTAAAGAAGTGTAATGTATTGGTTAAGACGGCTTTTAAACAGCTTTTTATTTATTTCAAATCAATTAAACTTTATACGTACAACAGCACTTTTCATGCACAGCAAAGGAAACAAAAAGGCTTCGTAGAATAAAAGTGAATATATGTAAAATAGATTAAATGAGCAATAGATAAAAGTTATGAAAAAATTGTATAGTAAAATCCAAATAAAAGTATTTAGCAGGAAATTAAAATTAAGATACACCTATCAATAGGTTTAAAATAGGTTACAAAATTAAAATAATTAAAAAAATAATGTAAGAAATAAAAAAATAAAAAAATATTAAATAAAGGCCAGTAATTAATATTAAAAAAAAGCGAGCTATTATAAAAATATGAAGAATGCAAACTCTAGCTTTTCTATTTGTCACTTACTCTGATCTGACGGACTTTGGACAGAGTGTTGTTGCGTAGGTCGTCCATGACCGACAGCATCATCTGGTTACTGGAGATCTGACCAAAATGGATCCTAGAAGGAAACAGAAAATAATGTCATCTCAGCCATGAAACAAATACTCACACATACACTGTCGGCTTATGTTATTACAGCTTATGTTTGCACCTGGAACCAAACACAAGACTAGAATATGTTTGTAAACCAAACTGTGGGCCTGCTGCTGTAACTTTTAAGGTAGTTTTCTAACTCTAAATGTTCCAGGATCTTATTTTCCGTGAGGAAATGTTTGTTCATTCAGTTATGAGTATATACCCTAGAAATTTCACTTTTCTGAAACACACAAATTTAAGTTGTGACACTTTAAAAAAAATGGGTCTGAATACATTTTTAACATGTAACAAATAAAAAAAAAGTTAATAATTTAAACTAAACCAAACATAACACCCCTTCTCCACACAGACAGCAGCAGAGAACTCACTTGAGCAGGAAGAAGAGGCATCGACAGACCAGCTCCACCTCCAGACCCTGCTGGATGTAACTGTTGAACAGCGTCAGAAGCTCGGGGACGTAGGGAAACGGTAACACCAGCAGAGAGACCTCCAGCTCACTGCACAGCAGGGCACAACACAAAGGTTATGCAGCAGATGGTTATATTAACTAAATGAGTTCAGAGTGAAATATTATGCGGGTTTGGTTCTTGTTGTCACCCTGTTCTCACATCTTACCTGGATCTGACTTTCTTTATCACGTCTAAAACGTAGCGGGCCGGCTGGGAGAGGGACATACACATACTTAGTTACACACAGCTAAAAAAAATATATAAGAATAATAATTTAAAAATACAAATTTGCTGGACATTTATTCTTCTTTACTCACCGTAACATTTCCAAATGCAACGAGGATCGGATTGGGTTTTGGTAGAGGAATCTGCAAAACAACATTAGCTTATTATTCAAATACATTCAAAATACTGATATGTTTTCGTGGGTGCAGGTTATAACATAACACAGCCAGATCATTTCTACAAATTAATCAATCTGTGATGTTTTGTCCGTGCAGCACAGCAAGTCAATTCTGCTCAGCTTTTACCCAGGATTGTGTTTTTAAAAAATAAATACTTTAATTTTTAATTAATTTTTGAAGGAACAAACAACTGAAAAGTAAACGAACGAAAGACAAAATAAAATAAACAACTAACATGGCGTTCTCTACTTAACAGGTTTCTAAGGACATCGATTAAACTAAAAAAAGAAGCATGACTGGATCATGTTAGTTACCTCTTTGCCTGCTCTCTCACAGGCGTATTTATGCTCCTCCATCTTCCTGCCTTCCTCTCTGTACAGCTCCAGAGCCTCCATGATGCGCTCGGCCTGCAGAGAGATCACACCATAGAAACGACATCAGCAATAAATAAATAAATATATAATGAATTGCTGCTTCATAGCTTTCGCAGTCTATGAATATGAAGGTAAAACTAAATTTTCAAATAATTCCATCAACCAATATTATATATCCAACTAGCTTCAGCCATTCGTATGCATTTTAATGTACAATAACAGAATCTATCTATCTATCTATCTATCTATCTATCTATCTATCTATCTATCTATCTATCTATCTATCTATCTATCTATCTATCTATCTACATCCATCCTTCCTTCTCAATAGTTGCATCCAGATAGAACAGTGCTAATATGAAGTGGAAGAATGTTCATGCTACAAAGGCTGAAGTGGACTCACAGCTTTGACTGTCTCTACGGTCTTCTTAGCGGCTGGTGCGGCCTCGCCCTGAGTTTCTCCAGGAACCTGCAGACAGAAACAAGTTAAGTCATCACTTTTAATCATTCAAACACAAAAGCACAACGTATCCTTCTTTGATTTAAACTACTTTACTTTAAAGATACTCAATTTCGTTTATAAATTCATTAAAAAATTAATTCGTTTGGTGGTGGAAATCAGCACAAAAAAAGATCAGAAAAAACAGGGTCAAAATGTGTGTGTTTTGAAATTCCCAAACACAAATATAGGTTAAGAGTCCAAAGTATAAGTGCTCACCACAGGCGCATCTCCTTTGGCCATGCTCTCGTCAAACTCTGCCTCACGCTCCTGTTGATAGAAAAAATACAGGCGTCATTTTATAGACAAGAAGAAACGAATAACTGTCTAATCCTTTTCCTCCATTTTTTTTGCCCTCCCCCTCCCCCTCACCATCTCCCGCTCCTCGTCCAGTATGATTGGCTCCCTGGTTCTCTCCCACAGACGCAGAGACTTGTCGTGTGAAGCTGACACGATGTGGTCTCCGCTTGGACTGATGGTCAGACACCACACCTCCCGATGGTGGCCCTGGAAATACAACATTTCTTTATTATTTATTTTCTTTATATATTTATTATAAAAAGGCAGAGAGAAGAACTAAGAATCAACCTGGGATTGTTTAGGCCTTGTTACATTGCAGCAGACAAATGAGTTATGTGTTAAGTCACTACGGAGAAGGAAGAAAAATCACCTCCAAACAAACACTATTATATAGTCACACCCTAAAAAAACACCTGATATTTCCAAGTCTTGGGTCTCATTCTTAGCCACAATAAAGTCCTGGCTCTAGGTCTGTTATTTTGACTTCATAATTGATCGATCGCTACCAAATTTATTTATCGATCGATTTTTAGAACGCATCTATCTGCAGGATTAAAGATTCAGCAACATGACCTAGTACCCAACGCTCAATGCTTATTCTCAATCAAAACAGTCACACTTATGACATATGACATTCTATTTTTCACAAGATAGACACACTTTTTCCTATCAAAAAAGTAATTAAATAGGCAGGTCACAATTTAGCCTACTTGACTTTACGTCGAACAAACTGTGTAGGTCTTAAATGGTAAAACTACAGCTGACAAATGAGATGTGGTTTAGTAAAGCATTTCGAGAAACACTGCCATGGCTAATCCACCATGGCCCAAGTATATAAGGGTATGAAGAGAGAGAGTGTCACCTCTAGTGTCTGGATGTGCTCAAACTTGTCTGCGTCCCACTGCTTGATCTTCCTGTCTTTGCCCGCTGTGAAGAACAGATGAGTCTTTGGGACAAACTGCAGGAACATCACACTGTAGAGAGAAGATTGAGTGAGAGAAGAGAGGAGAAGTCAGACAAACCATTAGTTACATAACTTAACCAATTTGAAGTTGGAGGGAGAAGGAAAGGGGGGACGAAAAAAAGACATCCAGAAATAATAAATAGGGCAGAAAAGGGACATCAATACAGCATGAGAGACAAACAAAGGAAGAAAGCTAACATTAAAAGGATTAAAGAATAACAAAGATGTGTTGAGTAATGGGCATCCCATTCTTACTTTTTAACAGCTGTCACAAAGCGAATAATCACACAACAACAACCTAGTGATCATCCAGAAATAATTTGCTGATTTGCACCACATCTAGTTTTGAACTCTCAGTTTGACAAAAGCTAAGCTAGGCTGAAATAAAGATTTTTATAATAGAATGATTAAAAGAAAAATGGCCAAGGACATAAAAAGTAGATGATTCATAAGGGAACAGATGAGAGCGGAGAGATGAAAGAGCAGCTGGTGTGATGTCACCGGGCAGTCCAGGTTTACCGAGTCCCTGAACACAACACATGAGGTCAGAGCTGGAAACCCAACCGTCCAGAGAATGACCTCATCGCCATGGATTTGATTAATTCTTTTTTTATTATTATTTATCTATGGAAGATTCTTTATTTTTCACTGGCATTTTGTCCACAATAACCATTCCACTTAAAACTTGACTGTGACTTGCTTAGACTTCTTTTTAATCTCTCTTGTCTGCCCACCTACATCACGCCTGAATCAGGAAGTAACGTGAAATCGGAAATATATTACTAGCGACTAAAAATTAAACCAAAAAACAGAGCTTTGGATAACTATTCGGCTAATGGTTTAGACATGGCAAAGCAGATTGTTTAAGAAATATTTAAAAGTTCCTCGTAGCACCTTTAGTATCACATCTTTAAAAAAACTGGGTCTGTTGTTGCCATGGCGTTACCTGTCGTCATGAGCGAACATGGAGCGGTGACAGTCGCCGAAATCCAAACCCCAGATCTTCACGTTTCTGTCGGCCGAGCCCGTAGCAATGAGTGTGTTATCCTGGTGAACACAGTCCAAGTCAATCCCACATACATTATGCATTCAATCATAATATCATCACCTCATTATTATCGAAGCCTAAAAAGCATCTGATAGTTCATACATTACAGTCACATTTTAGCAGCTACTCACATGTGAGATGTCCAGACAGAGCACAGGCAGCTTGTGTCCATACAGAGACAAGAAGAACTGAAGAGAAGTGAGAGAGAAAGGTCAGTAATGTACGAAGTTGCATTGTGTGATTATGTATGTATGTAGGGTTTGTAACGTGTGTGTGTGTGTGTGTGTGTGTGTGTGTGTGTGTGTGTGTGTGGGGTGTGGTGTGTGTGTGTGTGTGTGTGTGTGTGTGTGTGTGGTTGCGTGTTCGTACCTTGAGAGTGTCTGTGTAGAAGACCTTGACCGTGCAGTCCAACAGAGACACAGCCAGCAGTCTGTGGTCGGGAGAAAACTTCACACACAAAATGTCTTCCTCCAACTGCAGAGTCCGTGTGTGATTCAAAGTCAGCCTCCTATAAACACACACACAAAATGTCATTTTTGAACACAAGTCTTGCTACTGAGCATGATTGTGCTTTATTAATAACAATTAAAGATGGTCACACTCTAAGATTTAATAACAATAATACAGACAAATAATATAGGAATGATTTAGTAACAGTATTCTGACATGACTTAAGTTAGACCAAGCAACTACTTTTTTGTTAAAGTAAGCCATCATAGAAATAAAGGATTTCCTTGAGTTTCGTTGAGTTCTTTATTCCAATAGTGAAGCTTGTAGAGATATACATTCAAAACATATCACATTGGTGGATGTATTGGTGACTTACTTCTGACCGGACCCTTCGTCCTTTACCAGCTCAAACTCCCAGAACTTCACCGTCTTATCGGCACTGCCTGTTACGATCCCCCTCTTAAAAAAATGGACACAAATAACAAATCAGAAAAAATGCATCAAATAAATGTTTTCAAATCTGATAAATGTAAAGGTTTGAGATGGTGATAGAAATAGTTGGAAAGAGGGTGCGACAGGTGTGAGTGCAGACAGACAGACAGACAGACAGATAGACAGACAGACAGACAGACAGACAGACAGACAGGCAGACAGACAGTCATGGTTACCTGGTCGGGGGCCAGACACAGCGACCACAGAGCTCCACTGTGAGCGTCCACGGTCTCCAGGAGGCTTCCAGAGGACAACTCAAAGATCTGCAGCTTCCCGCTCTAGACAGGGAATTTAACACAAAATATAAAATTAAATTAAAATTTATATACATAGAAGTTCTTCATTTAAAAGGTTGTCAGTGTGTAATATCGGTGTATTCTGGCATTATCTAGTGGTGAGATTGTAGATTGCGACGCTCACTTGCTAACCCTTCCTTTACAGAAGATACGGTGGCCTTCAAGGACTAGAAGCTGGTTACTAAAAATGGCATAGCTTTAAAAACCTGACAGATTTCTACCATTAACCTTGTTGCTAAATGTCTGAGTGACTTGGTGTGTGTGTGTGTGTGTGTGTGTGTGTGTGTGTGTGTGTGTGTGTGTGTGTGTGTGTGTGTGTGTGTGTGTGTGTGTGTGTGTGTGTGGTGTGTGTGTGTGTGTGTGTGTGTGGGTCTGTGTCCAAGTCCAAATACCTTAGTCCCCAGAATGATCTGTCTGTCTCCAGGCACGAAGAGGGAGCAGAGGGCGTAGTCACAGGCCATGGTACGTATCACCTGCAGAGTGGCTCTGTAACAAAGAAGGGCGGGACTTCCTGTTAGACCAACCACTCAGCTGTCACAAAACTGATGTGTACAAACTACCTGTACTGTTAATAAGTAAGTACGGTAAGTTAAGTGTATTTATACAGCACCTTTCACAGCTATGAAATCACATAGTTCTTTACATCAAAAATAACTACAAAAAAGTATCTATTTTATATTTCAACTTTTAGATTTATTTACTCTGTACTTATTTTCTTTATTGGAATTTACAGTGTGTACACTCTACATTTCCATGTGAAGACTGTTCATCATGTGCATTATTAGTGTTTTATATATTTTTTTAAAAACATCAGGGCAACAATTGTTATGTGCTCATGTAATGTGCTATTTTTTTTGTCCCTAATAAATAAATTTATAAAAAAAAAATACTAAAAATAAACACAATTAAATTAATTAAATTTAGCAGGCGGCGAGAAAGTAAAGGACAAAGTATGTGACAGAATTGATGTACCTGTTCCAGACTTTGACGGTGTCCCCAGAGGCGGAGAGGATAGCCAGGTTGTCTGAGCTGAAGGCCAGCGTGCGGACGTCTGTGCGGTGTCCTCCCAGCGTCAGGCGAGACGTCTTATTGGCTGAGGGCGTCTTGTCCGCGGGCTTCAGGCTGTACGTCTCCACTGTGTTGTTCTGAAGCAGCAGCGCCACCTTCAGCTCACCTCCGGCACACGACAGGCACTCCACCCATCTGAGAGAGAGAGGACACACAGGGGGCAGATGCAACAGATTCAAGATCAGTGTTTGAGGGGCGGATAATCCTGCATTTGAGTATTAATTGTTTAAAAAAAATTAAAATTAAAATAGCAATTTAATAGTAGACTCTTTTTTTTTTGTCTAAATTATTGCATTTCGAGTTTTAAAATGTATTTGATTAAAGTTGTTAATTTATTCAGTTTTTAGCTATGGTCCCATTGTTAACCTGTTTAATGTATTGTTGGTATATGCTTGGTTGTTGATTAAATTGTTGATTATTGTTAACCAGTGTGGCAGGTCCTCTCCCATGAATCTCAAAGCTCTCTGGTTATTTATTTGGGAAGACAACATTTTCACTTTGTGGACAATACAGTTTTACCTTGAACCTTGAGTTTTGTGATCTTCTTTGTTTGTCAGGAGCTCCCTCTCTAAGCTCTAAACCACTGTAATGTACGGCTGCTTACTGACCTGATCTTGGCTGAAGCCTTGATGTTGATCAGTTTGATGATCTGGTCCTTCAGCTCTCTCTCCACCAGCACATCCTCCGCCTCCTCTCCTGCATCTTCAGCACTTCTACAGCAGGGGGCAGCAGCAACACACAGAGAGAGATTTAACATGGTGACCACTAGACTATACACAACTGAGTAAAACTGCATACACACTACAGAGATTCTTCGAGTGGGTACAATGGATTATACAGTTACTTTTAATACTATTAAGGAGTTGTTATGTCTTCCAAATGAACTGAACACAAACATTAGTCTTGGCTTACTTTGCCGCCTTCTTTTTGACTCTCTTTATTTCTTTGTCATTTTCTTCTGCACCTCGTCCTCCGACAGCACGGTGAACAGCTCCAGGACTGAGTCGTTGCCCTGAATGGAAGATAGATGTATTAGCATTCATGTCATGTAAATAATAAAGCAATATCAATAATGCATTTTAGAGTCAAAAATGTGATTTAAAAAACTCAAATTGTGCTTTGATTGCATATAACACTACTGAACAAGATTGTAATCTCTTTTTTTTAAATTTCCAGCTTTAGGGTCCGGACAAATCAGGCCAGGATAAACAGTATATATCCAGAACTTAGCTTAACATAAAAGCTAACTACGGCTTGCCTTTAGCCTCATGTTAATTAAACATAATGCTAACAAACTAGGGCTACATCTGAAAAGCCAACAAGCAATGTTTATTTTGGCAAACGCTGAAATAACTCATCAGAAACACAGTGTCCCCAATCCATAAAATACGAAGGAAAAAAAATAAAGAAACAAACAATCTTCTGGCCATTGTGAACCCAATTAATCAGCCTCAATAGATAATAGAAAATATCCCAGCTGGTTCTGCAAAAGCTGTTCTTTGATCTGCACTAGCATTTGGCAGGCGGTGTGTCCCAGATATTTTATGATATGTTAAGAGAGTGAAGCAGTGAAGGCTGTGACACTCACGTGGCAGGCGATGACTCGGGCCTTGGCGTCTGCCGTCAGCGACACCACTCTGTCTCTGGCCTCTCTCAGGATGGAGCCCGCCTTCTTACAGCTCAAGATCCGCTGGAAAAGAAAGGAATACAGAGAGAGAGAGAGAGGACAAAGTTGAAAGGGCCAGTACACATAGAGAGAGAGAGAGAGAGTAGTACATTAATATATGTAAAGTATTCATCATTTAGGTTTTCCTCAAATGATCCAGAGATATATTCGTTATCTACAGTTGAGTACAGAATCATAAGCCCCCCTAAGAAAATTTCATTTTTTTAAAAAGTATTTCCCAAGTGCTGTCAAACAGAGCAATACATTTCTTAACACAGCTTTTCCAAACATCCTACTTTCATTTTGGATGATTACATTATTTTACTTTGCACACAGAAACAAAATTATTTCACAAAAAACAAAAACTACCAGGGTCAATAAAACTGTGGCATAATATATATCTATAGTTTAAAAGTATATCAATGACTTTCTCTCCTACCTCCTCCATACTGTCATCCTCCTCTTCCTCATTGCCTTTGTCATCTTCATCATCATCATCCAGGAGAGTTTTCCCTTTCTTCACCTTGGGCTCACCCTCAGCTTTCTCCTGAGAGACAGACAGACAGACAGACAGACAGACAGACAGACAGACAGACAGACAGACAGACAGACAGACAGACATAAGAAGTTTAGAGAAAATTGTCGGTGTGCATCTCTTTGTTTATTGAGTGGCGTTTTTCCTCTTGATTGATTTCATCAGCGGGCTACACTGTGTCCCCCAGTGGAAATGCGAGCCAGACCAGACCTAGGGTTTTACTGTGCCTAGCAGAACCGAACTGAACTGTGCTGCTCAGTGGAAACGGGACTTAAAGTGTCCGCTGTGCTGGTTCCTCACCTCTTCCAGATAGTCAATGTCCCAGGCGCGAAGTTCACTGTCTGCTGAGCCTGTTAACAGACGGTTCTCCTCGTTTAGCAGAGCCATGCCCCACACCTAACACACACACACACACACAAAAAATAATTTAACATGATATGAACTTTTTTTTTTTAAATATACCCAAAAGACCATATTTCAAATCTACCCAACAGTCCAAGGGATGGTTAACATTATTCCAGTGGAAATGATAAAGTTATATTGCTACTGTCCAACAAACACAAACCCTTTACAAGCTTATTTTTTTCTAAAGCATTGAGAAAGTTTACATGGTCTTGGCTAGACAACAGTGAGAGTATTGTTTCTTAAAGAGCTGTTACAGTGATCTAATAATCAGTTTATTTGAGTCAATCCATCCTGTCTCCTTTAGCTAATGTCAACAACAGATCAAATACAATCAAATGACCTTTTCTGACTTAACTCAGGAGACTGAAGCTACATTAGCTTTTCTTTAAATAAATTAGATAGCAGAGGATCTTAAAATCCAGTTAGCGTTCCTCAGAAAGGGCTTCCCTTTGGTTATGTCAGATAAGAGAAGAAAATCCTGTATTAGTGGGTGGGAATAGTATAGTGCAAATAATAGGGCTGAGAATCTTCCTGAGTCCCACGATTAGATTCGATTCAGATTCATGGGGTCACGATTCAATTCAAAATTGTCCATGTCTTATTCATCTCCTTTTAAGCCTATTTTAATGTGAAGCTTGTAATGAATGTGATTTTAAGGCAAGTCAATTACCAGCGGCAGCAAAATACATGTTTGAAAATAAAATATATAAATACATGTGTGAATATAGCGTAAGAAGGCCCTCACCTCACTGCGATGGCCCACCATGGTCTTGAAGCAGTGCTGTGTGTCCAGGTCCCACCACTTCACAAAGGTGTCCTTGGAGCTGTGCAGACAGACACACTGTGTTAGTGACAATGTTATGGTTTTGATGGGGTGAAGGTTTAGGTCATAGTTATTAATGTTACTATTGCAGTACCCATTTGTATGTATCTGCAGCCATTTGGATTTCAATGCACGTCTATTTGTGCGATTACGGTAGCAATATCATCCTTTTTGCGACTCACTGGTACCATAACAGCACGGATAAACGTGCACCAAAGATCAGCTGACTTGACAAGGTATTTCAGTTTTCTACAGAACCGCTGATTTAAACAACTTCACACTTGGCCCTGCATTTATATTGGTCCTCATCAACACATCCACCAAGTGTTAAGTAAATCAGACAGACGGTTAGTGACAAAACTGGAAGGACAGACAGACACACAGACAGACAGACACAGAGACGTCCTCCTTTATAGTTGGATTAAAAGGATATCGCCTCAAAACAAACTATTTTAATATCCCATTAAACATTATAATACACTTGGGATTTCTTGTTCCAAAGATTAAAGCACTAATGTAAGCCACATGCAGGTTCATTAGTGGGTCTGGAGCCATTAAAAGGCAGCATGTAGTGCAAACTCCACATTAACTGCTGCCGCACACACAAAGCAACACAGTGTGGCTTGTATAAGGTCAGTGAGATCATTGGGGACATTTTATTATCCCAAATTAATATAAAATGGGTATGAAATAAGTCTGAGTAAATGAATGAGGTCCAATAAAAAGGAAAGTAAAGCCTCATTTTATATTTTTAATTTTAATGGATAAATATTTCCTCCGGGTTTTCATGATAGTGTTTCCACAGTCCCTGTTTTGTTGATTTTTTTGTCATGTTCTTATTGATATTCAAGTTATTTACAGATGTGGTTGTGAAGGGGTTGTTTTATTCTTCCATTGTGTGAAGTGCTACAGTGTTTCCCCTTCCATTGTACAGGCCTGGCGGGGCCAATATATGCCAAATATCGTACATTTTCATTTATTCGGAAATAATTTGCATTTATGAGCCTCTGAGCTGCACTGACACTCCAATGGATAAACTGGATTACACAGAAAAGCGTCACAGATCGATCCGTGAATTTTACTATGTCGGAGGTAGAAGGATTCTCGAAAAAATATTCCTGGAAATGTTTTTCCATCAGCCAAGGCATTCTGGGTAAATAGGTGTGTGTTACCTGGTGACCAGGAGGTTCTTGTCTTTGAGGAACAGAGCCTGTGTGACCAGGTCTTTATGGCCCTTCAGCCTGTACAGCCCACACTCATTGATGATGTCCCACACGATCACATCTGTGTCCTAAAGAGGGAGGGGAAAGGGAGATATTAGGGCTGGGTACTGGCAAGGCAAGGCATTCATGATACAATGAGCATTACGATACAGTTGTCACGATATCACAGGGCAAATTGAGTCAAAATAACTTAATTCAAAGGTTGAATTCCAATTCAAACCCCGGTTATTCGAGGCAACTAGCCATACTGAGACATCTACAAGAGCTCAGGTCGTAGTTCACGACCCATTTTTTAAATCTTTACAAAAATAAAGATTTGGAAAACAATAGATATCAGGAAAAATAGATATCACACTATATTGCCGACCGCAAGGGTAAGAGTAAGCCCCCAGCCTGACAATTCAACTAAACTAGCCTGTAGCCATACTGCCACATCTACAATGGTGTAGTTCACAACCCATTTTTATCAAAATATAGATTTTTGGAGTTGGAAAACAATAGATATCACGAAAATAAATATCACATTAGATAGATAGATAGATAGATAGATAGATAGATAGATAGATAGATAGATAATTAGATAGATAGATAGATAGATAGATAGATAGATAGATAGATAGATAGATAGATAATAGATAGATAGATAGATAGATAGATAGATAGATAGATAGATAGATAGATAGATAGATAGATAGATAGATAGATAGATAGATAGATAGATAGATAGATAGATACTTTATTGATCCCATTGCTGTATCGATTCTTTAGCACAGCCCTAGTAAATAACATGCACAATTCATCCCCATGTATGTAAACTACCACAAAAGCCCATAGTAAGCAGCCCTTGACTGACCTTGGAGCCAGTGACCAGCCTGGCCCCCAGCCTGTCGTAGTGGATGACGCTGACGGCAGACTTGTGTCCGTTGAAGGAGACGTTGGTCTCTCCGTTCAGCAGACTGAAGATGCGCACAGAGCCGTCCTCGTAACCCACGGCGATGTGCACGCCATCGGGCGACGCGCACAGGAAGGTGACCTCATGTTTCAGGCCCTGCAGGATCAGGACCTGGACAGGGGAAGAAAACATGGTGGATGAGATGCCAAGTCAAGTCAACTTTATTGTCAATTTCTGCAATATCTACTGTCCAAAATAAGTTACCTGAGCCAGGGTGAAAGGATCAAATATATAAACAATAAGTACAATTCTAAATAGTAAAAAAAAAAAAGTAAGGTAAAACGATATAGAAAACTATAGAAATTGAAAATGTACAATATAAGGGCAGACTAAGTATAAATTAATTAATTTAAAAAGCACTGATATAAGTAAAGAAAAGTGTCCCAGAGAATCTTTTATAAAGTATGTGTAGCAGTGTAGATAGAACACCTGAGCTAGAAAGAGTTTCTTTGACAATGACAGAATCTCACCTTCTCTCCTTTGCGGACGTCCCAGATGAAGACGTGTTCACAGGCAGCTACGGCGACATAGCGCCCCTTCTCTGACCCTCGCAGAGTCACATACGCAATGTTTGCTTTCTGACTCCCGATGACTCCGAACACGGCACTAGCAGCATAGCGCAGGTACTGCTTGGTCAACCCCATGACCGGCAGAGTCCTGTTTCACACAATTAAAAGAGACTTGGATTGAGCATAATATTATATCAATCAGTGTTATTTTTTAGCTAAAACTAATAAATACGGGCTTTATCAGTGCAGCTAGACTGTGTTTTTTATCAGTAACGTAATCAGTCACATTAGCTGTAAACAAAACACAAGCATTATGCAATCAATAACATATGTAATAGTGTTGTATGGCATTAATGTGCTTAATTATCGTCATGAAGCATGTATGCTGTGTCTATGTCCAGGGTGAGCTGAAATGTCACTTAACATTATAACAGGTATATTACAAGTTCATGTTGTTAATACTTATATGTCTTGCTTTTAAATAATTGACAACAGGCTACAATGCTTAGTTGTTAGACATTTCTAGCTGGGAATAGCACGCTAGTCTACATAGTCAAGAGGAGCGTTTGTTTTGGTGCTATGTGTTGCCCGCGTGATCGGAGACTAGAGCTTCATACAAATGAATTGATTCACTATGTGGTAAGCCCCGCCTGTCCATGAAACGCTGTACATCGAATCGAGTACACCTAACCACGATACACTGGTTGTTCATGTACCCACGTGGGGAAAGTTCCTGTCTAAATGTAGCACCTACAATCTGAAACAAAGTAGATTTGTGTCTGTATGTATGTCACAGGACGTTGATAGTTGTTCCTTAAACATAAAGCATTTTATTATATGGTTAGTTTCTCCTCTTACCTCTGAAAAGCGGCTGTTAGCTAAAGTTGTGTTGTGTTCACTGCGCCGCTGGTTGTCAGACTCAACAAGTAGATCACACATCGTCACGAACCGCAAAAAGAAAATATATTGTCGTTGTCGCTATGTACTACAAGTATGTATTAAAAGTGTAATAAACTCTAACAAAGACGTCTCAACAGCAATAGTGGGACAGACATTGTGCTGAGAGAAAAGTATGTGTTTTCTTTTGTATTTTTTTTCCTGCTCAATCGTTCTTGTCTCTGCTGCTTTCGTCTGGGCCCACCAACCCACCAACGCTTTTACTTTGAAAAAAAAAATAATGCTAATCTTTTTTTTTAGATTGCTATTTTTTTTTATTGTATCAGTGGTCAGACATGTTCACATGCTCACGGGCAGTGATTTTACGGTTTAAATAAAACACATGTAGAGACTTCTAAAAGGTTCATAAATAACCATAGCGGAAGTGTTTCTCTGTTATTAGTCAGCTGATTTGGGACTGAAGTTCAGATGCGTCAAGTGAAATACATACAATAGCAAAGGTAACGGAAGTTTGCCCATATCTACTATTTCCCATCAAATTAAAGCCTGTTGTGTTTAGATTATCAAGACATGACTGCAGAGAGGCATCACAAGAGTTGAACAAATATACACATTAAATATACTTGCAATACCAACCCAGGTAGATGAGAAGGCTCTAATGTAAATAATGCAATACTGTGGGCCATCATTTTTGGGATGACACATTATATTATATATGTATATATACTGTATTAGGGAAAGGGGGTTCATGACTCAATATTTTCCTAACTAAAAAATAAAGTTCAAATGAAAAATAAAATTACAAAATACATGTCAAATAGTATAAAATACAATTTGATTAGTCATTTTTATATTATAATATGTTGTGTCTGAACTCCAAACTACATTTTGAGCGTTGAAGCGTCAATTACAGTTTCTTATTTTGAAATTCATAACAGGATGTCGTAATGTTAACTGTCGCTACCTTGATGGTGCCGTAATTAGCACCTAGCATAGAGGCTACATGTGTAAACCTCGTTAATTGGCACGTTTAAACTGATTTTTTTCACCGCTTTTGCGACTACTTTTCTCGCTAGTATGAAGATTCAGAGGGGCGATAATACGTCTTGAGTTTATACACTGTCGTGTCAAAATTAAAGGATTATTTGTCCT
This sequence comes from Ammodytes dubius, assembly GCA_026122265.1. Lineage (NCBI taxonomy): Eukaryota > Metazoa > Chordata > Actinopteri > Uranoscopiformes > Ammodytidae > Ammodytes > Ammodytes dubius. The sequence goes on from CM047516.1 coordinate 25,793,244, forward strand.
TTTCTTGCGTGGACATCACTTCTAAGGAAACACAGCTGGATAGGTATGTAACTGGCTGCTGGGTGTATTGGACTAATGGACTTACATGAACAAAATACAGGTTTTATCAAATCAGTCAGAAAATATTTCTCCTGGGTAACGACATAACCATATTTAGGAAGATAATATAGCTCAGTTATCGGGGGGAAATGTATTATTTGACAGTGACACACTGCTGTGTGTTAGGAGGACCAATGCTGCCTTTTACTTTATCTACAACATCCTGTGTTAAGTCAATTTAATGATTTGCATCTGATTTCGTATAATGTAGATGTGAGTTACAGTGTGTCGGATCATGTGACACAGTCATAAAGGAAAGTGTGTAGACTATGAGCGAAAATCAAATATAGCCTTTATTTTAAGGGAAGTATCGTGTTTTGTATTTTAAAGATAAACCTAAGGTCTATACTAATGATTATATCCACTGTGAAATCATTTGTCTATCCTAAAATGGCGTAATGGCCTTTTGAGTGTCTTAAAATTGCATATTTTGTCATATTCATCAATACAATGTACTGTACATAAACATATACAAATAGTACATTCCAAAGCAATTGTTTATTTGAACTGTTTTAAACTATTCCTATACATGAGTTTAAAGTAATAAATTTTTTTTTTAAAGTTAATGAACTGTGTAGGCAAATTATTATCTACACACTATCAAAAAACCCAATCAAATAAGTTTAAAAACAACAATGGCTGCTTCTTGAATGTGAATGGGACTAAACCAGTTTGGGCTGTAGTGTTACTGTAGGCTATGTAACACACTGTTGGCTACAGAACAACAGCATCATTGATCCAAGAGAATGCGGTAAAAATAGACCTGGAATAACCTGATCTCATTATGGAATATATTTATCTGTGAAGTCAGTCTAACATCCAATGACAGAATTACAGCAGTGTCGGCACCTGATGAGATATTAGATCGGGTGGGCTCCAGCCATCACTTCCTAACTGAACAGAGATACTCCCTGTCCTGCTGGTTTTCAGTAATCTGTTAAACTTTAAAGCAATATATAAGTTTGATTTATTTCGGTCAGTTACCGGTGTTCATAGTTTAACAAACTAGATGGAATGAGTTTGTATTTTGTGCCGATCTGATTCTGTACTGTCTCTCCAGATTTGACTGATTTTAGGTCTGACCAATCTTCAGTGTAAAACAGTTTTAGAAAAATATCAGGTGTCCTGCAGAGCTGCTATTTAACACCAACCTGCAACAATCCATCCATAGAGGAGCATGCAGCAAATAGCAAACAATGCACTGATGCAACAAGACAGGTCGTTATCTGAGTGAGAGACAACATGCATTCTGGGATACGTAAAATTTCGAACATTTTAATAAATGTAATAATTACTTGATTCATTGAGAAAACAGCCAGCAGATTTATACCCGCAGATATATGTGTTAAATCTCACTCTATTTTCATACATCAATCACTCAAACAGTATGCAGTTCATAACACAAATCTCCCAGTCATTCAGCTTTGCAGTATTTGTCAGATAAGATTTCGTGTATCGTTCCTGCTCGTTTTTATCCAATCAGGAGACAGAACGCTACAAAGAGGCGGGTCTCTGTGTCGTGAACGATGACTCGCTGCTCTCCATCGCGGCACTATCTGACCAAGACATCTTCAGCATTCATGTTGTGGTGACATAGGGACGAGGGAGGGGACTGCTAACTGCAGTCACTGACTGGAAGTTAGCTGAAAGAACCATATCACTTACTTCTCCTGTATTTGACAATACAAAAAAAAAATGTAGTTGCAGGAACAACCAATATATCCAAGGTTATCAACACTGGCCAACTGGATTTTAAACACATTCAACTTCATATTAAACATTGTAACCAGGTTCCCCTCTCCCTCTCCCCTGTCTTGCAGCTCCCAGCCCGGTATAGCTCCATAGGGGATGGATCCTCTGGGTGCTCGCTCCCAGGTGGTGGATGTGTCGTCTCTGCCCACGTGGCAGCAGCAGCAGCTGGGAGAGAATGGAGAGGAGGCGCCCCCCCTGGACCACAGCGACAGTCTGCCCAACCAGCAGGCTTTCCCCTCACCGTTCCCCTGCAGACCAGACCTCAACCGCAAGATCATTCTGTTGTGAGTCACACACACGTTGCTTCACATCGGTGCTGTTTGTGAACATCTGAATTGTCAGCTCTTTTTCAGGAGAAAAATGCCTGGTTTTTAGTTTCAGTGACTCACATTTTGTATGCCTCCACACGGGCAATAGTTAAAGATCAGAGGCCCTATGTTATTGGGTTTTCCATCCGTCCATCTGTCCATCTGGGCCATTCTTCTGAGCACAATATCTCCAAACCGCTTTGAAAGATTTTCTTCAAACTTTGCACACATGTCCACTCTGACTCATGGATGAACTGCTCAGATTTTGTTGAAGGATTTGAAGCAAGTTAAATGAGTTAAATGCACTTTCATTATTGACCCAATACTTAATCAACATGATTTTTGAACTTTGTTATTATGTTGCATTTGTGCCAACACGCCAATGTTTTAGCGCTTTTTATTGCAACCTCCCCTCCCGTCTTTCAGAGTAAGTTCTAGGATCCCTGCACAAGGACTGAGATCTGACTTTAGTCCTTGTGTCACTTCCCTGATGTCGTTAGACTGAACCACATGCATTTCACACTCTCAACAAATTCCTTTCTCTGGAGCGTTTGATTGTGTGTGAAGTTGCCAATCATTGAGAACAGTGAGCATTGTGCTTTTTTCTGACTGAGCGTTAAGATCTTTGTAAACAGAATCTCTACTCATGTTTAGCCAAGATTTTATTTGTTTTGAAGCACTGCTCAGACATCACCATCCAGCTGTCTCTTTGAGTCGGAAAATATTTACAGATGCTGCAAAATGTGTCATTCATTGTTTTTTTTAATATCTTGTTAATCTTGGATTTTTCTGTGGATCGAAGAAAGCTTGTATATACTTTGTGGTGACTGTGTGTGCATGATGTTTCAGTGAAGTTATTCCTTGAGCCAAGTAGGCCTTTGATGAAGCCATAACTTCTCCTTTCTTACATTTTAAAGGGTTCCGTGTGTGTGTGTGTGTGTGTGTGTGCGTGTGCGTGTGTGTGTGTGTGCTGATAATATTAGTAAACCAGGTTTAATGAGTTGTTACATTGTATTTGTGAGTCAAAGACAGATGGACCTCAGGTTTTCAAAAGCTCTTTTTGTTCAGTCTGATATTTTCAAAATCTATTTAACGCTGGGGTCATGCTTTTATAAATTATATCTGATCTTTCATTAAGTTAAGTGTTTTCAACCCATTTTTAAAATCCTGATTTATGGCCATGAAAATGTTGGTGCTTGTTATCAGCGCACTGAGAATGGGTTGCTTTGTATTTTTCTTATTGAATCATGTGGTTCCACACTGTGAATTCAGCCTAAGAAGATTTATTTATAAGATTCTATTATTTCAAAGTGGCTTATTAGAATACATATAAAGTCGGAGTGGCCACAATGCTGTTACCAGTCAAATATAACATCTGTTCTTCTTAACGCTATAATACAAAAGTTGTTCTCTTTTGAGCAACGTTCGCACTGCAGCACCAAAATATTCCAAATCCTGACCCTGACAATTTCATCCTACTTGCAATTTCTACAATGTATCAGCTTTAAATAGAAATATTATTAATGTTATTTTATTAACCAGAAAAACATCAACATTTTGATCATGTTTCCTGTGTAGTGAAGACAAAAGAAACAGAGTGTTTGTGACAGTGTTTAAGAGGGGACAATAGAACTTTATTGTCAGAATGAGTCTGAAATGTGTCTTGCATCAAAACAGCTTCATTCAAAACACAACAGAAAAGACAAGCTTTAAGAATTCAAGACAGGAACCAAAAATATGTCGATCCTGTGTGTGACAGAAAGTTTTGGCAACATTCAACAATAAGCGTTTTCCAGAATCACTGACTCCATCTTCAAAGCCCAACAGCAACACATTTCATATAGGACTAGGCTCTGTATTCATTCACTTTGAGTAATGATGACTGATTGTTTGTTACACTACACACATTCAGATGTGAGTTACGTTCTTGGAAACACATTGAGCAGTAATACAAACTCATCAAGTGTTTGTGTGCGTAGCAGTTTTGGGTCTGCAGTGTGAACTTGTGTCTCCATACATTTCCTTTGTTTATCCTCGAAAGATCAATTGAGGGGGTGACCCTCATTTACAATGATGTCGAGTCAAAATACAATACACTAACAAACACAATGCAAATATACAACAAGCTGACAGAGACAAGAACAATTAAAACATTCAGATCAAATGAGTGAAGCAGAACAATAGCCTAATTAAAACAGTTAGTAAGTGGAGTGGGGCTGATTCAAAATAATATGTTTAAATTGGTTAACGGATATGATGGTATTTAGTTTAATTTGATGTTTGAAGTTGTCACCCAAACCGGTTTAGAATCCAGATCAGCTCTTAAACCCTCTTTGTGGATCAACACATGACCATGTATGTAGTGCCCTAGTGGCAGCGGTTACTCTGTGAGAGCCTTGTTGTTACAGCGACTCTCCACTGCTCAGCCATCAGCACATTCCTGCTGCACTATAACGTGACCAGAGTCGACCCTCAAACACTGCTAGCGCTTTAGCTCGTGACCCACTCCAACACAGGTTATATGTATCCATTAACCTTTCTGCCTTATAACCTTGTTAGATTGATGCATTTGGATATTAAAACTAATATTATTGAGAAAAAAGAAATATATAATTGTGTTGAACAAAATTGTCTAGGAACCAGCTTTCTAGTGGCCTGGTTGGCTTTTGATTTTTGACCCATTTTTTTTTTTAACCTAATCTAAAAAAACGTTGGTCTTGTGACCGAATGCCCTCAACACATGCTTGAGTGGTTCCTCTTTGTTCTTTCTAACCCTGGCGGGCTTCAGAGTGCAGACATGACTTTACTGAAGCAATAACGTTGTTACTTTGGCTGAATTTCTTTTCTGGCATAAAATCGGTTAATAAAAAGATTGTTTGTATAAATGTGTTTCAGACTTATCTGCGCTCCAATCAGCTGTTTTTTTTTTAGGAAAGATAAAACTTGGATGACCCTTGTTCAGATATTTGGGGATTCACCAAAATAGATTTACCAAAATCGATAGTATGTATAAAAGAAGTATGAGAACTAAGTAATGTGAGAGTCCACAACCACATATGGACACTTGGACAGAAACATATCAAACACGAAAGATTTTGAGTAAAAAAATTCCAAAAATAATCCTTTATCTTTTTTTTTTTTTTTGACAGGGACAGTGCATATAAAGTAAGTTATTAGTTATAAGTTAGTAATTTCTTCCTAACATGTGCATAGAGTAACTCTTTTCTTTCCCTATCCACCACAGCACCGGTGACGTGGCCCTGTTGAACTGCACCTCCATCGTGAACACCAGCAACGAGTCTCTAAACGACAAGAACCCCGTGTCTGACACCATCCACCAGCTGGCCGGGCCCGAGCTCAGAGATGAACTGCTCAAACTCAAAGGTAGAACTGAGAGGGAAAGCACTGGAAAGATGAGCTCCCATGAAAAGCCTGGCTGCTCAGTGATGCTGCACTGGTCTAGTTGTTAATGTCAAGTCAAACCAAAAGTATTCACTGGAGGTTTGACATAGACATTTAGGAGCAACAACACGATCGGCTGAGGTTTATACAAAGTGACACCATTACTCTGATACCATATTTTATTAGTTGTAAAAGCCATAATACATAAATACAGATGGGTCAATGTTTGTTTGGTCAAGTCAAGTTTATTTGTAAAGCGCAAATAATCGCATAACATGCCTCAATGTGCTTGAAAAACCCACGTTGAAGTAGGCAACCGTTTCAAGACAGCAAAAGTGCAAAGTCCAGTAAACTGTACAGTGCACACAAAATGCATAGAAACATAAAAAAGAAATCCATAAAAACAAATGGAGACAATTTAGGGTTGGTCATAAGCAAGAGAGAAGACATGAGGTTTAAACCCGGATTTATAAATCTCAACCGAGCTGGCCTCCATAACCATGGCTTGGAGTTTGCTGCACAAATGCGTAAGCGAAAGCTCTGTTGCCTCCAGACTGCTTCCTCACCAAAGAGTTTCGATGCAATATGTTGTATGTGAGAAGTAGCACTTCAAAATCAAACCAATGTAGGAAGGACGGAAAAAATTGACCACAGCTTTGACCGCCATTATGTTTTTTTTCCTCAATCATCTTCATCCCAAATACTAAATCAGTTGAACTTGCGTGTGTGTGTGTGTGTGTGTGTGTCTGTCTGTCTGTCTGTCTGTCTGTCTGTCTGTCTGTCTGTCTGTCTGTCTGTGTGTGTGTGTGTGTGTGTGTGTGTAGGATGCCGGACAGGGGAGGCGAAGCTGACCAAAGCCTTTAACCTCTCGGCTCGGCACATCATCCACACAGTGGGACCAAAATACAAGTCAAAGTACAGGACGGCCGCGGAGAGCTCGCTGTTCAGCTGCTATAGGAACATCATGCAGCTGGTCATGTAAGAACTCATCCAATCAAATCAATATTAAAGGTGCAGTGTGTAGTTTCAGAGGAAGGGGGTTTGTTTACATTGGCAGAGCCTGCAGTTAGTTGACAAAACATATTTACTCTTCATGTAATTCTTAGTATTGAATATTGAAATAATGAATTCTATCATGATAAATCAAAACTTATTTATTTTGAGGCACCTGGAACCAAACTTAAGACTAGAAAATGTTTGTAAACCAAGCTTTGGGCCCAGCTTCTGTAAACAACAACATTAACTTTTCAAGAAGCTTTTTAACTTCAAACAGTGTTCCAGGGATCACATTTTCCCCTAAGGAAAGTTTGTTTATTGAGGTATAAGAATATACATTAGAAAAGTTTCACTTCTCTGACACATCCACAGTTACAGTACATAGTGCACCTTTAAACTAGGACAGCACTAAGGCGATATGCACAAACACAGCACTTCTTAGAACTCCTTATTTGGCGCAGCAACATGTTACATAAGTGATGTGAAGAGATAAGTTGTCATGAAATATATTTTTTTTCTTTTCGTTCTACCCCGTCAAATATGATTATGTGATAAACAGTACTTGAGACGGATGCAAATAAACAGTGATGTGATGGAAGCCGCTCTGTGCTTCTCAGTTCTTGTGACTGCCGGAATAAACATCTCAAAAACACAGTTTCGGGGAAAAACTGCATTCTGAACCCTTTAGCTCATTCTTTTAACACATTGAAGTTGGAACGATATTAAAGGCAGTGAATGAGAAAATCCATCTGAAAAAAAGCAGGATTTGTACATCATTCAAAACATCCCATCCTCTGCCTCAGACCATATGCTAAAGTGTGTTGTTTTCATCGCATATTTTCTTGATGAGGTAGAGGTTTTTGTGATTATTTTTGCTTATACCACTGTTAAGTAATGCAGCTTGAAATCAGGTTTACAAATTGGCCACAGCAGATTTTAACATTCACGGGAAGCAAAACTATGAATACATTGTTCATGTAAAATGTTATTATTATACAGAATAATGTTAAATACATTGATACGACAATGTATAAAGTTCTGTTAATGGTCTACTACCAAATAACTTGGTATGCAATGGCAAGTGAAGTTGTATTAGTTTGAAAGAGGTGTGTGTGTGTGTGTGTGTGTGTGTGTGTGTGTGTGTGTGTGTGTGTGTGTGTGTGTGTGTGTGTGTGTGTGTGTGTGAAATAAATCAGTAAATGGTGGAGTACAGTATGTGACATTGTTTATCTTCTCACCTCAGAGAGCAGTCAATGACGTCTGTCGGCCTATGTGTGGTGAGCACCACCAAAAGAGGCTACCCACTGGAGGACGCTACACATATTGCTTTCAGTAAGACACACACACACACACACACCACACACAACACACACACTCACACACACCACACTCCACACGCACACACATAACTTAAGTTCTCAACTCAAACACTACATATGGACATCACTCTGTACACACACATAGATCGAAACACAAAACACAGACTACTCACACAACATAAACTCGTGGTTTTGATAACTCAGTAAAATACATTGTGATGGACACACTTTTTTTGTAACACAACACACTAATTTATGTCAGACTGGAAAGTCACTATAAAGGAGCACTTGGACTCACACATAATGGCTGCAATTCGGTTTGAAAATAAACTACAACGTCAGGTCAAATAACATTTTAAGACCAACACCTAACTTATTTAACAGCAGCAGGACCACTGACAGGATTTAGTCAAATGGAGCTCTTCCTCAAAGCTTTGTTCAGTTAAGTGACAGCACGAACACAGCTGAATGGCCTGTAAGTGAATATCCTAATCTATAAGGAAAAAAACCTTTATAATTGTCTTGGGATTTCTTAAGACTTTAAAACTTATTTATAGTCAATACTAAACTTAACTTTTTCACTCAGGCAAATTGCAGAGCAGGACCAAATTAACAATTTTGCAGTACAATTGTTAAGCTGCATTCCTTGAACAGTATTGGAGTTACACGTTTACAGATTTTCGAAACACACATTATGACAGGCCTGCCGAAATTGGCCTTTAATGTGAATCCAAATTACTCTTCTAATTCAGGATTCCAACAAGAAACGTAATTAATAATTGCATTGGGGAGGTTTTTTTAACAGGACCCGTTGTAGTTTGCGAAATCACTTAATAAGTAATTAAAAAATACATTAAGCCTATGAAATTATCTCGCAATCCAAGGTCAATGCTCGACAAATTATCAAAAATTGTTATTTATACAATAAATCAATTTTTTATCATTTACATAATTGTTTTAAGCTTAAGCATTTATACTGTGAACCTAATTTAAATGTTTTTAATGTTTTTAGGTACAGAAATTAAGATTTGGAGAGAAATTCGACTGTTTTTAAAAACTAGATTTCTCCTGATCAACTTTTAATAATTATTTTACTGTCTGTGGCATGTCTTAATATGTACAATACACTAACAAAATGTGTGTGTGTGTGTGTGTGTGTGTGTGTGTGTGTGTGTGTGTGTGTGTGTGTGTGTGTGTGTGTGTGTGTGTGTGTGTCATGTGTTTACAGGAACAGTGCGCATGTTCCTGGAGAGTCATGGAAACAGCATAGAGGCCGTGGTGTTTGCAGTGTCAGACTCGGGGGAGGTTTGTATGAATTAAGTCTGCGCCACTTCCCCTTAACTACTGTTCACTTCATGACTCTCACAATGTGTCCGTCAAAAAAGTACATTCAGAAACCATGACACTTATTTATTGTGTGAGTCCAGTTTAACATACAGAAGTTGTTGTGTTAACCACTTTGTACTCGATCTGTCACAGATAAGACAAGACTTTATTTCAGACTGGTCACGAACACAACTGCAGCTATCACTTAAAACAACACAGCATACAGTAATTATAAGGTAGATGTTCTTCCCCACGGCACTGCAAATGTATTAATGTCATGTCAGATGACTTCTGGATGTTTACTCGAATGTAGGTTGAAGACCCTTTCATTTTTTGTCCAAGCTAATACAGCAAGTTTGATGTGTGTGTGTGTGTGTGTGTGTGTGTGTGTGTGTGTGTGTGTGGTGTGTGTGTTGTGGGTGTGTTGTGTGGTGGGGTGGTGGGTGTGTGTGGTGTGTGTGTTGTTTCTTTCAGTCGGTGTATAAGAAGTTGCTGCCCCTGTACTACCCTCGCTCCGAGGCAGAGGAATGGCCTGTCTGCCTCTCATCCCGGCTGACATAGGAAACTCAGAGGGAGAACCGGTCGTACCAGAGAGACAGATCCGCATCGCAGAGAAACCCGGCACCCTGGAAGGTACACAACGCAACACTGATCTGTTTTTTGTGTGTTTTAGAAGTGCTTCACTTTCATGTCCGCAATCTATTTATAGAGTCTGTGTCAAGCGGTTGATATTTAATTTCGGAGTCCCATTTTTCTTATTGTGTCAATAGAATTGTTTTCCAACATCACTCAATGCTGTATGAGTCAGCAAAATACTCAAACACACACACAGGCACAATTCAATATTGTATTTCTCTTCATTTCTGGTCTCACTCAACCATTTGGCTAACCACTCATACAACCACCATACAGTTCAACCACCAGCTATTCAGCCTTTTTGTTTTATTTTTCATATTTATTTATTTTTTTTAAAAGTCAGTCAGCTTACCCGGCCATTTGGGCAACCAGTCCGTCACCCGTCCAGTGCTACAGTTGATTTGTGAACCACTCAACAAAGTCAAAGTCAAAAAATTTCCAATGAAGGATTAAAATTCTGATAAGGGCAATTTGTCTGAACTCAGTCAGTCAGTCAGTCATGGAGCCAACTCAAGGGACACGGGAGAACAGTGTAGCAAAATAATTAGTGATATGGTCAGTGAAACAACATCTGGCTGCCTCAGACCCTTTAGCCTACAGTTGTACTCTCACGCACAGCTACTCATGCACACTCACTCACTCACTCACTCACTCACTCACTCACTCACTCACTCACTCCCTGAAGGGGCTTCATGTTTTCTCTGCATGTTACAAGTTTTTTTTTTGTATGTCTCAAGATTAAGTTGCAGTTTTTTACTCCCTTCTTAACCCATTGATGACGGCTGCTGCGCGATGCCACATTGGCTCTCCTGCCTGATGCTGCATCGCGCAGCATTATTACTTTATCTAATTTTCATGGCATTCCCAGCATAGAATGCACTGTCATTGGTCCAAATACACATGAGGTGGGTTTTGTTGATTTTTTTAAGACCACGTGACCACCCAAAAGTTGTGTGGTTTGCCGAAAATCACTTCAATCAAAAAAATAAAAAATAAAAAAATAAAACAAAATAATAAAAAAAATACGCCGGCTATGTCGGCGACGGAACAGTTAGTGGCGTTTGGTGCGCAGAATCAAGGTCTACTATAGACTACTGACGAAAATCACACAACACATTGCATCTATTTATTAACAATATTTAATCATTTTCTAATTCATCTAATTTTGACGATTTTTAGAAATATTTGTTGGTTTGTAAGCGCTAAGGGAGCATGTTTAAATAAAACCTGTGAACCTTAACTTTTAAATGTATTTTATTTCATGTTTCTATGTGTTACACAGGCTTAGATATTAAGGTTTTGGTAGACTTGACAATTCGTACTATTTTTTCAGAAAACCCTCAGGCATTAAGGACATGCATCCTAGATTGCCATAGTCATCAATGGGTTTTAAGCAACAGGATATTTGCGTAATTCATTTTCTTCACCATTTCAAGGTGCTTCTGTAGGTTTAAAACATGGTTGGAGCAGGACTCACTTTCAGTTTGGGAGTTCAGCAAAGATCTAAAGCTCTTTCAGGAAACAAGAGGGAGAGAGAGAGAGAGAGAGAGAGGGAACAACAAACAAACAAAATGTTTCTGAGAAGGACTCAAACTGAGAATGTTACACTATCACAGTCACAGTTAAAACCAGCACCTGGCTGTGATTAAATCAGTTTGCTCCTAAATGAGTTAAAATTATATCACCAATGTCATCACCAAATGAGGGACGAATTATCCAGTGGAGCTTAAGAAACTTGTAGAATCTGTTTCCAGACACACTAAAGCTGTTGTTGGAGCAACTGAACTTACAGAGACAGTTTGTGGTATTTAAAAATGTATATATTTGTCCTCCATCTATACGTAAATTGGATAGTTTATAATGTAGACAAAGGAACTAAGAAAAAAACACTTTGATGACTGTATTTTTTCAGCGCACGCACAGTACTTTCAGAAAGCTTATTGTGAGGAGATATTCACTAATGCATTCATTTTGACAACAAGCGTTCTCTAGAATGGCTAACTCCACCTTTAAACCCTCGTAAAAAGTATGTGTTGCATATTTGATGCACCAGCTTGAACTTGTACTGGCATTTGCAAAGGTCTAAATGTTAGTTTTTTTTTGGGTGAAGAGTTTTATGAAAGTAACACAAAGTAATCTATCATTGTGCTTTATGCATTGAACCCATTTCCTACATTGACGTCCAATCCAATGTCTGTTGGCGTGGCGACACTTCAAAGGCGTGATACTATTGGCTCTTGATCCAAACCAAGCAGGATGTCCAAACATGGCCCAATAACAACAGTCTGATGTATACACACACTGACACACACACACACATGGCTGTTTGAATATAATAACACGCGTGGACACAGGCAAGTGACCGTAAATGCTGTCGAAGAAAAATATGCAGAGAAACGGAGTGAACAAACACACACATTCTTTCAGATCAATCAAAGATCATATCACAGATCCAAATAAATAAATATCCAGCATTATTTTCTGCTTTCATGCTGTCAGAAGTTTATCTACCACGGCCTCATTTCTGTCTGTTGCATGTGGAGCACAAATGTGTTGAGTTGGATGTGCTGCAATGTCTTTCCACTTTGCATCCAATGTTGCATTAGGCTTCCTTAGAACCTACTGAAGGATTATAGCTTAGGAACCGGTGCGTACAGTGCTCAAAAAGTATTTTAATCGACCTCCATGAATAAAATAAGCGGTTTTCTATGTAATTAATATGTTTTTTTTAGGCCACCTAATAAGCCCCCCAATCGGATTTTAATTTGGGCACTGGCTGTAGACCCTCCAAATGAACTGTGTGTGTGTGTGTGTGTGTGTGTGTGTGTGTGTGTGTGTGTGTGTGTGTGTGGTGTGTGTGTGTGTGTGTGTGTGTGTGTGTGTGTGTGTGTGTGTGTGTGTGTGTGTGTGTGTGTGTGTGTGTGTCTAGATGATTCTGAAGAGGAGAGTCTGGAGTCAGATCTGGGTCAGGTTGGGAACCACGCGTTCGCCCGGATGGGGGGAGACGTGGACAAACAGCGCAAACAGATTCTTCAGGGCCAGATGTCTGAGGCCGCCATGCAGAAACAACATGAGAGAAAGTAAGAGTCCAAAATCATAATAAAATGCCTGGAAAGTACTGTAAAAAGCAATGTTTTTTTAACAGGTTTACATGATAAAGAAAGGGAAAGCATGCAGCAAAGGAACCCAGCCAGACTGAACTTGGGTCATTGACAGTATATACTATATAGTATAAGAAAAAAAAAAAAAAAAAAATCTGTAAAAAAAAATAAGAGTATAAAACAAGAAAGGCTACCAAAAGAAAATTTGGTTTACGGAGAATAATTCCCTTAAAATGATTAAAAACTGAAGCTTTAATTTCTGTTCCAAATAGTTTTTATTTATTTTATGATTCAGTGATCGGTTGTGTTTGGTTCTCTCTCCTGCAGTTACAGTCGCTGGCTGTGTCGGGCGAGAGCGGAGGATCTGTCAGACGTCGCCGCGCTGAAAGCCTTATATCAAACTGGTATGTAGCAATGTTTGTGAGAGAGTGAAATGGAGAGAGAGAGAGAGAGAGAGAAGTTATATGTTGGGATCTTGCATTTCCCAGTCATATTGTAAATGTAAAACGAAACGGAAAAAATAAGTTAATTGTACAGAACTGATTGTTGTGTGCTATGCTGCCTAACAGTTTGGTGATCTTTCATCTGGTAGAATTTAACATAACATGGGTAAAGTACAGGATTAGAAAAAGGCCAGTAACTAATATATACCATTTACTTTAAGGTGCAATTGTATCTCATTACCAGTAGGAGGCGTTGTTGTTATACAGTTAAACTCATTTTTTCACGGTGGGTAACAGGCCAATTTGCCCATCATGACCTCAGATTTAAAATGATATTTGAAAGCTTCCATGGCCTAGGATAAACGGCTTTCTGCCATTTTAATTGTAATTCAAATAGTATAAAACTAATGGAAGGAGCTTTCTTTAACCAATATGCACATTTATTTATTGAATAAATGCCACAGGGCTTACTTGTGTGTGTTTCAAATGATGCTCTGTATTGGAAACAGTTTCTCTTCAAGTCTATCTTTGCTTTCCAGATGTAGGAAATACAAATGAATTCATGTGTCATGAGTTTAAAACTGACAAATGACAATAGACAAACATCTTGTGTCTAGTGTAAGCGTCCAGGAAGACTTGAGTCCATTAAGGACCTGTGTATGCTCAAGTGTACATATTAGCTTAGGAAAAAGTGAATGTAAAAAAAAAATCATGTAAAAAAAAAAAAAAAAAAAAGTCAAGATGCTGAATACAATGGCAAACTGCTGTTTTTTATATAAAGAAAATTGCTTGTTTCCATAGTTGTGCTGAAAGTTGAAAGCTTGTGTGTATTAGCTTCACTGAAATGACAAATACAGGATTTAGAAAAACAGTAACTTGAATACATTAGACCCAGAGATCAAACCTAAAACATGTTTCATTTTTTTTAAACATAACATCCCTCAGAAGTATTTTAACATGCACCGCAGAATACAAACACAAAAATCCAGAGCATTATGGGATACACATGCGATGGAGCTAAGCCGCTGCCATGCCGATCCACTGCTCAGACTGTTTCCACGGTGATGTTGACTCTGGTTCTGTGGGGAGCGGTTTAGATTTCCAGCAGGAAGCAGTTCATCAAGTGTCTAGAGCGTTACACATGCATGATGCTGCTGGCCTCTGCAACACAAGGCTTTTTCCCACTACTTAGACTAATATATTGAATACCCCCAAGACATAGCTAAGATAAGGAGTGGCTGTGTTAATATATGATTACAAATGCATTAGGTCTACAAAGAAAAGTTTCCATTACTAACTACTCTAGCCTCTGTCTGTCTGTCTGTCTGTCTGTCTGTCTGTCTGTCTGTCTGTCTGTCTGTCTGTCTGTCTGTCTGTCTGTCTGTCTGTGTTTGTCCAGGTGTGGATATGTGCGGCAGGACAGTGATGGTTTTGGTCGGGCGAAACATTCCAGTGTCTATAATCGACATCGAAAAGGTATTTATAAATGAGAATTATTTCAAAATATAATTTCATTGATATAATAGTCAGTCAGATTCATGATGAAAATTGTGGATAATTCAGAACTATAAAAGTCAATGGATGCACTATGATGTATTGTGTGTGTGCGTGTGCAGGCGCTGCTGTACTTCATCCATGTGATGGACCACATCACGGTGAAGGAATACGTCATGGTTTACTTCCACACTCTGACCGGAGAACACAACCACTTTGAGGCCGACTTCCTCAAGAGCGTCTACGAGATCGTGGATTCCAAGTCAGTGTGACATTTTAATATTTTACTCACTTTGTTCAACTGAGCCAATAATTCCGATGGATGGATGGATGGATAAATAGATGATAGATAGATAGATAGATAGATAGATAGATAATAAAGATAGAAGATAATAGATAGATAATAGATAGATATAATATAGATAGATAGATAGATAGATAGATAGATAGATGATGGATGGATGTTGGATAGATAGATAATAGATATGAAAGTCAAAATAACATAATCTAAACATTACACAAAATGCATGCTGAAATATGTTGCATAATATCATAGTGCAAATTTTTTCTAAATATATATCTTACATTTTCCAGTTGTTGTACTCCTTATTTTAAATCATCATGTTTTTTTTAATGTGATTACTTTCAAGTCAAATCTAAGGCTAATGTGATTACACGTACCATTTTTTTCATTGTAGTTTTTCATTCCTTTTATCCCTCTGCCACACACATTGATTGAGTAAAAACCTCCGGAGCTGTTACTGCTTAAGCACCCATCCGAGGGCACATCTTAAATGTCCTTGAACTGTGTCTTCTGGGTTTGCAGTCATTTGGCTAACTCCGCTGCCCCAGCTACATTTTGATTCTTTAATAGCCAGACGTGCATATCAAACATAGAGCGTGTGGGTTTTTTCTAATAATAAATGTTACAATAGGCCCTTATAAACTCCCACCAGATGGAAACAAATGTCTGACGGGGCTTTGACATCACCCTGGCATCCATGTTGTTTCTCTGTTTATGGTAATAAGACATGAAGTCTAGCCAGTTGCAATATCTTAATAAAATTTTAATGTGCACTATGGGAATTTATTTTTCTTCTCTTGCATCCCCAGTGTCAAAACAATTGCTGGATATCATAAAATATAGCTCCAGAAATGCAAAAACATCCTCTGTGAAGATTTTTGCAGTAATTTTGACCTTGTTTGGCCTCATGTTTTTGGCTCTCAGTGGTTTCTCACTCTCACTAGTCTGACTGCTGCGCTGCATTCAAGTTGTTCATGCTACATTATGACACGGCTATAGTTACAGTGTTTAGGTTTTTTCAATAGCAAAATGAGCTGTGAAGCAATTTTCTTTTGCCATGGGGTTTTAGGAAAAATCTGGCGGCCATATTTGGAAGAGGAAAGCTAAAGTTGGAGTGTGTTCCTCGGGTGATGTATTATTGGGCTGTTTTAGCTCGGCCTTAATCAAAGGGTTCAAACGTTTTCAAATTTGATCCTTGGTATGAGCTAGTTCTGGATTGTCATCTCATAGGAATCACTCACAAAACTCGTCATTATATTGTTTTTAAAGTTGAAGAATGGTCCTTTCAACCATATCCCATCAAATACTTATGTTGTCAGATGTTGCCTCACAAAACGTTTCTTGATGTTGGGCTCTGTGCTGCCGTGAGATTCAACATTGACTACAATTCATTTTATTGAGAGCCACATCCTCCAAATGAATGTTTACAGTTCCCACCAGCCATCCTGTATCATCAACTGAAATGAGATACTTTCACCCCCCCCCCCCCCACATCGCAGTATTCTCTGATGGATCCATTGTTTTTAACACTGTGTGCAGCCAAGCACTGTTGCAACCTACTTAAAAGCTTTAGTTGAGGAGCTAAAATATTCAAAGATGTTAGGCTTGAATTGCAGAGAAATGTGTTTTGAAATCACGCTTGAGAAATCTTGCCATCATGGAAGCGGTGCATGCAGTCACAGACAAAATGTGGTTGATTTAAGAGGACATGTGAAACAACAGTCACAGATGTTCACACCAGTTTAAACCAAACTCCATGTTAGGGTAATTGATTAAAGGTGAGTTATTACCCATAAAACAGGCCTGTCTCTTAAGTACAACTTTCAACTTTGTAATGTGCAAACATTCATCTTCTGCCATGAGGATAATTAAGGCCGCAATTTGTTGTTGATTACTTGAATTATTGTCAGAAATACATCTGTGAACTATTTGGATGATCAGTTCATCAGTTAAACATTAAAGTCAATTTATTTTAATAAAAGTTACCAAACATGATCTGATTCAGGCTGCTAATACTGTATTGTATACTTTTTGGAACTATAAAACAGACAGATTTTTAGAATTATAAATTTCAGGTTTGGATAATCTGTCTGAAAGTCGGCCATAGCTACAAAGATTTGATCGTGGTGGTAATGAACGTTAATTATTATTTAGTTCTTAATTCATAATAAGCATACTATACTGTATCTAATAAAGCATTTGAAGAAAGTTAAGTTTATAAAGCACCCTTTAAAACATCCCTATTAGTATTAAGGCACACAACAGAAGATTTAAAATGGATAAACTCTCATTGAATTATTATTTTTCTAATTTCTATTCAAGAAAAAACAAAGAGAGACTCTGGGGCTCAATGGGTGGATTACACTTTTTAGTCATGTTGTCTTTCTAGTTTCTTGTAACCACAAACCGAACAGGCTTCCTGTGTTACTGGGAAACTCCATTCAGTCATTTTGCACCGATTAACCCTCTTGTTCCTCTATTCAATACTTCATGACACCGGCGGTCATTCATTTGGTTTCACCACACCTCTCAACCTTTTCGCCTGTCTGGAAACTTCATCAAGCCCGGGACACTTTAGAAATGTCGTCGGAAAATTTCCTAATGTTTGCCCTTTATTTTACACGGTACAATTGCCACCAAAAGTTGTCAAAGTCTTGTGTTGGAGGCGCTTACCAAAATTCCTCATTCTTTTTTTTTAATCTATTTTTATATATAGTAATATAGCAGCATCGCCATTCAACAGGCAACTTGATCGCTTGAGGTAGTTCAGATACCGTAAACGTCAAAAACAACCAAACAAAATAAATTCAATAAATAGAGTCAAATGCGTTACAAAAGGCATTGGTTTCACAGCTTTACAATTAGTGCAATAGTTTTAAGTGTCCAGGAAGGATTTTAAATAGGACAGTCAAATTGGTTTCTGATTTTGCTAATGTGCTGTTGTGTTTAATGTGGTATTTTACTAATGAATAGATGAGATCGATGACCTACTTTATTTGATAGGAATTACATGATCAAAAATGCTAAATTGAATAAAATAAATTTTCATTCATGCAATCAATGTTCATTTAACTTCCCCTTCCATTGGAACAGAGACACCCCATCTAAACACGCCATAACTGTCTGTCACTGTTTAAGTCTTTAAGTTCACTTTGCTGACTCATCATGAGAGTTGACGCTCGGGGTAAAATGCTAATCACCTTTAAAATGTCAACATTATTTAAAATTCCACCAACTGTCTACAAAACTTTGAGCCTTGCTTCTTGAAACTATCATCTGTGCCAAGATGATGAACTTGTTGGACTGCAATTAGGAATTATTTGACAGACAATGATTTGAAGGCTTAGTGCCTAACATTTTCACATAAATAAATGACGTTTACATTCGAGCCATCGCCAAATGAGTTGACACAAATTGGATTAAGCCTATCAGCTCCACAAGACTCTCTCTGTATTTCTCAGTATGACAGTGTTTACAAACTGGTGTCACCCCCCCCCCCCCCTGACACTGGCGCAGGAGCCAGGAAAATCCCAAGAAGCGCCCAAGAAATGTTTCAGTTGGACTCTACTTCTGAAAAAAATCTGGACATAAAGCAGAAGGTATAGAATCCATGCGCGTTCACCGAATGATAACCTCATGTAGATGCGCCTACGGTGTTGTTGTAATTACTCAGAAATTCTTCATGGGGGCGACATAACTTACGCACTATAGCTTTTAAAACTGAAGTTGATTTAGTTCATTTGTACAATGTTTGACCTATATCACTTTGGTTTATTATAGGGAACAATCTGATAGTTCAACCTGTCTTCCAAAAACCTTGTCAATTAGCAGTGATCAAGGCACTGTAGCTGTCTATGATTTGATGAGTCACCTTTATTTCCCTTTTTCTTCCATGTTGCATTTTAAATAGGATTTTTATTGGTCCAGGCAGTCAGACCCATCATCATACCCTTTCGTCTGGTACTTGTTGTGGTTATTGTTGTCCGCAGGGCTAAGCAGCAAACAATATTTTGTGTTTAAAGATCGCATTACACACACACACTACTTTCATCTGTCAATTCTATTAAGGCTCAAAGTTTCGACTTCTCCCTGAACCGTTATGTGGGATGTGTGACGAATCATTTCCCCTTCACCAGCCCTTATTGGCCCTTCGGCTAAGGCGAGACGGTGTTGATCTACCCGGGCAATGGAACCACTAACCCGTTGCCTGGCACGTCCGCCATGTTCAAACCATCATTTGCTGTACAGATGCAATTTGGGCTCCAGACAAAAACCAAACCAGCAGACCAAAGTCAAAAACATGACTCGAAAAGTTTTCCAAAACTGTCTGGTGAAGTGGGGGGACATATTCAGAATATGATATTCTTCATGGCTTTTTTTTCAGTTGACGGATAAGCTGGCGTTTTTGTCTCCTTCGGGGTGGACCGTTGGACTGGTCAGAACCCTTTTCATGGGTTAGTTCTCCTGATTTTCACGTTAGTTTGTTTACTAAAGGACTGAGTTTCTCATGTCTTGGCCAACTGTTTTGTGTTGATTTGAACAATGCAGCTCACCAGCCAGATCCCCACATTGTGTGTGTTTGTGTGGCGGGTTATTGTCAGTTAACTTCATGCATCGGCACCAGGATTTTTCTCTCTCTATGGAGGGGCTTAATCAATAAGGTGGGCAGCTGTCTATTTCACTACAGTGAGACATCTTGGGGGCTGAACCAGAGTCATTTGATTGTGGCTCTAACCCGGGTAGCACTGTCATTGGGTTACTGCTCAAAGTGAACCTCCTAAGTTACTCTACCAGTGCAGTCATTATATTTAACCCTTCTATACATCTAACCAAATTAGTTTTTTAGATCAGTTTGTAGTTATTGTTAAGGTAACTTCAAGCTTTTTGGTGTCAGGATTCACCCTTAGCTCTGGAATATTTAAGAGGCGTCATGGTTTGACGTGACAGTAAGTTGCGTCTGGTAGAAAAGGCTGGTGGTGGTGTGGTGGCGGCTCCCATCTTTAGAAAAGGGGAAGCTGAAAATGTGCTCCCCATTATTAGGGAATCACAAGCCTAACTGGCTGTACTGGTTTGGTGACCTCAGGATTGTATCTTTTCTTTTTGCCAATTTATGCTGGTTTTCTTGCTTTATTGGACTGTGACTTCCAGCACACCACACACACACACACACACACACACACTGCGGCGGTTTGCAGCCGAGGGTGAAGTGATCGGGATGAAGGTTGGCACACACAGTTCTTCTGAGTTCATGGGACTTTGCCAGACAATGGCTTGATTTGCTGACACAAGTAAGGAGTTCAACTGTCTTGGGAGTCCTTTTCGTGTGTGTGTGTGTGTGGTGGTGTGTGTGTGTGTTGTGTGGGTGTGTGTTGTGTGTGTGTGTGTGTGTGAAGAGAGTTGAGTGTGAGTGTGTTATAAAGGTGATAGCGTTTTCTTAGGGTGAAGCATTTTCTTAAGGTGAAGCTCTCAATTTACACATCTATTTCGATCCTCACCTCTTGTCATGAGCTCGGGGGATGAGGTCATGGAGGCAAGTGACTAAAATAAGTTTCCTTCGCGGGCTATTTTGGCTCACCCTTAGGGGACAAGTTTAGGTCGGTTCTGACATCTTACCGTGTCTACTATTAACACACATTAATCTGTCCGAACAAAGCAAATGTAACATTTTGAATATTGCAGAAAAATTGTACAGAAGTCGAAATGCAAACAATAAAACATAAAAAAAAATGGAAATCCACATTTAAAGCTGGATTTAACTTGCAACTTAACTTGCCCCCCTTGAGGAAATCTAATCGACTTTGGGTGAACTTGTTTGGCGATAGCTTGAACTTAACTGGCATTGTATGTGAAAAGTTACGCATTATCGCTTTAAATCATATTAGTTGATATTTTGAGATATATTATGTGCAGTTTAAGTTGACATTCTGATTTGTGGTTGGTGCTAGCGGTAATGCTAAGTCCAGCTGTGATTGCTTGTAAATCCTAATATTACTGCTACTTGGAATATAATATAATATAATTTTGGACTTAATGTTGCCAATCATGACTTCACGGTGGCACTGGAGGAAAACGGTCTGGGTCACCCGTCCAAACCTCAAACAACATTTAGAATTAGAATGAATCATCTCGGGGAACACTTATGTCGTTACCAATTTTAATGACGATCCATCAAATGGTTTGTTGATATATTAAACCTTGGATGAACGGTGCAGACGGACCAACCCGAAAGCACACCGCTATGTGTGTGGTTTAAGATACCTTATACAGCTGACAAAATCATTTATGGTGAATGAGTAGTTTCACTAATGGCACTGTGAACTGATGCTTGGAAATACGGGAAAGCACAGTTTTTTTGCCCATTTATATAACTGAACATGTAGAAATTGGATACTGTCATTAATGGCAGTAATGGATATTTTTTTTTTAATGGAAATGACTGTTCCCTCCTGTGTGTCACATTGTGTTAACAACACTGGAGAGGTCGAGCAAGATTCAGTCGGTTGGTGAGGGAAACTCAAATGACAAATTGAATGCTAACTGGCATCAGTGTTTGAACTGTTTCTCCTTTTAAAGGTGCAGTCAGTGATTCTGGAGAATGCTTTGTTGTCGAAATATTTAATATCTCCTATTGATCCGCTACCTGTTGTGTGTGCACTGAAAAAAAAACCTAGGCTCTGTAAACGGGTATGTAAACAAAGAGGGTCAATCTTAGCTAGCATCATGTCCTTTCACAGATCCTGGGCTGGGTATTAACACTGGATTTTATTTTTACGGACAGGTAACGGATCATGAGGAGATATTTGCTGGTTTACAGCGAATTAAAAAAAACATCGAGATCAGACATAAGACAATAAAATTGCAAGTTAAAAGGAAAAAGAAAAGGGTTCAGATCTAATTAAAAAGAGCTGAGAGTTGCAGCGGAACTCAAGTTTTCTGGGATTTTTTCCAAATATGTGATGCATAAAAACTGAAAGCTGCTTCTCCATGTTTAGTCTTGACTGTCAAATGTATTTTGGCCCTTAACCGTTCAGTGCTCTATAAGCCAACAGCATTATTTTGAGATAAATTAGTCGTTAATTGTCAGGTAAATTGGTCTTAAACAGACTTCCACACACTGCTCATGTATAAAGGTTTGGTGTGCTGCATGAGAATCTGAAGGGGAGTAGGATTGGATCGTGTGTGTGTGTGTGTGTGTGTGTGTGTGTGTGTGTGTGTGTGTGTGTGTGTGTGTGTGTGTGTGTGTGTGTGTGTGTGTGTGTGTCGGCTGGAGCTGATTGTCTGTGAAGTTTTATTTTTTTTGGTACGGCAGCTTCATTGACTTCATGCACATCTTGTCTTCTCTCGCAGGAGGAGAAATTCCTTTTCATTTCATCTGGGTCATGGTCCAGTTGTTTCTCTTCTCAGCTGTATTCAGGGGAACAGTGAGTCATAACTTGCCATAAAGTTATTCTTGCTGAAGGTTTTTTTTGTGTTTTTATGTTTTCCAGGTTTAAAAAGAACTTAAAGGCCTTCTACTTTGTACATCCCACATTTCGCTCCAAGGTAAGATTATGATATTTGAGGTGTGTTGAAATGACAAATATTTGCTACGTCATCCTAGCTTACTGTTTATCTTTCCTATATTAACCCATCCGTGTACACATTGCTTTTGACAACCATACATCGACATTGTAGTATTAGTGTGACTGTGTGTGAATGAATGGAACCTGGAACCCTGTAAAGCGTCTTTGAGTGCCTTGAAAAGCGCTATATAAATCCAATCCATTATTATTAATATTATTATTATTATTCATTAGTGGTTTTGTCATTCTGTAGGTTTTGACTCATAAGGGCAAAAAAACATCCAACGTTTTTGCAATACATTTGACCTCTTTCATCACGTTTCAAACAATGTTCACCAGTTGAGGAACTTAAGAACAAAATTGTTCATAAAAATAATAAATTGTCTGTGTTTGATGTGATGCATTACTTGTACTTGGTTGAGAAATTTGTATCAATTTGTCCGAATTCACTTACCCAGCCATGACCCCTACAGTAAAAGGCTTTGCTATTGCACCACAAATTATCATTTTAAATAGCTCAGTGGATTTTGGTCCGCCTTTGTCCATTCCCGTGACTAGGGTTTATCCAAAAACTGCATTGTGTGTCCAGATGCTAATCTTAAAGTTACAAAATGATAATTCATAAATATTGTTTTATTATTAAAAATAACATTTCTAGAGAATGCGGCGGCCTTGGCAGAGATACGCGCTCACTCACAGAGGAGTGCTTTCTGGTTTATGTCTGTTTCATTGTTGTTTACTGGGAATGTAGTATGTTTAGCTCCAAAGGCCAAACTTCCCTGTAGGGATCATTATAGGTTCATTATACTTAATCTTGTTCTGTTGTACGTATTAGAAAAGTTGTGTTTTTTCTTTCTTGGCAAAGAGGAAAATCTTGGCAACAAAGAATCAAGATTGAACTCCTGATTAAAGCTTGCTCATTTCCTTTCTCCCTATTTTTTCTATTTTTTCCCTTTTTTTCTAACCAAATTTGTCTCTTAATTCAAACATTTCTGACTAAGAAGTTATAACAAAATATGATTGTTTTGGTGGTGATATGTGGTGATGATATCTATATGTTTTATTGTATTATTTTATTAGTGTTTACATTACAAGTATATAGAAAAATATTTTTAGCCCATTGAGTCTTCAGAAGCAGCAGACCACGGGTTAGATTCCAGCATGTGGTCGTTCTCTGCATGTCATTCCCCTCTCTGCCCCATTTCATCTGTCTCTCCACAACTGTCTATAAAGCATAAAAATGACAACAACAAATATCTTTAAAAATAGTTATGTTTAGAGAAAGCACAAAGCAAAAGGCAGCATAACAAAACATTAAAAAGAGAAAAAAAAAAGCAAAACAACAGATGAAATGTGTCAGCTGGTGGTAATATTTCTTTTGGTTTTAAGGTGCGTTAATGTAACTGAATAGGTCCGGCTAATCAGGTATTTAATCCCGATAAAGGGTTTTTTACTGGGAGTTTTTTCTCAGCCGAGCTAAGGGTCTAAGGGCAGGGTGTCGTACTGTATGGAATGTTAAGCCCGCTGAGGCAAATGTCTATTTGTGATATTGGGCTATACAAATAAAATTTTATTTTATTTTATTTTATTTTATTTTATTTTATTTTATTTATTTATTTTATTTTATTTTATTTTATTTTATTTTATTTTATTTTATTTATTTTATTTTATTTTATTTTATTTTATTTTATTTATTATGTATTTATGTGTGATTGTGAGGTTTTGACGGTCCCTCTATTCTTCCATCTTTCCCCTTGTGGTTCCAGGTCTCCACGTGGTTCTTCACCACCTTCTCAGTGTCTGGGCTGAAGGAGAAGGTCCGTTACCTGGACAACCTGCCTCAGCTCTTCACCTGCATCAGACCGGAGCAGATAGACATCCCTCCGTTTGTCCTGGACTATGACGCACGGGTAAGTAGCAACTCGGCTACAAATGATCAAGCCATGACGCACACAGATGCACTGCAGTGATGGCACATAATCTATGTCCAGCTCAGCTCTGTTATACGATTGTGTCGTCCATGACTTTATGAAATCCCTTAAAAACACCATCAAGTTATTCCTTAAATCCTAAAATTGAAAAATTAAAAATGTCATGCAAGGGCCTTACCTGATGGCAGCAATACATTGGTATCACATTACCAGGCCCTCACTTTCAGATACATCTCACTCAAGTCGAAGATGATTCTAGTTAATTGTCAGGACTTCTTGGAATTTCTAATAATGTATGGTGTTTGTGATCTTACAAATAAAATAAATAGTACAGTAAAATAGTGCGGTAATCATTCAGTTTAGGCAGTGTATCCTTATAAACAAAATCAAAGTCGGTCAAAGTAGGCAGCAAAGTATAAGTCCCGATTATTTTCAGCCTTTAACAAGTGGTGTAGCCTCTTGAATTTGTAACAATGTATTCCAAATACCCCGTGTTTTAACTTGAAAAAGACCTATGGGGCCAGATGCATAACACTTCTCAGAATTATGCATCCGTCTTATCTGATTGATGAAGCTGTTTGTACACCTGACTCCGTTTTATAGATTTCAATCAGAGTGGATTTAGGGCCAAAGTGAGTACACACACACAGGCCTCATTTCCAGTCCCTCAGCTTAGCACTGACCCTAATCAACCTTTTGGCACATAAAACCCCGCTCCAACACTCATTAAACCTGTCAGTGAGAAGAACGGCAATGAATAAATCATTTCTCCAGTATAAATAAAGGTTAAATGTAATGAAATGAATTTCTACAATTGTGATGCATCTGTGAGGTTCTCCAGCAGCACCAAAGCGGTTAACATTACACGCTACACTGGGCCCAGATGTGGCTATTCATAGCAGGGATATCTCAATCATCTTGTTACATCTTGTTACACATTGAAACGCAATTTACAAACAGCTCCACAATTCTGGATAATATTAAAACATCCTTAACAGGTTGTGTGTGTGTGTTTGTGTGCGTGTGTATGCGTGTGTCTAACCAATTCTACGAAAAGGAGTAGTAAGAAGTTCAGTATATACTATTTATTTTATTTTATTTGACAGAATTCTGTGTTGACTGTGAACAACATTCGGTGAAATGTGCAAACAACCCACCATAAGGTTTTGTCTCTCACCTTGTATTATCTTTGCACGTTATCTCTGTCAAACTGTGTGAATGCCCGGTCTAAAGAATATACATGAGGTGCACACATTCCTCTTCTATAAATGCCAGTTTGGTATGTTGTGCACATCTGGACCCCCACGTCCAAATCTCGGATTCAGTGTTTGTGTCTAAAGCTTATTTTTTGTATTGTTTCAATCACTCTTGCATTGGCAGCTGGTGAAAAGACACACAACAGGACTGTGTTTCAAGTCACATACTGTTTAGCCCTACGTCCAATCTCCAGCGTATTGTGTTGTAATGGAAACCCATGCTACTGCTGATTTCCCTTTATCCTTAAAAAAGCCTAATCTAAACAATTTGATGATTTGATTTGATTTCGAGCTCAAGTCGTTAGCGAAACAATCGGAGCAGAGAGGGAGTGAGAGACAGTATCCAGAGAGGAAACCAGCTAATGACTTGCGCTCTGTGTGTGTGTGTGTGTGTGTGTGTGTGTGTGTTTGTGTGTGTGTGTGTGTGTGTGTGTGTCTGTGCGTGTGCACTTTCCAAGAAATTACACCTATCAATCAGTTATCCTACAAACTCAATTACAATGAGATTGTACGGGATACTCTTCGATGATTTCCCCTTTGAAATTTGGGATCTGGCGTATAAAGTCAATTGGATGAAGTCATTGCTAAATGAAAGGCTTTGATTTGACAAAGCAAGGGATGCAGTAAATATTGGTAACTATGTACTTTCAGCAGTTTCACTTTGCTTTGTTCTCGTGCGCGCTTGACCTGCGAGAAAGTTTTGCAAGTCCTTGTGAAAAAAAAAAAAAAAAAAATGTTTAGAACAGCAAGGCGTAGCACTGTGACTGCTCTGAACGCCAGCCAGCTGTTTAAAAAGGATGTGTAACATTACGTACGTCAGAATGGTTT
The DNA here is from genome assembly GCA_026122265.1 of Ammodytes dubius. Classification (NCBI taxonomy): domain Eukaryota; kingdom Metazoa; phylum Chordata; class Actinopteri; order Uranoscopiformes; family Ammodytidae; genus Ammodytes; species Ammodytes dubius. The sequence continues at coordinate 25,820,001 of CM047516.1, forward strand.
TTAAATGTGCAATTCCTTAGAAGCATCTAGGATATCCAGTGATCTATTTAAGGTTCCTGATGATCCGTGATTTGGCCCACGGCTGTATTTTTGACTTGAGGTTGAATCCTGGCCTTAGACTGAGCCGTAACGGTAACAGTTGGACCATTTTAAAATCCTCCTCTCCTGTGATTCTCGTGAAGTTCTGTGGAAAGACTTTGACGGTGGATTTTTTTTTTTTTTTTTAAGTATTCAAGGCACGATTTAACATCCGGAGGGACTACATTTGAATATTGATGATTGTTCTAAAGCAGTGAAAAGTTCAACTATTGGACCCACCTACACCATAAGGGAATGTAATAGCTTTGTCTAGACTGTTCAAATGTATTCATATTGGGAGCATAAAAGTTCTGTGCCTCAGTCTTGTAACACCGCCTTTGAAATAAATCTGTTTTAGCTACATGGATTGCACATAGGCAATTCCTCATTGGACCCCTTAGATTTAAGAGCAAAGTAGACCTGGATTCTATGTAATGGGAGTATTTTTTTTTGCAAGGCCACCTCAAAAAAAAAAAATTTTGAATGAATTTTCACATGCAGCAGGGTAAAACCTTACACTTAAGATTGAATGTTGATGTATAACAGTTTTTACATATACAATATACAGACAAAGCATGAGAATGTGTGTGTGTGTGTAGGTCAATCACTGTCCCTCCGGTTGTGACATATTGATACACATGTATATTGCTCTGTAAAGATAGGATTTCGAGAGTATTATTTGCTCTTTTGAAATCTAAAATAACATAGTCAAAACTTTTTCTATTAAATGTCCCTCACTGGGGGCGCCTTTAGCTCAGTTGGTAAGGTGTCCCCTCCATGGGCCTCGGCCAGCAGCGGACCCGGGTTCAATTCCGGTTCTCTGCATGTCACTCCCCTCTCTGCCCCATTTCTACTCTGTCTCTACACTATCAATAAAGCATAAAAATACCAAAAAAATATCTTAAAAAAAAAAATGTCCCTCACTTAATTTAATGTTTAGTGCAACAGCAGTGACCACGTCTTCAGTTTTTCTTTTGGTTGCCATGATTTTTTGTGTCTTTTGCTTTTTTCGCTTGCCAGTTTGTGGTCACTGAGCCTGTACTTGGTTAGGATGTGTGTCTCTGCTTTCTGTCTGTCAGTAGTAAAATAGTTATTCTTCCAATTCATCATGTCTTTCTAAGGGCCAGATAATGTTCTAGTGGACTTTGACGTTCAGTATCTTTCTTTCCAATGTTCCACACAGGTTTCATGACATTACGTTATAGTTTGGTTCACTCTGATTGGTGTTTGGAAAGCAGCAGTCTTTGGTCGAAGTGACAAATACATGGGAGACAGTTTTCAGGGCTCAGCTCTGCAGTTCTTCGTACTGGACAGTGTCTTTGGGGCTGGATTTATGTTGATTAAAAAATATATGAGTTCTCTTTTTCAAATGTTAATCATCAATGGGTACGCATGCAAGAGATTCTGTTGGATGCAATGGGTGTAGCTATGATGATTGAGCGGACACCATCCTTAACTAACAGCACAAAGGGCTGTATACTTTGTCTGTTTTGTCCAAATTTGACTCAAAAGGAGATTTTTATTGAAATTGTTCTGGTTCTGTTGATCAGTGCACAAATTAAGGTTGACCAAATCAAATAATTAATTTCCTGAGGGGTGTGTTCGAAGGAGCTGAGCCGTAAATGACCTTTGCGAAAAAAAAACACGGAAATGGACATGCCACTTCTATGCAGGGAATCACAGACTTTGAAATATTGTAGGAAAAAGTTATTTTATTTCTTACTTACTCCAGCCATTATTATTGTATTGGTGGTTATATTATAGTGTGCTATTACAGCAATGGTAAAAGCAAAGCTAGCAGGGACCTGGTCCGACCCCTGGCTATGGAAAAATATAAATTCCATCTCTATAAAATGAATAGTAAAACTAAAGCAGAAGGTATAATAAACAGTCAGACATTGTCAGGAAAGTAATATTTTTCATATTTTCTCAAGGCTTTGGAGGTTTAGAATTGTTAGGTTATTTAACGGTTGTAAAATGCATAATTGGGTGAGCACTGTATAGACATTGTTCATTCTCTTGAGCATTTGTATAAAATATGCAACAGTTCCGACAATATTCAACCTGATATCTGGATCCAAACACCATTAAACTAAATCCGTTAGTCACTTGACTTGAAACGTCCAAGTCGCGGCTTCAGTCCAAATCCAAACTGCTGGAATACACAGAGGCAAAGACAAAACTATCATAATATTCCCAGACTGTACTCAATAGGGGTGGGACAGAAATGTGTCAAGGTGTAATATGTTATGATCGCATTTTTAAGCTAGTAAGGTTTTGGGTAATCAGCGTTGTATAGTCAGGATTCATTGCCTTTCTTTATGGCTTCCCCCTTGACTCATCAGGAACTCATTTTAGCTCAAGCCTCAGTCTCCTGTCAGGAATTAAACTGTCAAGACATTAGAACATAATACGGCTTGTGCTACGATGTATTTCCCCTTTCTGAGCACCGCTGCAGCTATAGCCAATGAACTGGGCAATAACATTCACATCAACACCTGTGTATTGATGTTGGGCAGAACAGGTTTTCGCTGTGCTGGGCTCAATCCCACTGGTAGAAGAGGGCCAGGAAATAATGACTGCTTTTTCTGTTGCCGTTAACACACCACATCAGCCACAAGCTTTCAGCGCACAGCATTGGTTAAATCAAGAAAAAACATACATTATATATGAGTGTAATATGATGATTTTTACCAACTTAAAGGTGGTATGAGGGACTTTGAAATGTTTCCGAAATGGTGTTATTTTTCATCAGTGCAAAAAAACGCTTCCAGCAACTTATAAAGCATCCTACATTTTGCAAGAAATACTGGATTGGCAGTAACTTAAATATAGCAAAGATTTTAAGGACAGCATGCTATGTTGTCGTTAAAAAAAACTGCATTGGTCCAAAGGGGCCGCTGGAATCAACATAAACTGAAAGTTCGTAGCTTCTTTAGTTTTTTAACCTGCTTTTTATATGTAACTGGCCGGATACATTTGAGATATTTGTTAACCTTGAATGTTTTTGTTCCTCCATTACAGGTGAATAGACCCCAGCATGCCTCCCAGTCTTCTGGTCTGTGACAGGCAAGCGTTCAGACCAATCAGACCTTCAGACCTCCATACCGCTTGACGAGGTGATTTTACCCCGTCAAATGGAAACCGTTTGTGGACGTCATTTTGCCTAGTGTGGTGTGAACTCTTAACCTCCTCTCGTAGGCTCTGAACCATACAGTGAGTTGGTTCTGTCACTGCCAAAAGGACTAAAATTAACATCGGCAGCCCCACGTTTAGCAGCACGTGGTCCCTGGATTCGCGGTCGTTTCTTGCTCACCACAGACTATTTATGGACCTGGTATGGTTTCTGGATTATGCCTTAAACCGAGATTTATTTTAATTCATATTCAGCAGTTTCCTCAAATAACCCCTAAATACGTATTTTCATGTCAAACCCTCAATGTTTGCTCAAAGCTTTTTTCTGCTTTGTGTGGTCATATCGGAACGTCGTCACCAATGTCTCAGAATATTGTCAAATGCTGGAGTAACGTGGGGAAGATGACGTACGTATGGATTCATCGGTCTATACTGGACAGTACCACACAGGAGGACAGCAGGAACTATAAGTAACGTCAAGACTTAATGCTGCATTTTCATATCCTATTGCTAACATTATTCCCCTGTAGTCACAATGGGAAAAACCTCCAGTGAAGGAAGATTGATGCCGGGGAGATTTTCTTGGGCAAACAGAATCACTGCATTGTCAAAAAAGATGGAAAGGTTAGGAGAATTCTAATGTTCAAGGTATTAGTTTTAAGGAATCTATATTTCCCCTTCACACTGAAGAATTCATTTGGCCTCAGAACTTGTAAAAAACTAGTGAAGACAGTTGTCTCGAAAATTTGAGTTTTTTCTTAACTTTTACATTTTCTACAGTGCGGATCCTTGAACTGCCGCCCACCAGCCTTTGCCACTAGTATCACGGAAACAATTAATTTATTCATGAAATCTACAAAAAAAATAATTATCCTTTTGTTTGGAGGTATTCATGAGGCAAAAGGAGCAATAAATATTCACTAGTTTCAGTTTCTCAAATGTGAGATTTTGCTGCTTTTTCTGTTTCATAACCATATCAATTAAATACTTAACCGTTTTTTTTGTTTACTTTTTTCTGTCACAAAAACAAGCAACTTTAAGATGTTACCTGCAGGCCTCTGGGAACTAGTGATGGGCATTGTATGCTTTTCTTAAAACTTCATAGATAAAAGGTGCTACAAGGAACATTTAAATATTTCTGAAACAGTCATATTTTTCCTCTGATGATCATAACTGATATGTTACAGCAAAAGAGACCATCAGTGCAAAGAAGGCTATTTTTATATAATTGTTCGTAATGCCTTTGTCATGGGTACACTCACCCAGGAAGTACAGCTGAGGTAGTAAAAACATTACCGCTTTAGTCCAAAGGGGACGCAATAATTAACACAAACTGAAAATTTCCTCAGAGCACCTTTAAACAATACATTGGTTGATTAATAGTAAATCTCAAAAAAAAAGTCACAGTTCCCTTCCTTAGTGCCTATGTGCGGGTTGTGAGCCTTTGTCAAGTCAGCAACATGTCTGCATATGCATTCAACTTTATGTTTGTTCTTTCTCAACTTGGAGGTCAATAGGTGGATGTATAGGATCATAAACCATATCCTCCCACTGCACTAGTTTATTGATTACAATGTTTCATTTTGTCTCTAGAAATATTGGCTGGCTTTCAAATACTCTGATATTCACTCTTTGGTTGAAACGTTGTCATCTGTCACTCATTTTAATTAGCATTTTGTTTTTTTTAGTCACACATTTTGTTGTTTGTTTTTACATGGTTATTTTCGCTTTACCTGGTATTTTTCACAACGCACAGAAAGATTGATTAAACTTGGACGACCAGATTGTAGTTGATATATGGAAGAGTATCAGGGCCATGCATACTATCGAGGAAAAAAAGTCAAAACGTCCAGAATAAAGTTGAAATATAATTTTTTTGATGAAATTTGACATAAAAAAATCAAGGGCGTCTCATTTCTGTCAAAAGAGGTTGTGTAGCCTATTGCCTTCCTCACGACGATAGCAAAGATGGCTCGTTTGTGAACGTTTTAGATTATGAACTTTACCGCAGTCTTGGAACGGTAGAATCTATTCTTGACATTTTCACTTCCTTCGTGGAATTTTAACTTTTTTTCTCGAAATTTCAACATTTCAATGTTATTCTTGAAGTGCAAAATGGAAGAAAAAACTTTGTCCTCTCTAATTTTTCTCCCGTGACCCTTATATACTCTACCATAGGTTTACTTTACTTGTACTGAAATGTACTGAATTGAACCTTGAAACATTCCTGTGTCAGTCTTAACTTTTCACGCTATCATGACGTTGCAAACCCAATCTTCCCGGTGAAACTATCACAATGGAGGTTCAGTTTCACTAAACACTTTGTCACACATTGTCTATTGTCTTAACATTAGGAATCTACTGGTCTTAAGTCTTTTCTGTTGGCGAGAAAAAAACAAACACGGATCTTCATGGTGAAGCTGGCCCTTATCTCTGTTATTCAAACGTGCTAACACCAAAGCATGTCCACTCAGTCAGATAAGTCTTCGGACATTATCACCACAGAATTGAACCTTACAAGTTGTCGGCTTTTGTGTGGACTCAATTCAATGCTATTCAGAGATGCGTAAGTGTCAGCTGCCCAAGGACTATTCAGTGATCGCTGTACGTTTTAAATCAATAAACAATCAGTCGCCCTTTATAGAGAGTGAGACAAATTGAAATTGATTTTACAACAACTTGAATCAACCGTTTTTTTTTTTATGTATCTTATTTTTCTATAAAAAATTGTCAAAAATAAAGATTCAAAATGACAATGAATTCTATGTCGAATGCTGCAGAGTTTTCTTTATCAATTTATTTTGAGTAAATCTGGCGTTTTTTTTTACTTTTTCCCTTTTCAGTTGTCTCACAGGAAATTGGCTTCAGATCAGTGAAGTCCCAAGCATCAACTTTATTGTCACAACTGTGAATTCAAGAATGTATATAATAATAATGAGCCAAATTTGACTTTCTGGAAATGTATATTATCTTTTTTTTATGATTTCAAGGTGATGAATGAGGGTTGGTTGTCAACAACTCGCAGTTCCTGTACTGATTTTTTTAAATATATATATAATATAAATACTGATTAAAGTGATTTCTCTCTGTTGATGTGTTTTGAGACTTGCTTGTCCTTTCAGACCGAAGTTGGTTTTGTTGTAGAAAGATTATTTAGTGCTCTATTAAAGCTATAGTGCGTAACTTTTGTTGCCCCCATGAGGAATTCTGAGGAATGACAACAACACTGTTGACGCATCTTCATGAGGTAAGCCTTCGGTGAACATGCATGGATTTTATACCTTCTACTGTACATCCAGGTTTTTCTGCATTCCTTGTGGGCTTCTTGTAGACGCTGCCATACTGAGTAATACACAGAGTTTTGTGGAGCTGATTTAGGCTTAATCAACTTTATGTCAACTCATTTGGCAATGGCTTAAATATAACCAACATTCATTTACATGAAAAAGTTACGCACTATAGCTTTAAATGGTTAAAAATCCAGTGGTATTGCACCCTGCAAGTTCAACTCGGAACGGGATGTTAGAGTGACATTTGCGACTGCGATATCAACCCAGGAGAAATGAAAAGTCATGTGTTAAGCATTCGTGTCTGTGAACTTGGAAAACTGAGCTCAGTAACTGCGCTGAATTCAAGCCAACCACGAAGTGGAAATAAAAATCCATCACTTGCAGCTGAGAGGTGATGAAAGGAACAAATAGGTGAAATATTGTAGATAAAAATCTCTCGGAAGGCTCCAAGACCAAGACAGTCAGTTAATAGGAGTTGGAGAGCGTAGGGGTGTGCTGCAGCCAAACGTCTGTGAAGTGAAAGGCTTTCTTCAAACTGGGTCTACTTGAAAGGAGTCGAATGAGTTCAGGCATTTTTACAGTTCTGGGTCTGTGTTTTTTAAGATGTAAAACTACACACACTGTCAGCGGCTGTGTTCTGATCTCAGTAAGCGTGCTTTGACCTTATGAAATGGACATATCCAAATATTTCTTACATAAAGTTTCGAGTAAGATTTTAATTTTTTTTTCTTACCATTCAAATGTATTGAATTGAAGTGCTTCTAAACATAAGAAATCCATGTCCAGTCAATCACTTACCAGCAAAAGGACTCCTACTTTTTTTTTTATAAATGAACAGTTCAAGACTGTGGTTAAGTTGGACGGATAGCATCTCTGCTATACCGTTGTGAGGCAGATTATGGGCTTCAACCTCAGTTTTACCTTAACAAATCCCTTCAGCTTACTGTCTCCCTCCCCGTCTAAAGACTGTATTAATGCAGTGCAGCGTCTCACCTTAAAAACCCCAGAACAGAGGGAGACACATAAGTGGCTGAACCAGAAGGATAAACAGCAGGTGTTTCACTGAGTGGTCCGTCCCCCCACCCCCCCCCCCCCCCCCCCCCCCCACACCCACAACACACACACACACACACACACATTTCTCACACACACACATCCACACACACACACACACTAGTCTCCCTTCACCTTTTCAGTGAAACCACACTATGTTCCAGGAAGCGTAGAAGTGTCCTCTGTGCTGATTAAAAACCTGCGCTGTCCTCTTCACCTGCTCACATCCTGCCGACCGCGGTGACCCTGTTTCAACACACACACACACACACACACTCTCACACACACACACACACACACACACACACACACACACACACACACACACACACACACACACACACACACACCCCATCTTCACCTGTATTAATCTCTCAATTCGTTCTGGATGGATTATAGCACGGAGAGGGGGATGAGGTATGAAAGGTGCTGCTTTTCTGTTGGGTAAAATGAAGAGCTGGCTGTGAAGTGGATGAGCAAATCCATCTTCTATGGACCTCCCTCCGCCTGTGACAGGCAGAGGATTATATTAGCTGGTACAAGAACACAGGCGGTTATCAGTCGCCTCAGTTCAAATTACACTCTGTAATTTTAACATTTTTAAAAATATACTTTTTGAGAGAAATATATTATGGACAACAAAACATTAAATCACTAACATTAAGCTGCAAGATAGATGGACGGACGGACAGACAGACAGACAGACAGACAGACAGACAGACAGACAGACAGACAGACAGTTAGATAGTTTGTGTTGTAGAAGAGTATGGGTTTTTTGGAATAAAGGATTTGCAGAAAAAAGGTAATGTTTTGTAAAGTTTTTGCAGAACGAAACCCTGTACAATGGCTAAAGTAGACTGACAATTGAAAGGCCAGAGGGAGACCTGTGAGCAACAATTAAATAAGAATATAAGAAATCACCAGTCCCTGCTTTTAAGAAACTGGAAGCTTAGCACCAAAATCTGATCAAATTTTTTACGTTTATTCAGGGCGGGCCATTGAGAGAGCAAGATCTTTTTTTGTCAATGAAGCCCTGATTACAGAAACCATCCCAGATGTACAGACCATATAAACAATAAGACTTGAAAGACTATTAATTAGCCTGTGTGGACTTTGGACGTGACTTGAACTTTGCCTTTGAGGAATCATTGGAGATTTTGAAAAAAAAAATGTAGCCTATCTGCTTGTATGGTGGAGTGTTATGACAAGATTGATATCTCCTTCACATCTGTGTGTTGAATATGAAGGCTACAGCAAACAGCCGGTCAGTTGGATTGGCAAAAAGACTGTAAACGTGGAGAAACAGCCCGCTTGGAACGGTCCCACAAAACACAATGGGCCTACACACGTGGCGACCCGTTGACTCAATGCTAGAGCGCGTACCATTGAGGCCTTAGTCCGGCCCAGGACGTTTACTGCATGTCTTCCACCTCTCTCTGCCCCTCTCAACACTGTGATTAACTATCAATAAAAAGATTTAAAAAAAAGATATGCCGACATAAGTCAAAACATTATATCTTATTCATTTCATCTTTATAGAAACCGTAGTGTAATGCAACTACCTGTGGTTGTTTTGCTATTGTGCAGGATTATTAATTATCAAACACGGTCACTTCCTTACTGAAGATCCTACCGGTATATAAATAGAATTTGCACTTAGATGTTGCACCTACTTGAGCTTACAGGTGGCACTTTGCCGTTCGGCTTATTTGAACCTATTGTACTTTCAAGGGGACATTTCAGAGTTTTATACCTTCATGGTTCTATGCACTTATTGGAAGTCGTTTTGGTTAAAAAGTGTCAGCTAAATGAAATGTAATGTCATGACTCATCTGTAACATGGACTGTGGAGCAGATGTTTCTACATGATAATGTTTCATATTATCCGCTGTGACTCCACAGCGCCGCATCCACCTCCAGGGAGAAGCACAGGAGGTGATTCACTATGATTCATCTGAAGGGATTCTTGTACAACAGTATACAGACTTTAATTCAGCAACAGGGGTAAAATAATTCAACTTTTAGCCGTATGCTAAAACCCCATGTGGAGATGATGTGGATAGAGATGAGATCATGGTCGTTAGGAATCAGCATTTTCTCAAGCAAATTTAATCTGGATCATTAGATTGATCCTACCTGAAAAGCCTTTGGAAAAACTGTGAAGAAACTATAAGATCACTGGTATAGCAAAATCTAGATCATTCTGAGTCAACTTTTTGAAAAACTGGGCCCAGATGATTAAAATTACAAACTGGCCATAAGTTATTGGTAGTAGTGCACATTGCTAAAGGGATAGATAGATAGATAGATAGATAGATAGATAGATAGATAGATAGATAGATAGATAGATAGATAGATAGATAGATAGATAGATAGATAGATAGATAGATAGATAGATAGATAGATAGAAAGAATGGTAGATAGATAGATAAATTGGTAGATAAGAAGTGTATGGGCACAGAAAGCCCTCATACTGCTGAGTAGTTGAGTAGATCCAATTGCTAATACAGTATGTTCTCCTGCTACATAATAAGATTAAAAAATGATTCTACTGCTGACAATGAGTCATTTTCAATCATTTTCTATGGTGGTTGATCCCTTTTAACCACTGGTGGTAGTAACCGCACACTCCAAACGTCTGTGTTCCCACATTAAGTCTGGTTTGGTTTAGGATGTTTAGTCTCCGATGTATTAAATAGAGAAATGAATACACTGAGTCAACAGAAAAAATAAGGGATAAAAGCATAAAAGCAAAAGAAAATCTGATGCACACTAGTGACACACCAGTGTGAGAACAAACAAGAGACTGCAGCAAGTGGCTTTGTGAGACTGTAATGCATCCATCTTTATTTAATCTCAAAGGATCATTGGGAGCAAGCTCTCATTTGCAAGTAGAAAATGCATCACAACATTTTGTAAATTGTGTGTTAACCTTCTGTTGTTATAAGAAGTCCTTCAGAATGTGAAATTTGTAAATGCTACATAGTTATGCATTACCTAATACATAGGTTTCTTTAACTTTAGTTCAAATTTTAATTTAAAAAAAAACATCCGGAGACTGCTTGGTGACTTGTTTGAATCCCACTGGGCTGGCGGGCATTTTCTGTCTCTAACTGAGAATACCTGCTACAAACGTCATGACGATCCATCAAATACATTTCTAAATATTCCAATCCAGACCAAATTGATGAACTGGCTGCGTTGCCAAGACATGGAACAGGTACTCACCTACAAACCACCTGTACTCAGGGGCGGGCCGTCCATTGAGGCAAACCAGGCAATTGCCTGGAGCCCCGGGCCCCATAAGCCTATTTGGGGCCCCCAAAATGCCCTCTTTATATTTTGCCCCATATCTATTGTTTTTTATAAAAAATCTCTTCACAATAGTATCATCGGGATGTCTAATTACTCGCGTTTTGACGGCCTTTCTGCCAACCGTGCACCCCCCTTCAGTCTGCACTACATGGACTATTCCATTACACATTACGCTCATGACGCTGCACGTTCACGCGTAAATCCAAAAAAGTAAATAGCGGGAGAAGAGAGAGACGAGATAAACCTAACCTACCTATACCAAAATGAAGCGAACATACGAGTCACAAAACAAACAGAAGAAGGACCAAAGTCAGGACTTAATATCAAAGCTGCCGAAGCTATTAAGCTTTTTTACAGCACCCAGCGCGGTGGCAGCGGGACCTTAGACGGAAGAACAGCTTCAACATCATTAACCGGTAACGTTCCAGCTCCTACTGTCAATCCAACAGGTGGCTCTGGCTCAGCCAGCAGCTATGCTAATGACGTGAATGTGTGTCAACAAACTGATGGAGATAATTAATGGTGCAACGGATCACGGTTGATCCGTGGTCCATTCGGACCAACCCTCACGGTTTGGGACCCACGTGAACCGCGGATTGGATGCATATAGGCTATGCTAAAAAAAAAAAAGACGCCTGTGTGTTCACGTGATCGACGATCGTGTATTACAGAACAGTTAGTGGCGATCGGGGCCAGCCTCTAGGTCTACTGTAGGCTACTGACAAAAAATCATACAACACATTGCCTGTATTTATGTAACAATATTTAGGCCTATTAGTTTAGGCTATATTTGGCTGCTCCACTTTAAGTCAGCCCAGCCAGGCGATAGTTAAGTTTCAATTTCGTTTTCACCTCCGTGTGTAACAGCTGTTCAGAACAACAGCTGATAGGCTTGCGACAGCAGGAGTCAGTCTAAAGCCATCAATGATCAATTTAAGTAAAAAAGCTAAATAAAGCTATCTCTTCCTCCCTCTATCTGTGTATATTTCTCTCTCCCCTGCACACTTAGTCTCTACTATCCATGCTTAAAGAAGGCAGGGTTATAACCTAATTTTTTTATTTTTTATATTTGAAGATTTTATTTCAAATAGGCCTAGACTCTGTGGACACAGGCTATTTTGTAATTCACTGTGTATTTAAAAAATAAAACAACACATTTAATTGAAAGCAAAGTCATATTGGTCTCTAGAATTTTATCCAGGTTAGTGGCAATCATCAACTTCCTGTCAGAGAGAAAGCTTCCTCTGCGTGGCCCCTCTGACACACTTAATTAACTAGGACTAGGCATAGACGGATTATGAGATAATGGGCCCCTGGGCACAGACTCTTAAAGGGCCCCCCACTCGTCCCTATCCAGTCAGGTACACTGACTTTTCCACACAGATACAAACAATTAATGGCAAAAACATATTAAGGAAGTCAGTATTTCCCACAGGATTTTGGGATACTGTTGGAGCCTGGACCCTGTACATTGTTGGGTGGTCCGGGGCATGCCCCCCCGGATTTTTTTTTAACCTTTTTAAAGTAAAATGCATCAATCTGGTGCACTTTGAGAGGAAATTTTAGAGGCTACATTATTTTACAGATTTTTCTTAAACAAGCAGCACTCTTCTTTACTCTGCAACTGTAAAAACAGTATAGTAGATGGGTCTGCAGACCCATGTTCTATGATGGAGGGGCCCATTTCAACAGATTCAGGATGGATAGCTACTTTTTATGAAACATTTGGAATTCACACATAGAAAGCTTATTTCTGTATGTGCTTCAAGGCCCCTCATGGAGCCCCTTACACAGAGCTAGTAATACTGTTGTTTTTAACCTGCTTTTGTATTTCTCCCCTACTAGTTGAGGGGCCCATGATGATTTCTATCTTGTTACATTTTAATGAGTATCCTTATATTTAGGCTATTCCTTTTTGGACCCAGTTATTGACATCAGTGACTGAGCTCTTTGACTATGCAACATAAAAAGTTACTATCAGTATCTCTGGCTAAGGGCCCCCCTGAGCCCTTGGGCCCCTGGGCCTGTGCCCGGTGTGCCCGTGCAGTAATCCACCCCTGGGACTAGGCAATGGACATGTCATGGGTCAGGTTCAGTTAATGGCTCAGTTTGACCCTGTGATGTGGGATCCTCTTAGACCAATCCAAGCTAAGAAAGCCTCTGACACGTACCTGAGTAGTCTCATCCAAAATGAAAAAAAGCTAGTGACTTTTGTTCATCCCTTGTATGGAGTATCTCAGTGTGCGCGATATAAGGTACATTAGATGCAAGGGCCCCCAAACGACTGTTCGCCTGGAGCCCCAAAATGGCTAAGTTCGCCACTGCCTGTACTATACACCTCAACTCAGCATTGAAAACTACAATAAACCTCACAACATCATAAAACACAGATTACACATGGAAAATAATCAGTAACCCGTGCAGTGCAGAGCTGCATCTGTAGGCAATATTTTATCTGAAATAACAGCATTGAGGAACATGTGATTTGGTAGTTCAAATCTCTGCAGGCTGTTATCTCTGTATGTCAATGTGCAGTTTGTCATCCCAGTGGTCTGGTCTGTCTCCTATCACGACTCTGATACAGTGCGTGGCAGGGGTTCAAACGTAGCATGTGTTCGCTTGATTAAAAATAAAGGAATTTTTTATCTTTTGTGTAATTTTGAGGGGGCAGGACAGGGTCAGAACCAAAAAAAGATGTGTGGAAGAAGCTGCTACAACCTGGTACAGAGTAAACAGGCATATTCTATCGGCTGGGGTTGAAATTATTTTTTTTTTATATAGAGTACTAGGTATATATTTACATAATACATATTTTTGTATTATAAAATATATACCCGGGAGAGAAAAAATAGGAAAAGTTGAAATGTCAAGAATACAATTGAAATAGAACTTTGTTGATAACATCCAAATGTCGAGGATAATCTCGACAGTTCAAGATTGCGGTAAAGTTAAAAAGCTATTGACAGTTTGGAGCGTCCAGGATCAATCACTCAAAAACAAAAAGTTATTCAACAAAAACGATACATATTTGCTGTCTCATAAGGCAGACAATTGGCTACAACCTCATTTTGAACGGAAACAAGACGTCATATATACATTGCTCTCTACGTGCAGGGGGCTGTGGTAGAAAGTGCAGGGACCGTCTACAAAGGTCAACACTGAAAAGCAAAAATAACATGTTGACCCTGTCTATATGCAAACATGCTTGACTCAGGACACCCAGGCATTTTGTTACTAATCAACAACAACACAACACACACACACACACACACACACACACACCACACACACACACACACACACACACACACACACACACACACACACACACACACACACACACACACACACACACACACACACACAGAAAAACGCAGTGGCCTGATTATAACAGCCCCAGTACACCTTTTGTTTGTTGATACTGGCTGAGACACCGAGGCATGTAAAGAAAGTATCCGTCTTTATGTTGGTTTTTAAGAAATGTTGAAGCTTCCACTTAACATTTGTTTACAGTGCATAAATACGGTAGGCAACAGCTTTATAGGCCCTGGTAAACAACATTTAAAACCAGGGTTTAAATCAGGGTTGAGACTGTATACAAACTAAATGATGAATGAGATGATGAGAACATACATAACTCCAGTCAAGCTCCATATGTCTGCCAATATTCCAGATGTGTGTTCTAAAGGTATAGATGAGAAAGGAAGTCTATTCCACTTGCTTATGGGAATGTTCCAGGATTTCTGGAAGAAGTTAGAACATTTTTGTCAGAGATGTTTAAAATCAGGGTGCTGGCTATTACTTTAGAGTATATCAATTGCATGACTGATGTTAATAAGTGGAGCTTAAAAATGAATGGAATTCAGTGCAAATGGCCTGATGTTCAATAAGTGGATAAGTTCCTGATGCTCATGAAACTTACTCCACTTATTAACATCACATCAAATATACCCACCAAAGGATTTGATTCTCGATAAAAGAAATACATTTTGAGAGGGGGCTGTTCACAGCAAGCCATTCCATTTGTGGGCTATTACATTGAATTCCATATTTCCTGTAGGGTTAGGGTTGGGCTAGGATTGCCATCTCCCACAAAGAAGTCTGAGCTCATGAAACTTACTCACTTATTAACATCAGTCATGCAAATATACCAACCAAAGGATTTGATTCTCGATGAAGAGAAATACAATTTTGAGAGGGTGTGCTTTTCACAGCAAGCCAGTCCATTTTGGGGTGATTTCCATTTAATTCCATTTATTTCTGTAGAATTAGAGTTGAGCTTGGGTTGTTATCTCCCACAAGGAAAGTCTGACTCTCATAAATCATAAATTATTATATCTAAAGGATGGTAGGCATTACCTAATATTTTCATTTGTATCAGACACTCCCCTGAAGAGACTTAAAGAACTCAACAATTGTATCTCCATAGCTACAGTCTGATTACGTTTCCAGAGCTCCAGTGTAATCCAGAGCAGACATACTTTCTCAATACCAATAAAACACGGCCAGAATAGCTTGTTACCTAACTCGGAAATTATTCATTGGGGGCACACTGTGTCTAAGGTTGTTCGGGTTTTGTTTTCCTTCATGTAAATTTATGAGGCTTTTTTTGAGGCTCGGGGGAATCACTCTGGGTTCTATTTTGACGGTGTTTCACTGCAACAGCTGAGACTGGGAGCAGGAACACTGTTGCTGATGTGTTACTGTTGTTACTACACACAAATTACTTATTCAGCAGACGGTTAACTTTACCAGCTGTGGAACAGTGAATCCTGCAGTGAATGGATCAGATGTTTGGATGGAGAGAGAGCAAGAACATATGTGTTAGATATTCTAAATAAATGAAGCGCTTTCCATCATAGGACCAATATATAGGCACACACACACACACACACACACACACACACACACACACACACACACACACACACACACACACACACACACACACACACACACACACACACACACACACACACACACACACACACACCACACACACACACACACACACACACACACATACACACACATGACACAGTACACATACACATACACACAACACACACAGACAATGCACTCAAAAAACTGTATTTTTTACATATACAGGAAATGTGAGATTATTCAAGCTTGACATTTATTGGGCATCAAAAGTCAGGATATCTCCACTTCTGCTGCTTCGATTTTGATGATTTGTTTCTTACAAAACATTGAAATGTTCTCATTGGATCCAAGTCCAATGTGTGGCTTTGTTTTCGTTGCAAACCTGCCAAATTGCCTCTTATAAGTTTGATATGTGTAGTTTGAATGCACAGAAAAGCTAATTGAACCTCCACCTGCCATCATGTTTGCTGAATCAGTTGTGCCAGCTACATACCTAAACAATAACCAAGTTAACATGAAGGTGCCCCAAAGAACTTTCAGTTTGTGTGAAAACATTTGAATGTTTCAGGAATATTTAAAAGGTCCTCGTATCACCTTCAAGAATTATGAACTGTGTTGTAGAATAGATAGAATAGAATAGAATAGAATAGAATAGAATAGAATAGAATAGAATAGAATAGAATAGAATAGAATAGAATATAGTAAGTTTACACTTCACAACACTTTTGTCTGTTTAGTTTGGGCTTTTCAAAATGTCAAAATGCAAAATAACCCAAGTCTCACTTTCAAGTCAAGTCAAGTCATGTCAGCTTTATGGAAATGTCTGCAACATACACAGAGGAATTGAAAAAAAAAACATTTCTCTCCGACCCATGATTAAAAAAAAAAAAAAGATACGTAATATATACAATAAGTACATTCTAAATACTGCAAAAAGTAAGGCATGCATATGGTGTATTTTGTTGCTGAAAAGTAAAAACAGCAAAGGATAAATAAAAGAGTGAGTCTTAGTTCAGTGTTTAAGAGCAGCTGTGCACAGAGACAGAATGTGCAGCCCATTGGCTTCCTGTCTGTTCTTTATGTTGAACATTAACTCAGCAGATGCGACTGTAATGAGAAAATAGAATAACATATGAGGAGCATACAAATCATTTGGATGATTTGGTTGCCTAGATGCTAGGTCATTACCACTGGTGGAATGTGCATTTCCTCAAGCATGGCTAAGTTTTAATGTTTCAGATGTCTACAGTATGAGTGGTTGCTGTTTCACTAAAAAGAGATTTCTCATCTAAACTTCTCACATGGGTTCTTATCAATCACTTTTTAAGTCTCACAGGTGTAAAACGATCTAATAATTCACAAAAAGCAAAAACTTCAGAGACTAGATTTGAATACCAGGACTTTCCTATCCGATTAATCTTCTCTGGGCCGGCTTCGATTATTCTTGTGACCATTTGTCGGGGCCCGATCCCTAGGTTGAGAACCACTGCACTAATACATGTCTGTATACAAAGCAGCTAAATACCAGCTCCACCTCAACCAGCTACAACAATAAAATGCAATCTAGTGTAGAGAAATAACTTTGACTTTTTATACTTTTCGTACACTTTGCTACATTTCTGTGCTCTTACTTATGTAACAGAATTTTGAATTCGGGCTTGTTGTAAGACTTTTCTTTATGAGTAGGACCGCCGATGCAAGTGACTTAATGGAGAAAGATAGTTTCGTATGCAATAATATTACAAAAAAAACTACATTTTGAAATGAACTTGGTAAAATGATGTTATTTTACCTTTGTAAAAAAAAAAAAAAAAAAAAATAGGAATCTCTTTGTTCTGGTACTGTAATGGTAGCCTGATAGTTTAAACGTTATCTTATCTATTCTTCACTCTGAAGTCCAAACACAGACAAGGTGTGTGTGTGAGATGTGCTGTTTGAGCCCATTTTCTTATCGCGGTTGGCAGTGGATCAGACACCCCGAGTGATGCAGAGGGATCTATATGAAAGGGATATAATGTGAACAATATGCCAGTGAAAGTACAGAGGCAAAAACTCTCAGCCAACAACCGTTCACAACATAGTTTAGAGACGGACACAAACACATTCCGGCCGCTGCGCTCTGTTGGAAACCAGCAGGATGCAAAGCACGCATATGTTATATAACAGGAATCTTATGCTAAAATGAACATAAATCCTCAGGAAACATGCAAGAATGGCAATCCAGATTAACTTTCTGTGTGAGTGAGTGTGTGGTGTGTGTTGTGTGTGTGTGTGTGTGTGTTGTGTGTGTGTGTGTGTGTGTGTGTGTGTGTGTGTGTGTGTGTGTGTGTGTGTGTGTGGTGTGTGTGTGTGTGTGGGGTGTGTGTGCTGAAGTTTTTATTGCAAGTGCTTCTTCTGGGAAACAAACCAACAGTGCGTGGAAAGGTACACGAGAACATGCCGAATCCTCTCTCTCTCTCTCCTTTTCTTTCTCTGTTTCAACCACAGGTCAGTCCCCCCACCACACACACACAGACAGACACACACACACACAAGCAGAAACCACACACACACACACACACACACACACACGCCCATCACCTGTTTCTCGGGACCTTGACATGCTCCTATATATGGCTGTCCTCTGGGGCTCTGCATGGTCAGGGAAGTGGCTTTGTGTGTGTTTGCACAGCTTGCTTGGTTCCTCAGAAGTGTGCACACTTCATACACACTGCTGGACTTCTCACACTTTTCCCCTTTTCTTGTTTTAATTGTTTCCTCCACAGGTCACAGTACAGGCGGTCAGCAAGTGGAGAGGAGTTTAATCGGCCTAATGCATGGAGTTAGTTAAATAGTTATTGGGTGGCGTTGCTCATAAAGGTGCAGAGTGAAAAGGGAATTGGCCTTTTTTCAGAACAGACTTGGTAGAAGTGGAATATTAGGCTGAGGCGTATTCACAAGTTTGTTTTTGTTAATGTATAATTGCTTCTTAGTAAAAAATAAAATAAAATATATTACAAAACAAAAAACAGCAATAGAATGAAGTAAAAAAAAAAAAGCCAATAGGTGGTCTGGCTGGTCCGTGAATCAAAGCAGATTTAAAGCAGGATAAACACAATTTATAGTTCCCAGAAGGCGGTAGAGATTTGGTCCAGGTTTTTATCATGTTGCGTGTAAACTACTGCAGCACTGTGTTGGCTGGTGTATGTCTGTATGTCCCTTCTGACCTCTACACATCACCCAGAAAGCAACCAACTAGAGACTAACACTCATCTCCACGCTATTCTGAAGACACTGTATACCAACCTATCATGGTGTGACTTGCTCAACCCCCAACCTACATCACAGAGATGTAACCATACATCCCAGTACTTCCACTATGCTATGCTGTTAAAATTGCACCTTCTGCAAAAAAAGAAAGAACTCTGAATGTGAATATGAAAAGCGTTTTTTCAACATTAATTACAACACAAATGAGTGATTGGTGTAGCAACTTGGTGAACATTTTGTGTCAAATCAAATCAGTTTTATGTGTAAAGCCCCAATACCACAAAGAGACAATTGCCTCATTGGGCTTCACTTTAGGTACACACTAAGACAACCGGCCTCTGCCCTTAGACCCTTAGCTTTACCAGCAATATGTACAGAGGAGGGGTTTTCTGTTTTACTCATCCAGTTTGATGATGATTCCTGGAACACAAGCACTTCTGGTAATGACTAATCAGGCTAACTTTATTCTGGCCCACTCAGTCAAACAAAGAGTGGGAGTAGACAAACAGAAAATAACCAAATCATCTCCACTGTAAATATTGCTGGTACACAGATAGCTTAACTTCAGTCATGGCCTTTGACATAGAAGATAAGATGATTTGGCTTCACTTTGCCTACTGAACTGCTAGTAGGGTGCATGTGTCCCTTTAAGTGTAGTGTACCTATATTCATTATTTAACTTCCGAAGAAATAAATGAAACGGTGCTGAAAAAAGTATCAATCTGCCTAAGAAAATAATATTTTTTTCTTTACTTTTAGCCGGCTTCTATGAACTTCTTTCACATTCTGCCTATTTGTTTTGAAGGAAGCAGAATTGTTGCCTACATTTTGTTCCCTGGAAACTTTTTTTTCCCCTTACAAAGTAGCCACTCAGTTCTTGGCATAAATAGTCGGGTGGTGAAAAGAGCACGACTTTATCACTAGAGACCAAAGCCGACACTGCATGTGGTTAAGGCAACGATAACACTTAGTGAAAGTTTGAGATCAGATCTGCCACTTCTTTGGAAAATTTTAAATGTCTGCTGAAGACACATTTTTTTGCACTGGCCTTCGGAACCAGCTGAGCTGAGTATTTTCTTATGTGTTTTTTCTTTTGGTTTCTTATTTGTAATAAATGTGGATTATTTTATTGTAATTTAACCTGTACAGCACTTTGGGGCAGTACCCGCTGTTTGTAAATGTGCTTTATAAATAAATTTGACCTTGACCTTGACCTTGACCTTGAGGTTTATGATTCAATCAGCGTTGCCTTTTTTTTTAACCAAACTTTGTGCCGATAAACATGAATATGAAAACATTGAGTATATTGGAGGTGACACGAGAATTAAAAAAATAATAATAATAATTTGAGGTCAAAGGTCAATGTCACCGTGACCTCGCTTATTGTGAACAAATATCTGAAGAACGCTCTGATGGACTTTTATTTCTGCAAAGTTTGCACATATGTCTGTGACTCTGACTTTATGATGGACCGATTCCATTTTGGAGCTCATAGGTCAAAGGTCAAGGCCACTGTGACATCAAATCTTGTGAGCATAATATTTTAAGAATGCATTTGGGGATTTTTGACAAATTCAGCACAAATTTACTTTAGATTTTTGAGATCAAAGGTCACTGTGACCTTACACATTGTGGTTGTGAACATAGAACTCGTACCATATTGCAGATTATTAGGAGCTTTACATTCTTTAAACCACCACTGTGCTTTCAAAGTTTCTTCAATTTTAGCCAGTAGTTCTAGTTCAACATAACACCCTAAAGTTACATTGTGTGGACCTTAAACAACCTCAACATATTTTTGCTGCAGTATTATTAAGCCAATAAACTGAGTATAGAAAAAAAAAAGACTCAATACTTTTTTGGATGAATAATGATGTGTTTTTGGTTCAAATAATAGAGAACACAAATGCAATGTGCTTTAAATCATCATTTTATTTGAGGATAGTAGTTATGCATTGATTTCTTGTTTTAAAATATTCTTTATCCTTTGTAACAGACATGTAAAAATTCCTTCATTTTTTTGTTGCTTTTGATCTAACAGGAAGCTCTGTGGTCACAGCTGAAAAGACTAATGTGGCTTCTGTGCTGTAACCACTAAGAATAATTCTTCTGCATTTTTTCCTTCTCGGCAAATTCCTGTCTTTTCCTCAAAATGACACAGCACTTCATCAAATGATTAGTTATTAATGACTTCAGGACAATGTGGGTACATGAAAAAAAATACTCAGTCATGTCAGAATTTCCTTCGGGTCCAATAAAGTATCTATCTATCTATCTATCTATCTATCTATCTATCTATCTATCTATCTATCTATCTATCTATCTATCTATCTATCTATCCATCTATCTAGACTTAGACTTAGACTTAGACAGAGCATAGCCCTCCCTCACGAGTTTCTGTAAAGATTATCAAACTTAAATGACAATATCTTTCATTGGGATTGATAAATATGCCCATAACTCTTTTCAGATGCTTTACCATCATGCAACTTACTCCCCACATCACATAGTTAGAAGGATGTTGTGAATATGGGTTTGCAGCGGCTTTCATGTATTTCACCAAAGCCTCATTTCAGACCTCCTCTTCTTCTTCCTCTGTGGTTTGTGGTTCCATGTGAATAAAGCTACAAGACTTCAATAAGATCATATCTTCCTACAGAGAGTTACCCTCTTTATAGGGACATGCTAAATGTTTTGTTGTAAAAAGAAAAAATTCACCCAAATAAATGAATTTCTTTATTGAACGTGTCTATGCAGTGGACCAAAGATTGCCTCAGGGTCTCTTTAACAACTGTGCAGCTGGAGCAGGCATCTGAAAACACTCTTTTCCCAGCCAGCAGTTTATTTTTGAACATTTGCAAAGCAGCACCTGGACCCCCTCTGTGCTTCTGACTGTCTGGCAAAGCTGCAGTGATCAGCCTTTATGAAACTATAGCCTTCACAGCCACAACATTCAACTTGTCCTGTGTTTGTCAAGTTCACACTATTAGAGTCATTTTGATGAGATGTCTCCTGAATTCTGGCAAAAACATATGTTCTCTCTTGATTCATAGCATAGGCAAAAGGTTCAGAAATTATACACATTGTCTCCGACTGAAATGGTGAAGTTACACACATGCAGCTCATACATACACAATTGTCAACATATACATGTACATAGTAAAAAATATATATATTTCACATGAGCAGTTAGTATTGACCAGGTTTAAATATATTAATAGGTTTCATAGGTATTAAATAAAAGTGAGTGTATGAAAGTATGCAGCAAACAGAAGGCTGTTTTTGTAAGCTGCACTCACATTTTTCTGAATTTTCATTGATTTGAATGGATGTGAAATGGACAGCCTCACTCTGAAAGCAACATATGTATTTCAATCATTCAATCATTTTGTCACAACAACTGAACACGATCAGAAAAACATTCCCTCTTCTTATCCCTTATTCATCTGACTCATCCAAGCAAACTATTGAGATGATCCTTTATAACCAATAATTTTTGTTATTTTTTCACCAATTATTTCAGCACTTTTCTATGAAATGTTCAGGAGAACTGCGTATCCAGCAGTTTGTGTGAATGTGTCAACAACTCATTTCCTTTTCTCTTCATCGAGTTGTCAACCTCTCACAGTTAACAATCTCGTTTCCTGAGTCTCGGTGCAGGAAACCAAGTAACAACCATAGCGGGTTTCAGGGCTTTTAACAAAACCAAACAACCCCCCTTACTCCCTTCCCTGTACAGGCAAATACACACACGCACGCACGTACACACGCACTTAGACTTAGACTAGACTAGACTTAGACTTAGACTTAGACTTAGACTTAGACTTAGACTTAGACTTAGACTTAGACTTAGACTTAGACTTAGACTTAGACTTAGACTTAGACTTAGACGTGTTTTTTATGGTCATTCAAAAAATGTATTAAACCTATTAAACAACATTTCGGATGGACGGGAGCGGGGACCCGATGATTTTCTCCGCTGTTCTCACCACTCTCTGCAGAGACTTCCTGAGGCCTTGCAGGCCCCAAAGCAGACGGAGATGCAGTTGGGCAGCAGACAGGTGTTGCTGTGCCTTCTTCACCAGGCAGGTGGTGTTGAGGGACCAGGTTAGCTTGTCGGTCATTTGGACCCCCAGAAACTTAGTGCTGCTGAAGACTTCCACTGCAGTGTCATTTATGTGGAGTGGTGTATGACTAGGCAGAGTTTTTCTGAAGTCGACAATTATCTCCTTTGTCTTGTTTTGAATAAGTAGTGCAGCTGTCCTCTGCCAGAACTTTCTATGAACCGTTTGATAAGGTGTTTTGTGCCCATCAACAGAGCCTCCAAGGCAGCGCTGGTTAAGGTTAGGGCCTTCCAGGCAGCGCTGCATTGAAGGCTCCGTTGGGGGCACAAAACACCATTGAGCATTTGATGCAGCCACACCTACAATGTCAAATGTTAAAATGTTGTTTTTTTTAACTACATTGTTTTTATGAAAACATTTTTACAGTCAGATTTTTGTAAAAGCGTATTAAGACACCTAATTTCCATATCATGACATGTATTGATTTTGACTATTTTAGACCAGGGTTCCCAGAGGCTTTAAAGGTTAATGCCAGCTCAGCTGTAAAGCAGCATCAGCATGTGGACGTAGGTGAATGGAAAAGTAGGTTTGTAAGGGCAGATTGCTGCATCACATAAGTCCACACAGTGAGTCATTGCTGGCAGATGAGATAAGGCCATGTGTTTTATGAATGGCAGCAAGTGACGCAAGGGTTTGTGTGTGTGTGGGTGTGTGTGTGTGTGTAGGGTGGCTTCCTGTATGAGAAGCGGAAAACTACATTAAATGACTATGTGCATTGACATGCTGTAAGTGTAATGGATAGGGGAGAAAACACACACATACTCTAATACTCAAACTTTTCAAAGAATAATTCCCAGACAGCTTACTATACCAGGAAATTAACAATTAACAAAAACACACACACACACACAAACAGTCAATATATAATTATACAATTTCCTTTTTTTTTCTCTGCAGTGTGTGTGTTGTTGTAAATGTACAATAAAGAGAGGCCGATGGGCATTAGGCCTTTGAAGTACTACAGTACTAAAGGCAAATGCCCATTCCAGGCTTTTATTGCCCAATAAAACCTCTGGCATCATGGGTAAAAGTGTTTTCCACTGCACTCAGATCAGCTAGAACAGAACAGGACTCAGTTCTCTGTGTTTAGCAGACTGTCTCTCCACTAACCACTGAGGAAGACAGAAAATATCTCTGGTTAAAGTCACGATCACAATACCCACATACATTTAGGGATGGTTAAAGCTACAAGAAAATGTTTATCTGCCACTGAGAGCATTCAAAGGCTAAGTATTTCTTCTATCCACTGTAGGGCAATTAGGCTAATGTTTCAGATATACACAAGGCATTTTATTGTCACATACATTTCTGTAACTAACCTACTGACAGAAAAGCATTAAGCAAGTAAAAGAAGCCTCTGGATGCCACTATTTGAAAGTAACTTTACTTCAAGTTGGCTTGTCCCAAGCTTTGTGATTTTAAACATATCTTATCCTTTGATTTTTTTTTAACATGCTGTACTGTATATAATAATAAACTCTATCTATATAGCACTTTTCTTGACTATGTTAAAAAGTGCTGAGCAAAATAAAAAAGGACAAGCACAGTATTCACTGTATTCTATGCTGCTGTCAACAACTGACATTGATATATTCATAATGGACAGCCTCTGAGGAAGCTGGGGGCTCGCTGTCACCCACATGCGTACAAACATTCTTGAAGGTGTCATGAGGAGATATTCTTTGTCATGACATTTCAAAAGTGACAACGGTTACATGCCCTACGTTCCAATACCCACACATATCCAGAAAAAGATTTGGGATGTCCCAAAACATGACGTCAGATACTAAAAATAAAGTGCTACTACATCTGGTCGCATTTTGCAGGCTGCAAACCAGCACATTTTATGGATGTTCTTACCCACAATCCTCTGCATGGAGGAAGTTATGTCACATTGACTGACCTGCAGAAAGAAACCTTCAACTGGACATACTGTATATATATTAACAAGAGGGTCAGAGTTCAAGGTGCAATGTCATGACGAAATAGCCCGTGTTTCAAATCACATACATTTTCCTTTTTACTATACTATATACTGCAGCTGACCATAACATTTTTTATAGTCTGCATGAACCATACAATTGGGACATATTTGGAGTAACATTGTGCCTTGAATATATAGACTCTTAAGCTTGTATATCCGTCTCATCGCTGATAGTTCTCCCTTGGAGGTTCAGTCGATGTGACGTTAGAACACTAAAATTGCAACCGGATACAAGAGGACATCCGGGTATTTTCCAGCATGCTGCGTTCAACATACCCAGTATGTCCCAATTGTAGCATAATGCAACGTATACATACTTTGTAAAGGCACCTGCAGTATGTGTTATAGTAAAAAGAACAAAGGGTGGTTTACAGGAGCCCTTGATTCTCCAAATGGTCATTTATTTCAAAAGCGTTGACTCCTTTCTCAGTTCCTGGTCAGCCCTTATTTGTCCAGCTGTTTTACCCAATTAATTAAATTGTAATGTAATTAAGTCCTACATGCTGTGTTACTCATTGTGTGTTCCCCAGTACAGCAATTTCCATCTACTTTAAGAAAGAAACGTACAAGAATATGTTCTTTAAAATATTTCTATCACCTTAAGCTTAAGCCTAATTCACAAGTTGGGTTTTGCTGATATAATCATTATATTAATTGGTCAAAATGTCCAAGTCACATCAAAAGCCACAAGCCCAGTAAAACAAAAATCTGTTTCTAAAAGATCAATATTGAATTTTCACATTTGACCTTTTTCAGTTTAACATTGACTAGTTTCATGTAGGAAGGTGTGTTAATCTCAATAAGTGTGAGTTTTCTGTTTAAACAATAAAACATTTCAAATAAATCCTTGAAACAATTGTTTGAGGTAAATACGCAAGACAAAGTGTCATGAGATATCTCAGTCAACAGAAACAGCTGAAGCAGACGTTGCATTTAATACTCTTTATTCATTATTTCCTCTTCAAACACATTTTCCTGATGTACATTTCCATCCAAAAAGGAAAAACTCAAGTGAGGTAAAAGTGCTGAAAAATGAAATAGTATAATGGTTGTAACCATCAAAACTCATCGTCACAATCACAAAGCTGACAAAAAAGCTCTTTTTTTGCATTAACTATTTCAAAAAATATATATATAGTGCGACAAATTTCATATTTTTCCCCACGTATTAAACTTGTACAGCCACAGGCATCCCTTC
This sequence comes from Ammodytes dubius, assembly GCA_026122265.1. Classification (NCBI taxonomy): domain Eukaryota; kingdom Metazoa; phylum Chordata; class Actinopteri; order Uranoscopiformes; family Ammodytidae; genus Ammodytes; species Ammodytes dubius. Next base: position 25,846,311 of record CM047516.1, read on the forward strand.
TTATTCATACACACATGCAAACAAGCACACACACCTCCACGCATTAACGTAAACACAAATCTGCTGCAAAAAAAAATTATTCACAACTCTTCATAAAGAAAGTGCAGGAGGACCTCCCATCACATTCTTAAAAAAAGGTGTAAGACTTGTACTTTAGACAAGTGTAACCACTAAATATCTAATCCACAGCTATCTCTGCACTCTCTCCAGCAAAAAATACATTTACAGGTGTCATAAATAAAATAAAACACGCTGTACTAATGAACATAGGCCCAAACAAGTCGGACGACCAAAGGCAAGGCGAGTGAGAGAAGCATTGGGATCAATAACAGACAAGTTTACAGCAGAAAATAAATGTGGGGCCAGAAAACAACTATCTCAAAATACACTTCATCCAACAAAAAAAAATAATTCTTCACATAGTCCTTTACAAAAAAAGTTCATACATAGACACACACACAGAGACCCTGACGTAGGAAGTGATTTAGCATTAGCCCTGCTACACCCCACTCTCAGCTAGTGGGGGAGATTAATCTTAAAAAAGGTGGAGTCACAGATGAATTCTGGTTGTCAAAATCAGTGAATATCGCCTCACGATCCGCTACCTGCCCATACTGTGTTTTAGCTGGAAAACAAAACACAAAGCCTAGGCTGTGAATCAACACTGGATTTTCCCCCTCCACAGCACACAAAGTACAGACAGGCAGCGGATCGCAGGGAGATATATTCACTAATTTTGACAAGTGATTTTGACAGCAAACGTTTCTCTAGAATCGTTACCACCACCAAACAGGCACACGCTTTCAGTCAATCAGGGTAAAAAAAAAAAAAAAAAGCCACAATAACCGTAAACACGTGAAGGTAAAAGGGACACACACAAAAGGACATAAGATTTACATTCCAGGCTGCAATCACTATCGATCGTCTAGAAAATGCATTTTCTTTGACTTAGCTCACCAAAAAAAAAAAAAAACTTCTGGTGCGCTACGCCCAACAAGAAGACCAACAAGAAATCAGTCTTTACAACACTGCGTAGCCTTCAGCCTGCTACTGTGCGCTTTAAATGTGACTTTAAGCTTTGATAAACCAATTATGTCATGTCATCACTAGGACAATAATCAAAACTGGGGAACAATGGCGGTTCTGGGTTGTTTGGCACTAATTCAATCACCTTGGCTTTCAAACAAGGCAAAATACCATTTTAGGATTAGGATATGGTGAGGAATCCAACGGGTTCCACTCCACTTTAGTATCCACCGAGTAATGATAGGTTTCAGAGCAAAAAGATGCACAGGTAAAACGTAGCATTGCTATTGGGCTAAAGGCTAGTTATACTATAGTGAGAACCTGTAGTTTGGGTGTAGAAGAGGACAGTCAGAGCTACAATGATACAGACACAAAATGAAGGTGAGCATCAGGAGGGGACGTAACTATCAATGTCAAGGGCAGATTAAACCAATTTACCCTCACCCCAAATAAGAAAAAGGGACAAAACAAAGCCTCAAAAAACACGTGTCCCTGAGAACCAGCTCAACTCCCTCCAGCGAATAACCACATTAGCTTATTTACATTCCTCTCAGGTGGCTGGCTTTGGAGTAAAACAAGTGCTTCGTTTAGTTTGTGGGTCTCTGCTGCTGGGCCACACTATCAGTGCACTTTAAGTTATTGCTTTGGTTTAGTTTGGATGGGGACACTGTCAGCTAAACAGATTTAGCAAGTATGTTAAGGAGCAGTTGGATCTACAATAGGAGGTCTATTGAATAAAGGATATGTTTGTTTAGAAAAATAAAATAAAAAATAAAGTTGGATTTCAAAAAGGCATTCAGGCAAAAGAGAAGCCAACATGGCCACCGGGGACAACTTGCAGGAAATGACAAATAATTAAATGACAGGAATGACTAGACAGAAGGTTTATAAGGAAAAGTGTGATTTGGGACTAAAACAAAAAGGAATAAAACCAAGACTGAAAAAAAAAAAAAAAAAAAAAAAAAAAAAAGTGAAAACTCAATTTTAAAGTCAAACCAAAATGATTTTGGCTCCCTAACGAAAATTGTATGAAGTCGCCCATAAACTAGTATCTAATACAGTGATGACAGTCATGTATCAGCTAGGTTTCACAGGGTTTCAAAAGGGACTGAAAATAAAAATAAATGCAAACCCTTTCCCTCCTGATCACCATTAAAAAAATAAAGGTTAAAAATCCAAATCACTCCCCACAAAGTCAAAAGGCACTTGAGTGCTTCAGTTGCTGGTTGTAATAGAGCAGACTTTGGTCCAGAATGAAACAGTGTGTGGCACCTCAATCGTTAAAAAAAAAAGAAAGACTGTGGCAGTGGAACCGCTGAGCCAGCAGCACATGCCCAGGGGTTTGTGACCTGCAGAAGAGGCCAAGTTGACCTTCCTCTTAACAATTCTCTCTAACCAGCCCCGGGATGCTGCTGTGTGCAGGCAAGAGATAAGAGCTGTTCCTGGTTATCTGGTGTAGACACAAACTGCAGTAGGAATGAGCGAGGGGCTTCTGAGGAACTGAGGGGGGGGGGGGACACGGCAGCTGACACTTTCACAGGAACTATATCAGCAACTTTGTTCCACTGAAAACCTGCTATATGTCAGGAGACATGACCTGTTAAAAAGATGGAGTCAGAGATTCTGGAGAACATCCAGTGTTAATACACACAGCCTGATCGTGAAGAGAAATTCACTGATTGACAAAGTGATTTTAAGTGTTCTCCAGAATCGCTGACTACAGCCTTTAAGTGGACAGCTTTTGGCCGTGTGTGCATGTCATGGCACACTGCAAGTCTTCAGAATTAAACAGCTAATAATAGGTTAGACTAGAAATAGAAATTCATAGATTTTGGATGGGGAGGGGGGGGACAAGGGGGGGGAACCTAGTGGCACAAGCTCAAAGATAAATCAAAATCCCAGTCCGAAAAGGGAGCGGTATTCCCACTAGCAGACATGCTGGCATTTCTCTTAACATAGCAGTCGTTGGCGTCTATCCTCTCATGACCACAAAAGGGTCCCAACAGGCAGTGCATAGAAGAGTGCCGGAAGTGATTCATTGCCAAACACATGTAAGGTGGAACGAATGCTACCACTGCTGGTTCTAGGGATGGCCCAGTTCCCTGCTTGGAAGGTCCCTCCCCCCGGGAAGAAAAGGACAAAAAAAAGGGTAATTATAGACGGCCTGATAGTTTAAGAGCCAAGAGTTTGAGCTGCGTAAGAGGAGGATCCCATTTCCAGCTCAGTGCTGCTGTCAGAGCCTGCAATGGTTGTGAGGGACGACCGCGTGGACCCAACATGTGCTGCTCCTTTTAAGGTAGAGCCAGTCAAACGCTCACTCCATGCCTACAACCAGCCAGAAACTAGTCTGAGTCCACTCCGTCCCAATTCCCACAATAGACAAGAGCAGATTGTGACATCTGGAGGTCACTGGTGAGGCTTTGGAAGCGTCTTAAAAAGCAAAAAAAAAAAAAAAGGAACACACAGGGGCCCAAGTGTCCAAGGCCTAGAATGTCCCATTGTAAGTTTCCAGTGAAAGCTGGTGGTGGCTAAAAAGTACAGGAGCAAACTGGATTTAAGGAAGAGGAGAGGAGTCCTACACTGACATTCACAGTGAGGAAAAAAAAAAATTACAATTTTTTTTTAGTTTTTTTGCATTGTTCACAAATCACAGGCACTGCTGGCGTTTTGGGGAGAGGAGAGCACACATGTATGAGATATGACATGTCAATTAATTAAAAAAAACTAATTTCCTCTCACTTTCCTTTTTTTCCTGATGTGAACAAAGTTGCTAGTGTAACCACTTTTCGTCCCTCCCCAGTGAAGTAAACTTTATAACACTGGTGCTCTGTTTTTTTAGGGGGGTGTCATCACTTATTATATTACCCCATCCCCAATAATACTAATTTTTCAATATTTTCTTCTTTTTTTGTCCATATTTAAATTTAAATGTTTTTCTTTTTTCTATCACAGGAGAAAACCAAATTTAAGGCCATTACAATTTATTTAGTTCCTTTCTTCAAAACAATAGCCCATTCTTAAATTATCAGGGGGTAAACCTGGAGGTTAAGGCACAAAACACAACTCCATTAAGATAATAAAGGTTGATAAACAGGGAAACAACCAAACATGATGTGAAAAAAATATAATCTAAACACTTAAAAATATCACTTTTTTTCTATTTAATGACCTAGACTCTGTAGATAAGGAATGAGAAAGGATTCCAAAAAAAGCAAAACACTTGTCCACTTAAATATAATTGTGCCTTGAGAGGAACAGAGCATTTATTGCCTCAATAATACATTTTTTTGGAGGGTTTTCTTCTATTTTTTGTTTATTCCTTCCCTTAACTCTCAGCAGCAGCAGTGGCAGCGGCCTCTTGTAATTCCTTCCACTGGTTTAGTCAGTTACATGGCAGCCATGTTGGAATGTTCTGGTTGGCCACATAGTAGTTGCTGAAGTTGTGGTCTCGGACGTAGGGCGCCGGCTGGTAGTAGCAGGTGACGCAGGAGGCATTGGGGATGGCGTTCTGCTCCGCCAGCACCCTGAAGGCCATGAGAGAGATGAGGTGGAGGGTCTGCCGCCGCTCGTGGCCCATCAGACACACCGTGCTCTCGTTCACCACCCTTCTGAGGATCATGAGGTAGTCGTACTTGCTCTTCTCCTCGCCGATGAAGTGGCTCTGCAGGTAGGCCTCCACTTTGCGCTGCTGCTCGCCAATATCAGGGAAGTCAATGAAGAAACGTGAGCACATGTAGCGCTCCAGGCCCTTGAACTCCTCCTCGCTGGCGGGGCGAAAGTCCCTCACCAGCAGGTTGCAGTACTTGAGCAAGCCGCCGCCCCGGATCTCCTCGGGACGCTTGGTGGCGATGAGCTTGTCCCGCAGGTGTCCCAGGGCCATGCTGAAGTCCCCGTACACGCTCTCCCCGCTCACGGTGGGGTGGAAGGCCTGGGACATGGGCGTCTGCGCCAGCTCGTAGTAGGACAGCATCGAGTCCAGCACGATCTGAAAGGAGTCCACGCTGAACTCAAACTGTCTGCGTATCGTGTCGGCGAACTTGAGCTCCACGTTGCGCCCGTTGTTGTTGGAGAGGGAGATGAGGCTCCAGCGGTCCTGCTCCGTGTTGACCTTGACCAGCTTCTGGACGTAGGCCTCCTTCAGGGTCATGGGCGTGATCTTCTCCTTGTTCACGCCCGAGGGCAGAAAGTCCAGCAGGGTGCCCAGAACCACGTCCTTAATGAGCCTGAACTCGGCCTCGTGCGGCAGGTCCACCCTGAAGATGACGTCCAGGTCTTTGTAGCTCCAGCCCACGTCCTGCACCAGCACGTGGCTGGCCGTGGAGCCGTTGAGACGCACGTCCTTCACTCTGATGCCGCTCAGCTCCAGGCGGGAGCGCACACGGGACACAATGTCTTTCAGACGCACCTCCAACGTGGGGAAGTTCCCCCGTCCGTGGACCGGCACCACCTCCGTCAGCACCTCGTTCAGTCGGCTCACCTGATCCCAGGTCAGGACGCTGACGGAACAACTCTTTGATTCCTCCTTGGTATCCATCTTCTCACAAAATTCAGATTAACTAAAGATGGCGAGAGGAAAAAAAAAAGAAAGTTAGTCATGGCTTTAAAATGTGACAAAGACATTTCCTTAACAGTGTTGTAGAGTAGTGGATTAAATGTCATGAAACTCTTAGTTTAACTAGATTTTTGCAGTAGCTTGTTGGTAGTTCAACTACAGTCACATTTGCAGAGTGATTCATGTCTTTGAATGTTTGTGTAGTTTATTACTGAAACTACAAACATTTTTGGGTCATAAAAGGCAAGGAATTCATTTTCTGTTTTTATAACATTGCTTCTCTAATTGCACCTCTACCACTTTTCTTTCACCCTGACTGATGTGAGGACAGGCCATTTTGTATTGTAATTTCATATCACATGTAAATTGACAAGTTGATCATTTTAAATTTGAACTACTTTTTCTAAGTAGCTTTAGTTAACCAAACTAGATTCTTCCATACGGTAGGTTTGTTATAATTCAACGTCTTCCACCTTCTTGGTCGTTTGTAAAGCTACTGCTTTCAAAGTAGCTTCCCCAACACAACAATATATATTTAAAACAAAAGAGAGAGTCAGGTTTGGTTTTATGTAAAATAAATATCAAACAATTCAAATGTCAACAAATAAAACTGTGACAACTAGGAACCATTTGCTCGGCAGCTTTAAAATCCCTCATGAAACTGCAGCATCACGACCCCATTCACATTCAGCACGAGTAGAGCAGAAATATGAGCACGAGACAACCTGCTCGCTCTCCGTAAAGGACAGAGCGCGTGAGGTTCTAGAACAGCACACGCACGAGCCTGGCTTTTATTCCAGAACCGCTGAGAGACAAACACCAAGCGAGCTAAAAAGTGCACCAAAGCCGACATTTTCCCACATTACAAAACAAGAAAAAAACGCATTGGAAATTAAATCTGTATAGGCCTATAGGCAAGAAAGCGTTACCCACGTTTCGACAAAATAAATCACCGGTAGTTATTTGTTCCAGCTGACTTGTTTAACTCTACCTTCATGAATAACACATTAGTTTGCCACAAGCTTTACTCGATGCTAAATGCTGACAAAACATTTTTAATCAATTATCAGGCTGGGCTCTAAAACCTAAACGTGAGTGTCACGCTAACTAGACTCAAATCACTCCATATGGCGACGAATCCCTCCGGAAAATCAGCAAAGTCACTCCAAAGTTCACAAAGATGTAGTTGCCTACACAACGAAATACTTATCTACGTCTTACCACTTCGTATCCCAATTGCTGACACGTTTTTGAAAGCATGGCCACGACTTGGTAAACTTTTAACTTGACATTACTTCTCTAAATACGCAGTTTACACACACGTTTATCAACACAAACATAACAAATGAAGGCAAGAAAGCGGTACATACATGTCCAAAATCGGGCTCCGAAAGCATTCAATGTCAGATAAAGAAGATGATAACTTGGAATCGGTGCAGACACCTCCACATAGTCCACAGCCTGGGTAAGGAAAGAGCGACACACTAATATTACCGCTGCAGTCAGTGTTTAAAACCTCTCACATTGCTAAAGGCACGCCCTCTTTATACAGCCATAGCACGACCCTCTGAAACAGATAACACCGCCGGAGCACGACACACAGTCCCCCCGTTTATGTAGAGTAGACTCATGTTCGATGAAATTCACAATGCTACTCATATCGTTGTAGCATTGATGTCAAAAAACACCACCTTTTGATAAATATTTACCCAAAAGTCCAGTTTTCATCATCAGCAGATCACATAGCCGGAGAATCGTCGAGTTTGATTGTACCAATGCGCCGAACGAAGCATCTGATTGGTCGAGGAGGTTTTTTTCGTTGCCAAGTAACCGGGCGTCCCGTCTCATGGGGCGTTCTGTTTCTGTTGCTGTGTCACGGTTCAGTTTATGTTTAAAAGCAGCAAATGTAGCCTACCTTTTTTTCATAGTTTATTTTGAATTATTTCGGTACATTTATATGTAGGCTACATGTTTTCTGTTAGATATATTAGTGTAGGCCTACTTAAACCTGCAGTGTGTATAATTTTGGGTTTTATTTCCTAGCAGACTTTGTAGAAAATAATTATAATATCCATAACGTTTAATTTAGTGCATAATAGCTGAAAAACATTTTAGAATGATTTTTTTCCCTGATAAAGGGTCTCATACTTCTTTATTATGTCTTTGGTCTCATATATGTCCAAATTTCTCCATACCTTGCTGACCAAGGCATTGGCACCGCCATGTTGGAAGCGTCATGGTTGGAATGTCATCAGATGCATTGTTTAAAATTTTAATTGCTCTTGTCCTTGAAGGCCACGTGCATTCTAGAACTTTCAAAGCTTTTACCAGGAAGCTTTGCATTTTCTAGAACTTCTAGAATTTTCTAGAACTTTCTTGATGATGTCATATAAAGGTGCAGTGCGTAGTATGACATCATCAAGAAAGTTCTAGAAAATTCTAGAAAGTTCTAGAAGGTGCAGTGTGTAATATGACATTATCAAGAAAGTTCTTGACAGTTCTAGAATGCAACGCTCCCTGGGATATCCCCACCCCTTTTGAATAATAACAGAAGCTACAGTGGACAAGGACAAGAAACTAATTCTAAACAATGCACCTGATGGCATTCCAACCATGACCTTCCAACATGGCGGCGCCAATGCCTTGGTCCAAGGTTCCAAGGTAAGGAGAAATAAGAATATAATTTCTAAAAATTTTTTTTCAGCTATTATGCACTAAATTAAATGTACTTATGGATATTATAATTATTTTCTACAAAGTCTGCTAGGAAATAAACCCAAAATTACACACTGCAGGTTTAAAAATTGTTTAAAAAAATAAAAAAATAAATAAAAATACAAAAAATAAAAATATTGTCATGTAGGCCTCTATGTCTACGTTTTAAAAATGTTGCCAAAATATCAAAATACAGCAGAATACAGAACCATTTATTTTATATAAACAATAAACACATTACAATTAATTTTGATTAAAATCCATAGCCTGCATTCATTCAAATAGCTGTAGGCCTATCATTTTGTACCCCCATAATTGATCTTAGGCTATGTTTTATCTTCTCATTTTAGTATGCAGATCTAAACAACTAACCTAGCTCTTAGAAACCAGATCTAGCCTACCGCTATATGAATTTATCAAAACATATCTGAAACTCCCATTTCCATTGACTTCAAACAGTGTGCTCATGTGACCCTGCGATCAAATCATTATGGATACTGCAGTGTCCTTCACATAGCCTATAGGATAAGGGTTGTAAATATCTCATGGTATGTTCTGGAAATGGAAGAACAGGCTGTTGTTTAATAGCAGAGGAAGCGTGAGACTCAGCTCCTGTGCTGATCTTTCTGGCAGCGGCTTTCTCTTTTCTCATATAGGAAACAGTGCGGGTACATTCTGCTCTGTCTGGTTGATGCCACACACAGCAGGGAACATCTCCTCCCTTACAATTCTTTGGAAGAAGTCTTGTTTAGGTAATTTCATCAGAACCCATTCAAAAATGTACAGTGTACATCTTATTGCACACACACACACCCACATTGCAGCTGCATTACAAAGCCCCTGTGACACCCCATACACAGGGGTGATTCTTCCTCACTAAAGCGAGGTAAATCTTGTGAATGACGCTAGTAGGAACTACGAACGCTATGTGAGTATGATGATTCTTTGAAAGTAAACACTGACCACAGAATACACCTACACAATGAGAGTTTCCTTGGAAAGGTGATTTTTATTTTGAAACAGAATTTGATAGGTGAACAGCCTAAAGCTAAAGTGCAAAACAAAGCAGGTTATTGATGAAATTAATGAAATTGATAGACAACATCAAAAAGTGTCATATTCAAGCTAGAATGAGTGCAGGAGGTTCTGCCCACACATCTACCACATGAACCCAGAAAGTTAATTTGTTCCCCTCAACATTCAGTGTTGTACTGAGTACTCATGGAGTACTGCTTTTAAACTATATTACTATTTTTTGTTGTATTTTCGCTGTTCTTCACTGGGCCTACTGGCCTCAGCAAATGATACCAAACACACACGAGACACACACAAATAAGTGAGCTATTTCCTTTTCTGTGCAGCTTTAATGAGAAAATGAGGAGGTGTCATGAAACTGTTAAACTACACCAGTGTGGAGCGCAGGCCATGCAGCTGTAAAGTGTGTGTGTGTGTGTGTTTTGCGGGGGAGTCCCTAAAGGCATAGGTTGTAAGTCAGCTCAGTGTGAGTCAGCAATACTGTAGGAAACTAGTTAACCAGCGAGGGCATTCGCTCCCTTCTGTGTGTGTGTGTGTGTGTGTGTGTGTGTGTGTGTGTGTGTGTGTGTGTGTAGTGATATTTAATTAAACTGTACAGAAGAGACAGAGCTTTTACTCTGTCATGGAAACAAACTGGGGATGACAAGATATTCAAATTCAGAGGCTGCGTTGTTTGTGAACCAACATGCATTTTCTACCTTTGTTGTCGATTTAAGTGCTTAGCCTGAACAGAGGTTTTGTCAGACTGTTGGTACTGCTGTCAACACTTGGCTTATATACTGTATAAACTTTATTTAATCAGGAAGATCACATTGAGATCAAGACCTGAGACCTGAGTACACAAATAAAAACCAAACAGAAATACATTTAGGCTAAATGAAAATAGTTTAATATCAAGACAATATAAGAGCAATATGAGATTTTTATTTTATTTTTAATTTTTTTATAAAAGTACAAAAAAATCCCCCCCCCCCCACACACACAAGTAAACACTCCTACACACATTCTTCATGTCTGATTTCACGTTACACACCATTGACAGAAATGATTACTGTAAATCTACTGTAACGGTCCAAGAGCCAAAGGTAGAGTTATTATTTTAATCGAGTTATTATTTTAATATAGCAATTATTTTTTGTTGGCTGAAATGACTCAAATTAAATTAAATTTTTTTGTGCTGCTCAAAGCATGGGAAACACATTTTTTTTTAACTCAACAGTTCAGAAACAATGTCCCAGTTATGTGGATAATCCACAAAAAAATGGCGTCAACAGTTTTCATAGGGACTATTTATTCACCAGAAAGTATAGGCTCTCTTTTCCCATATAGGCTAAACATAGTAACATTGTCCTGGAAAGAGATGTTGCTCTGAATTGTCATTTTTAAATGCTTGTTCTTTATAGGGAACTGTTCCTTTAATTATTTTGTGACTTGTAATGAGAGGTATGGAGTAGTACAGTGGGAGGATGGATGGAGCAGACACAGCTAGAGATTGAGACCGAGGATAAGGTGGGTTGGGTAGTTTGTTACCATCGACAGCGTGGCACCTGCACGGAAATTGTGCAGAGACTTACAGACAGTTCATTGTGTACGAGCCACACTGTCATTGGGAAAGAGCAGTTATGTAGGAAACGGGTTCCCCTCTGAGTTCTGACCCGCTCACTGTTACTGGTGAAAGGAAGAAGCACCGTCCATGGATTTCCCGTTAAACTGCAAGACTTTGTTTTCTCCACGGGACATTTTCCCTTGGCAGTCAAACGCGCTGGCTTCGCAATAGCCATTGAAATGTTATATGGAAAGCGCTGTTTAATTTGTCAGAACGCACATAACAAGCTGTTAGCACAACATTAGTGCCTTATAAAGATGATAAAAACCAAAATGGTCGCAAATAGAGACACATAAGCAACGTTAGCACTCGGTCGGAGTCATGGTTTTACTCCTATGGTGATGAATGTGAGTCTTAAAGCTATAGTGCGTAACTTTTTCATATAAATGAATGTCAGTTACGTTCAAGCCATTGACAAATAAGTCGAGACAAAGTTGATTAAAGTTGATGAAGCCTATCGGCTTCACAAAACTATCTCTGTATTTCTCAGTAGGCCAATGGCAGCTTCTACAAGAAGGCCAAGAAATGTTTCAGTTGTTGATTCTCCTGCCATGAAAAAATCTGGACGTACAGCAGAAGGTATAAAATCTATGTGTGATCACGGACGCTTACCTTATGTAGATGCGCAGACAGTGTTGTTGTAATTACTCAGAATTCCTCATGGGGGGCAACAAAAGTTACACACTGTAGCTTTTACTACATGTTACTTCTTACACAAACAGTCCCTCTAATGTATCTCATGTGTTTAAGCGATGGTATTATACATTGTAGATTTCTCCAACGACCTCTGTGATGGAACAAGCTGTGTTTGTCCTCTGTGCATTAGTGTTGTTATTTTGTCCCAAACCATCTGCCTCCTCACTGTGACAATATGCAGTATGTATGAACTACACCCCACAGAGTGTTACCATGGGGCTTATGATGGTTGTTGTGGTTGATTAGAGCATGGATCGGTGTACCTGAACAGTGTGTGTGTGTGTGTGAGAGAGATGGTGTGGTGGTGTGTGTGCATGTTTGTGTGTGTGTGGTGAGGAGAGAGAGAGAAAGTGTGTGCATGTGTGTGTGTGTGTGTTTAGTTGGGAGCTCTGCCACCTGCTCTCTCGGGCGCTGTGCCATCTGAGAGGTGACTCAGTGTGTCCAGGCCAGGATGGGTAAGCAGCCCCGGCCATTAGCACATTAAACACACACGGACACACAAACACAATTGATTTACATGTTCCTTAATGCACATATTGTTCCCATGTAAGAAAAAACACACACACACACGAGTGCCATTAAAGGTTCCACTACGTGTGCTGACAAAAACATGCTAATCTTTTCAGACGGAGTGTTTAAAGCCTGACGCTTCCTATGACATCATTTAGCTGTTGTTGGTTATAAGTGGGCAGATTAGTCCTTCCCCTCCTTCCATTCTACATATTTATTACATGTTCCAACCTCATCCGAAGGTCAAATTCTGCTCTCCATGACTGGATCTGGCTGGTGCACTTTTACAATGCCTTATCCAGCAGTTCAATAAATATAAAATAAAATAAAAGTTTCACCCTTCCTCAACGGTGATTTCAGTGATTTACATCGCCCTGCAGAGTCACTTCCCGACTAATTTATCATGAGCATCCATGAATCATAAAAATCAGTTTTGGGAGCGAGGCTGCTGTGGAAAGACGGACGTGAACGTTACTTGGCGTTCCTCCTCTCAGTGGAATAACAGATTGTGGACTGTGGGAACTGTCAGAAGAGTCAATACTAAGGTTTCTATCCAAACACCGGGGCACATTACGCAAATTATACCCAGTGGTGGAAAACAAAATATGTGATAGAGATGTGGCATAGGGGAGAACAGGGGAATCTGAGGCATCGGGTAATGTGAGCCACCCCCTGTATCTTAGCAACGGAAAACATTTGTGGTCATGTGAGATATATGTTTTCAAGCCCCTCTCATTTCCCCATGGCCCTGAAAGAGAGGACCTCATGGTGTAGTGGTAAGCATGTTTTTTTCACCAAAATAGGTATTTTGCATGTAAAAGTAAATTTTCTTGCTGTCAACTTAATCAACTGTTGTGCCAAAGCAAATGTATTCACGTAGAAAAACTTCTATCATACGTGTTGATGAACTACCAACATATGAAACCATGTGATGCTGATAACTGAAGATTAGCCTGAAATGCTAAGAGAGGTAGTTTTTTCTCAAATTGTGGTGGTGGGGGAAAGTGAGCCAAATGCTGTGGGGGAAAGTGAGCCACTGTCTCACTTTCCCCCACCATGAGGCACAAGTTAAGTTTAGTCTTAAACATATTTTAATGTAATATTACATGACATATGTTTTATTTTAATGTCATACACATTGTAGAAAAGCCATCATGCCAAGGAAATACACTTTTTTTTTAAATGTAGGGCATTTCATGCAAAAATGAAAAATGTGTGTAAGACCAGATGAATGGAAAAAAGGCCTGTATGAGCCATTTTGGCCAGTTCAGATATTTGGCAGTGAGTGTGAAATCTCTTTGAGTAATAATAACACATCACCATCAAAATGCCAAACCCAACATAAGGGGGAAACCCCGTCTATCTGCCGAGAGCTGTCATTAACAGAGAGGTCGTTTTCTACTGAAACTGCAGTATGAAAAAACATCCAGTGGCTAGGGTTAAAATGAAGTGTGTAACGGAGTGAGCATCATTTTACAGGGAGTTGAAACGTGTTGGGTGATCGACCGAACGTCTGAAAGAAAGTGACACGAGAGAGAAAATGACAAAGCTCATAATGGGCTACGGCTGAGTGCAATGTTACAGGTGTTCGGGGGAGTGTGTCTGTATGTCGGCAGGACTGACTCCAGTATTAACTCCAGCAACCGTCAAAGTCAAACAATCAGTTTTTCCAATAACCTCACTCCGTCTGAGAGAGAACCCTGTCCCCCGAAATAGATGGACTCACTCACTCCCTTTTCTATTTTTAAAACTTCTTACACCAAAAGCACAATGGAAACAGGACTGTGTGACTTAATATGGGTCGATATGATGTGTTTTAAATCATCAGTTAAACCGATCTTCAACTGAACAGAATGGAAAAATTCTTCAAAAATGAATCAGGGACATAAAGAAATGAGACAATCTTATTATGGTATCCATCAATTTAAATATATAATAAATGCATTCTATTTCCAAAAATGAGCTAGTGACCAAATGCCTTTTGATAATTGAGAGACTAAAAAACTGCTGTGAAAGCTCTCTGAAATGTTGATGTCATTTGTCAAACGGAAGAAGTGATTGTAGTCAGAGCATCTTGGAGTTTATCAAATCATTATTTAAACCTATATGTGAAAAGAAATTAAACATGCTAAACAAATGTATAAGGCACATGACAAAACAATATAGGCTACACTTATTATGTTATCAATACATTTAAATAGTCAATAAATGCATGTTATGTTACATGCAACCTTTTTCTTTAAGACATTACAGACTGAAACCCTGTAAAGGTTTTCTACATATTGATTTTATCGTAGCCCAAATAATTGCTCATAGTTGGAGCCCCTTGGACACAAGTTAACGTTTGTTAAATGATCACTTAAACCAAACTGAAGTGAACATAACAGAAACATGCAACCTCACAACATGTCGGGTCACAGTAACTTTTGACCTATGAGTTCATTATCAGAGAGGAAGTAACGTACCGTGACTTTCTAAACATCTACCACATTGCGACTGGTGTTAGGAATTTCCTGTGACTGAAGGAAACAGTGGTGTTTTTTTAACTTAACAGTTGGGACACAGATTGCATGATGTCATCGCTAAACATCAATGATGCTACGAAGTGTGGGTACGGTACCAGATAGCTACGCTCAAGTTGTGTGAAAGTAACAGGAAGCCATGTTTACAGAAACTATCAACACACACAAGTCGCACTTTGTCTTAATAACTGCAAACTGAAACCACAGCTGACATAAGGAAACTGCAACTCATGACATAGATTTGCCTTTTTTAATTTGTAAATAGTGCACCAATATTAAATAAAGCAGCCGTTTTACTGACTTGTGCATAATGGCTTTACATCTGAGGAAGATTTGTCAACCTTGACTTTGGACTTGTGCAGAGAAATTGAAAGTGTCCAACAAACCTTTTTATATTACAATTTTTAACACTTTTGCCAGCTGTCTGTAGGTAAATCCAAACAGGATATCAATCAAAAACAGGCCTGACAGTCACATAGTCTAATAGCTCAGTGGTTCCCAAATGGTTTGCCGTGAGACAAATCAAGGTGTGTCTTTGGATTTTGAAACAATTAGGCCTATTGCATTAACTGTACAAGAGGTTACGAATGATTTTGAATACAGGTATGACTTGAGATTTTGGATTGCTCTTTAGAGTGCCTTGGCCATAACAACTTTAAAAACCACTGCAACAGCCAAGAGTGTCTTCACTGATGGGTGGAGTAACGAGATTATATTTGATGTCAGTCACCAGGTGTTTGTTGGTTCCTGACGTCACAGTGGTTTCAATTTTCCTGTTGGTCGTGCAAAAAAGAAAAATCCCCAGAGAGCTTCTACTGCGACACACGGCTCAAGTTCTTATGAATATGAAACGACAGGTTGTTGTGGCAGGAAAAAACACACACACACACACACACAGGCAGGCACACGTGCACACACACAGGCAGGCACACACGCGCGCGTACACACACACACACAGATTTAGAACAACCTGTCAGGCTGAATATTTATTTCATGAAAATGTAATTCATCTTTGTTCATACTGTTAGTTGTGTCTAGCAGACGATTTCAACAAGAAAGAGAACCATTTAAAGGTGGAGTGAGTGATTCTGGAGAATGTGTGTTGTCAAAATAAATGAATATCCCATCACAACCGCAAACTGTCCGTACTGTGCTGAAAAAACAATACATTTTTAATACACAGCCTAGGCTCTGTAAATAGATGTACACAAGACAAAAACACAGAATACACTCTTTTTTTCCTGATCACTTTTCATAACATCTTTATTGAATGTGTGTCTCAGTTTTAAACATATTTACAGATAACTTTAATTTTATTTATTCACTTTTTTTTTAGTTCAGTAAAAATACAAATACAGAACACTCAATTTTTCAAAATCGCCGTCGCCTCCGCATCGACTTGATGGTGGCCCAGGTTCAGCCCGGGGCTTCCAGCCTATCAGATAGAGGCAGTGATGATGTCAGCGTGATGTCATAGAGGAAGGGGAGGGGGGTAGAGCCAAGACTGTACTGCATTAATGGACTGTTAAGGTGGACTCACTCGCAAACAAGAGCTCAGACAGAGATGGCATGTTATGGTTGTTGGGTGACGGGAGAAATTAATGGAGTATATGAAATGTAATGATTTGGGGACAGGGCAAAGAAATATCCGATTTTAAAACCATAAACCAAGGACTGTTGTTGTTCTTACATATATTTGATATGAATTCAACTATCATTGACCCCGAACATTGGCCAGAGGTTTGGTCGAAGCCATTTTGCCTTTGTAAACCCAGCTTACATTTTGATATTAAGACATTTATCTAAAAAAATCCTTCAACTGCTGCCTCCTCTGGTTAATCAAAAAACGACATATTAATACAATTAGGTAAGAACTATTTCCAAAGATGTTTGTACAAGGCAGATATTATTTCATAGGTTTAGTTGTTTATTCTTTATTTTATTGCCATACAATCCAATGAAAATACCAAAAACCAACTATGCATCTCTTCAATCCCTGACGTCTCTTCAGTGTCAAATAATGTAAAAAAAAAATACTAGTTTTTTTTAGAAAACCTTAGTAAATATTTAATTTGTAAAGGACAATTCTTTCAGAAGCAGATTAATACACATATGGCACTCTAGTGAGTATTTACAGCAGCAGGACGGTGTGTGGTGTGTGTGTGTGTGTGTGTGGTGGGGGGGGGGGGGGATTGAGACACAACAAATTAAAATGAAGTGTGTGTTCTCATGGTGATGAAAGAACATGTTAGCCAATGTGTTTCAATATTGAATATATTGTAATGGATATTTCTCAGGATATGTATTAGGCTGTGGATAGGATACACACATCTTGTTAGTGGGATTCATTAATTGTTGGTTTGGGTCTTTTCAGAAGGATTGGTTGACAATAAGAAAAGGAAAATAATATCTCCAGTCCTACACTTTCAATCTTAGCTTGTAATCCTGGTGTAGGTTTTTTAGCTTAATGTCAAGTTGTCTTTCAACTTTGTTTTAAAAAAACTCTTCTGCATTTTGCTTCTTGGCGATAGTTGTGCAAACCAAAAGAAAGTATTAAGAAACGCAAAGCAAAGGTTGTGAAAGAGCACAGTACTGGCTGAAGCGTCACACATATGATAAGGCTTTAAATTAATCAAAGTCAAAAGAAAAACACACAAACACACTCACCACTCACTCACTCATCAGTCTCGTTCATTATAACAGCAAGGTTGTAATGATGTTCTTGTACCCTGGTTGGTTTTTATACACGTGTTGTTTTTCCATCACTCAACATCCTAGTGTCCTAGCCGCGGGCAAACATTTGTACTTTTGCGTAATACATTTCAGAGGCTTGGACTTCAGAATGTGCAGCATCTAAATGAACGTGTGTGTGTGTGTGGCTCTTCTGAAACGGCTTGATACAGCAGTCCCATTGAAATAAGATAAAATTCTATTGTCAATGTTTGATATTCAGTAACACCAGGCAGGACTGTTTCAGAGTCAGGTTGATTTGGTTCTTGGGGCTAAACTAATATTGTCCAACAAATTGTATTATCTCTTATGTGAGCAAATCCGCTTCGTTGCTGCGGACGTAACAGTGAGACAGTTGTGTGAGGGACAGACAGGGTGATGTGTGGCGGTTAGGACTTCTTCCAACAGGACCAACTTTTTGATATATCCATACAGGGCAGAGAAAAAATAAATAATTAAAATGACTCGTCAAAGGATGTGCCTTTGAAAATTGTATGCAAAACCAAAAAGAAAAATGGCCTTTATTTGCTCAATTTCAGAATTTTCTTACTTTATCCCCCACACCTCATTTTCTTCACAGATATCAAGATTTCGATGATATGATGTCAGCAAGTAGCAGGCCAATACGATTAACAGGTTGAAATCAGTCTGTACAGTTAGCTGGTCGCGATCATTCACAAAACTATTAACACAATGGGCACAAATTTGCAGCTTCATAATTAATGTAACAGGCGAATGGACTGTATAGCTCGAGCTGAAAACAATATATCCACATTTTTTTTTTACAAAATAGTTTTGTGATTCCCAAAACAATGAGATTTTTAAAGAGATTATCCAAAACTTTTTAGACATTATTAAATAAGCTTTTCCTACCGAGTCGGACATTTTTCAGATTTATGTGGGAAACCTAGGACTAAAGGCCCCATAGAAATCTTCATGGACGAGAGAGGTAGAGGTAAAACATGGAGGAAAGAGAGAGAGAGAAATGGACTGTTGAAAGAGAATGGAGAAGACAATGTTGCATGGGATCTCAGCAGGGAAGGTTTTCATGTATTCATCTCTCTAAGTGCTACACCCTCTGCTCACCTATTCTTCAGTCTTCCCACACAAAGTGCACAAATACATGATTTACAGCAGTGGTTATTTAAAAACCACCACTCACTCACTCACTCATACAGTACATAAGCATGGTTTGGGTTCTAGTCTAATCACCATTACAATGAAAGACCTGAAAATGATTTGTAATGATTTATGAAAAGGTACGAACTAAGACAAAGGGGAACGTTGGAAAGCTGGGGAGAAACTGGCCTCATCAGAGAAGCTTCACATCTGCATACCTTTAACAGCACTGCTCTTCAAACGTGTAGTAATACAAAAAAAAACAGTACTTGTTATCCATATGTTTGGGGTTTTTCCATTTTTATTTAATATTGTGCAGTTTTCAATAACAAAATGTTTTGGTCTGTGAGAGACAGAAATTCTTCTTAAAACTTTTTTTTTTTTTTTAAACTACGCAATATTAAATTAAAAGCAAACCCCGGGTTAACGGCTAACAACTTTGGTGACCTGCAAGTACTGCATTTTTGTGTTTTCTACACGTAGGGAAGAGCAGGGGGCCTTGAGAAAAATTCCACAATAGCTTTGCAAAGGTGTAACTCTGACACTCAGACTCTCTGTAACGGGCCAGGGAGAATGTGTGAACAGGAAAAGGTGGATGAGAAATGTTAATAAAAGCAGCTTCCAAACAAGTAGCAGCAGATGTTTGAGAGGGAAAGAGTTGTGTCTTGGTGACGTCTGTGACCATAGTAACGGGAGGAGGAAACCGGGAAGAGATGCAGTAAAGAGTGTAGGCTGCTGCTGTCGTCCCTGTGTAGTTACCGTTGCACTTTACAATGGTCCAACTTTACCGTAAAAAGGGAGTATTAGTAGAAGAAGAAGATGGTCCGCCCACACACTGATGATGTCACGAGCTGATAACAGTTCCAGGTCAAAGTTCATCCGATGGAGGTTTAAACGAGGGAAAAGGGGAGAGCGGGTCGGTGGTTGGGTCGGGTCCGGAGAAGCGACGGGCTGTGATTCAACCCTGTGTCCGCCATTAATAATGATTTGTCCAAACAGAAAAACAACAACACACCTTTACCGGCAGACTCTTTTAACAGTCCTTAAAGTCTGCCTGGAAAAACAATGACACTTCCATCAGTGCAGCAGTGTCGAAACTGACTGTGCAGATCCTTCACAAAAAAAAAAAAATTCCCGTTATGCACTCTCAGTGCCTCGTCATGAGTTTGTATGGGAGGAAAGTTTGGTCAAATCTCAAGTAAAAACAAACAAAAAAAAAAATAGCAAAAAAAAAGGAATCAAGCTTCCGTTTTATGGAGTTCAGTCCTTCAAAATAGAAGAGTCGATTCAAGCAGCGAAACCCACCGTCTTTCTGAGTGAAGCAGAAGAAGACAGAGAGATCGACAGAGAGAGCGAGAGAGAGAGAGTCAAAGATCAAAACGTAGAAGAAGATGGGAGGACTAAATGTTCTAAAGTTGTCCCCCGTGTAGTAAAGCCTCTCTCTTGGGTCTCCTCTGGTCAATGTCTGCAGTCCAAAAGCAGTGGAGAGTCTTGTAGAGCTGAATGATAGTTTGTCCAGTGTTGGTGGATGGGTCAGGCAGACAGGTGGCGCCCCCTGTTGCCTCGGTGGAGGTATAGCGCCCGTGTGTGTGTGTGTGTTTACCGTTGGGCCGGCTCGCTCCCGGGCAGCGTGATGTTGCCCAGGTGAAGCACAGGGAGCGCGTGAGCCTCCGTGTTGAAAACCCAAACTGTCCAATGGCATCAGGTCGTCACTGGAGAACAACAGGTACAGATACCTGAGGGGAGAAAGTGAATGACATCACTGCCACGCAAATCCCAAATTCATTTCTACAAGTTTAAAATAGATTTGAATTTCTGTCATTGCTATTTATTCATTTTACATATTATTTGTGATTTGTAAGACAAACACTCACTTGAAAAACTCAGCCATGATCAAACTCACAAATGCATAAATCAAAAAGAATATACTGTATAAACATATTTATGCATTTAGTAAATACTGTATATATAAACAGTATAAACACACATAACTGGTCGTCAACATTTTTAAAAATCTAATCGAAACTCACTCACTGCTGAAGTACTGTTAAAGTGTTCAGTGAATAAGGTTCCCATTTTCACAATGATCATTGATGGAGTCTGACTCAAGTCCATGCAGCAAACCAATAGAAGTCTGGATGCCATGTCTCAGTGTAGTTGAGTGTGTCTGGTGTGACCAATCAAAGGAACTCTTTGACTTTGAGTCTGCTGTTTTGCTTTAATGTGATTGGCTCACAGCCAGCAGAGTCACACACTGGGACCGACAGATACACAGCAAAGGGCTGCGGAACTCTTGAGGAATTCAAATGTCACCGTCTCAGAAAGTTACCAGCCCGTGTTGGCGTGTTGGGTGACCTTTAACGACTCAGTACTCCAAAGACAAGGTTCCCTGGATATTTGTCTCTCTGTGGAGGACTGATAAGAAGTTTCCTTGGCAACCAATAAAGCCCAGTTAGTTCTGTTATAATGATCCTCTTTGAATTACTGTTTGGTGTTTGACATTAACAGCTGGTGTGCAACATATGTATACATACAACGTTTTTAGTTTAAAAACTATATTTCGTATTCACAACATATTAATTGTTTAAAGTTTCCACCGAACAGATTCTGGTGCAGCCTCCTTTCATTTTATAAAAGCAAAAAAAAAAAAATATATATATATACACAGGTCAAAAAATGCACTTTCCATATAGAAGAAAACGTGTCAAACACTTTGTAGTTTCGTACTCTATATTATATGTGCAGCATCAACCAGGAGGAGATAACCATGACAACAGTTGCCAGCAGGGGTCGTCAGAGAGCCGCTGGTTTGGTTGGGCCTCAGTCTGTGTTCATCCATCAGTGGTAACCATGACGACGGACCACAGAGACTTGAGAGCTGCTGCTGCCCCTTGAGCGTTAATCAGCCTTTTAAATACTTTGTGGCAAAACACAACAACAGATGCCACTTAACTTTAACTTTAATTAAAACTGTAATTAAAACTGAACGGTCAGGTGACTTTGCTTTATAAATACCAACATGTAAAATGTTTGTAAAGCTTATTGGGATCCTATCATTTTTGAGGCCTTAAATTGAAGGAAATTCAAAAGTTGTCACAATCTTTTTGGCCATTTCAGCATGAAAAGGGGCTTCAATATAGATGCCCTATGTTGTTTGTTACAGTAAAAATAAACCGGATTATTTTTTTGACGCAAGCACAACTCTATATGATTTTTATCCTTAAATTGTCAACACCATTAAGCGCCGTATCCCAAATCAACCAGGACTGAAATCTTTAACTTTAAACACTAGTTATGGGTTTGAATCATTTTCTTTTCGTTCTTTGTTTAAGAGTGTTTTTAAAGGATGCCTATCAAAGGCCTTTGATTGAACATGCTGCTGCTTTTTATGCTCGGCTAATGTTTCTCTGCTCATTTATTCCAAAAAAGAAATTCAAGGCTGTAATCGTTGCAATCACTTTTTTTTCGGTGCAAGTCCTTTTCAATCAGCCAAACCCTTTCACCCACTCTACTGAATCATTGCATTAATCAAAAAAATAAACTTTACTGATTGAATGAGCAAATGTACTGATGACTCATAGGTCAACCAATGACAGCTCTGGAAAAAAATTAAGAGACCTTAAGAGTCTTGAATTTTCTTAAATCTTCATCTCTACATGCTCTAAATGACAATATTTTTATTGTGAATTTGGTAGAAATGTTGTCAGTAGTTTATATTCTAAAATCAAAAATGTTCCTTTTACTTAAACATATGCCTCTTTAGAGTAAAACATGAGACACAGAACATTTGGAGTGGTCTCTTATTATTTTCCCGGAGCTGTATCAGTAGTGTGTGTGTGTGGTGTCTTACTTGAGCGTCTCGGCCAGGAAGAAGCTCTGTTGCACGTCGTCGTATGTCGGGTTGGAAGAGTAGACGTCCTTCACCCCAGAGAATCCTCCGCTCACCCTGCAGTATTTATCAATGGCCTGGAGGGAGGGGACAAGGGGGGAGGGGAGAAGGGGAGGGGAGAGAAGAGGGAAGGAGGAGAGAGGGGACAAGGGAGGGATAGGAAAAGAGGAAAAAGGATGGAAGAAAAGTAAGTATGATTAACACTTTTATTCATATAGCACATATAGTTTTTTGAAAACAGACCATTACAAAGCACTTTACATAGCCACCCCCCATAGAGGCTCAGTCCTCAGAAGCAGCAGTCCACAAGTTGGAACCTGGCCCGTGGTCATTCTCTGCATGTCATTCCCCTCTCTGCCCCATTTCATCTCTGTCTCTCCAAACTATCTAATAATAGCATAAAAATGCCCCCAAAAAAGAAAAAAAAATAGATAGCCTGTGATGATGACAAGTCGCATACTTTAGACTAAAGACAGACTACTTTCTAACTGTTCATAGTTCTATTATTTTTTTTCAAAATTTTATTGTGTCTGTTTGTGTACTTTTGGAAATAGACAATTTTCCGATCTACATCATTCCCATAAGGATGATTGGCAGTAGGTACGATATCTAAATGCCAATATAAAAAAAAATATATATATAAAAAAGCTAGAGAAATTGATAACAAAGGCGGTGAAAGAGAAGAAAGTCACACGAACGAATCACATATGAAGAAAATGCTATGAGAAGCACAAGGGAAAAGGGCAGAGAGAGAAAAAGGTGGGGGCGGATGGAGCAGCAATTTTTTAATAAGCTTTCAGAAGCATGCTATAATTAATTTCTTTGCTTGTGACAGATTAGAGCGAGTCCTGGGGAGACACACACATACAGGGAAACAGAGGAAGATAACCACAAACAGCACGCCCTGCATTTACATTCCATTCTATGAGACTTTTTTCCTGTTCGCTCCTCATCTACACAAAGCCCATTCATAATGAGGGAAAGCGCTCATGTGTTAATGTTATTCTGCATGTGAAGGAGCTGCTGGGTTATGGTGATGTGAAGGTTTTTTCTCTTAGCCTGCGGTGGTCTATTGGGGGTCATTTTTACCATCAAGTACTAATCAGCATGTCTTTTTCACCTTCGTCTGCAGAATTCCAATGAACAGTATAATCAGACCTGATTGAAACACGTGAGTGTGTTTTTTTTAAATGCGCCTTTATTTATTTTGCCGTGTTTCTGTTCTAGCTGTATGTGGTAAGTAATAGCTTTTGCATGTTCAATGTGAATTTGTATGGATATGACCACTGTACATACAGGTAGAATGAGATATTTTTGGACATCAGTGTTGGTGTCAAGGACAAATTTAAGTCAATTTTGTTGGTGATTTGAATTGTGTTGTAAATCCTCTATGTCCAATTCAATTAGGCTTTGGAGGGTATATCTACGATCATCAGAAACATGACAGATGTGCTGTCAAATTTCAACAACAACAGCAAACATGGACGATACATAGCAGAGCCTGGACTGTTAATATGGTTTCATGGCTGTATTTGTCTGTCTGTCTGAAACTCACAAAAACTTTTAAAATAACTGAAAATTAAAGTTACAGCCTGTGATTAATAGTTAATTTAAGACTTTGTACAGACGAAAACTTGTAAAACTTAAAAGGTAACACCGAACCTAACCTAACCTTAGGTATCTCTGAAAACATGTACAAAAATAATCAGTATTTAGGGCAGCTGTGGCTACTCTCGTAGTTTACCACCACCGGTATGACTGTGTGTGAACGAATTGAACCAGGAACCATGTAAGCGTCTTTGAGTGCCTAGGCAATAAAGCGCTATATAAAACCTATCAATTATTATTAATTATTATTAATTATTATTTGAACATTTCTATTAAATATTAATACACCATCAGCATGGTATCTTTCCAAATTAATGATTTATACATTGATAAATAATGTATTGGGATGAATTACATGTTTGATTGAGCATTTTATTTATTTATTATTATTTTTTAATATTTAACAAGTTGATCCAGATTATTATTACAGACAATAGTAATCCTGCTCCTCTTAATCGTGTTTATTTCCCCAAATGACGCACACACACACACACACACACACACACACACACACACACACACACACACACACACACACACACACACAGAGGAGTAAGCAATGCCTCATTAAAAATGCTGTGATCTTCCACACTGGCAGTACACAATTACTTGTGTGCTGTATTGATTTACAATGAGGACTTGTTACAGTGAAATTTGTTTCTCTACAAAAAATTCTGGCTTAATTACACTCCTGCATATACCTTATCGACTTTCGCTATTAACGCAAGTAATTGAAAGCATTATCTCTGTCCTTGTCTTTCACACACGCTTTCTCTCTCTCACCACACACACGTGCACACACACACACGCACACACACACACACACACACACACACACACACACACACACACACACACACACACACACACACACACACACACACACACACACACACACACACACACACACACACACACACACACACACACACACACACACACACACACACACACACACACACACACACACACACACACACACACACACACACACACACACACACACACACACACACACACACACACACACACACACACACACACACACACACACACACACACACAGACACGTTCCTCCATCAGCAGATTTTCGAAGCAAGGAATTTGGACAGTAATTCCTGTTATTAATGGGCTGCTGCGCCTGACGTGCGTTTGTCCTTCTGGAGCCAAACTGCAGTGTCCTGCTGTAGCTTCAAAGTGTCAAGAGTGTATCATACATTATGTCTGGGTGCTTGAAAGAACTCTTGTCAAAATCACTATTTGTCAAGACCATTGAATGTCTTAAAACAATCCGCTACCTGTACATACAGGTGTGTGTGTGTGCTGGAAAAAGAAATCCAGTGTTAATTAACACCCTAGGCTCTGTAAATGGGACTGTTGTTGCTACAGTGGGCCCCCTTTGTTAACATACCTGGGAACCTCAAATCCCTCCATTGGGTCACACTACAGTAAATCCAGTACATGTGTAAGTGTACCCACCCACCCACCCCACAGCCATCTGTGCCAAATATATTATCTGGTAAAACAGTCTACCTGTAGGAGGAGGAGGAGTGTGACGGCAGCTGCTTACTGAAGACACATTTCAAATTGCAGCAGCTGAGAGTCATTTCACAAAACACACACACACACACACACACACACACACACACACACACACACACACACACACACACACACACACACACACACACACACCACACACACACACACACACACACACACACACACACACACACACACACACACACACACACACACACACACACACACACACACACACACACACACTGCTGTGAGAATATGAAGCGTTGACAGACAGAGGCAGGTTTTGGTGTACCAGATGGATCCAGCTGGGGTATGGGGGGGTGTTTGTATGTTTGTGTTTGCGTGCGTGCGTGCGTGTGTGTGTGTGTGTGTGTGTGTGTGTGTGTGTGTGTATGTGTGTGAGAGAGAGGGGAGGGGAATGCGCTTTGAGCCAACATACAGAGAAGATTGCAGGTGCATGTGTGTGTGTGTGTTTGTGTGTGAGTGTATGTATACAGGGGGGATAAAGATCAATAGAAGGAGAGAGTAGGACGTTGAGCTTCGTGTGAACATGAAAACAGGCGCAGGTTTCGTGTGAGAAACTTAAGAGTAAATGTGGCAAATACAGAGACGAGGAAGAGATGAAAAGTAATGAAATGACACAGAAGACAAAACAAAGATGATAGAAAGTGTGGAAAATAAGTAGAAAGCCATAAATAAGAGAAGGATCTAAGAGATTGGCCAAAATCCATAATTAAAACCAATTCTAGGTTTTAATAATAATAATATATAAATCAAAGTCAGTTGGCCTGCCAAATGGGAAATGGAGCGGGTGTGCTTAGAACTTGAAAATAAAATAAATTGTAGATGTGGTTAGACAGCTCTAGAAAGAAAGGAATATATCAAACCTTTTATTTGTGCGGTGAAATTCCCAGTAGCTTTTTAATGTAGCACTTTGATTTATTTCAGACGGTTTGCGCCTGTTATCTTTCAGTCAGTTTGAAATGGTAAAGGACTTCAATTCTTTATAATAACTGAGCAAAACAGAGGATTTAAGTATCAAGTAAGAACTGTATGACATTAGTACACACTATGAAATTGCATCACAGTTATAGAGTTGCATATCTATTTCAGAGTATTTATATTTTTAAGAACAAGAGATAGCCGAAGGATAATTAAACAACAATGTTACAACCTGATGTGTTTTAGACTACAAGCTTACATGCACGTCAAGGCACAGGTATAGTGATATGTTGGTCTTGAAAATCTTTGTAAGATAAAAGAACAAGAATTTGTTGATCTCATATCTGTAGTTTTCTTTGACTATTTGTTTTCTCGATTAAACCAAAATACCTGACTATTTATTTTTTATTATTATTTCAAATATTACTTTGAAAACTTTACCTAAACTCAGTGGCTTCTGCATATAAATGTGTTAAACAGACACAGCACTATATATACGTCAAGAGATCCATACAGGCGCAGGCATCTGTATGTGTGCACTATTAAATAATGTAGCAGGTAAAGATGAGGCCTTCAGCAGCCACTCTTTAGTGTCACTCACACTCGGTACAATCACACGTCACAAACACACCTGCTTATGTATTTGCTTTGAACTTGAGCGAGCGAGCGAGTGAGTCAGTGTGCACTTACTCCCACTCAGAAGAACAAAGAGAATGGCTTAAAAATGGAGGAAGAAAGGAAAGAGAAAGAGAAAAATAGTAAAGAAAATAAATAAATAATTAATATGGACTGGCATACAGAAGACAAGGAGCTCTTTGTCTAAGCCTCTGTCAGAGGGAATGTAGGATAGAGACGTCTTTCATTTCTCTTCTACTTTCAAAGAGATTTTCAAATCAATACACAGCAGGAGGAGGAGTTAATATCTATTTCACCTGAAAGACTCACAGGTTGCCACGTACATGTACAGATAACACATGGAGACACAGTCACATAACAGAAATTGTTATTTTTTTACGAAGTGAAATAAGTACATATTTTTGTTATTTCTTAGCGATTCTGGAGAATAATCGTTGTCAAAATCACTTTGACAAACTCAGTTAATATCTCCTCAGGATCGGCTACCTGGCCTTACTGTGTGTGCGCTACAGAATCTAGGCTGTGTATCAACACCAGATTTTCTTTTCAGCGCAGACACAACAGACAGGTAGCAGATTGTGGGGAGATATTCACAGATTTGGACAAACAGTGATTTTAACAACAAGCGTTCTCCAGAATCACTGACTCCACCTTTAACTTAAGTTTTCAGTCTGGAGCTGGTTAGACCTGCACTACGCCGCAGCTTACAACATTTCTCTGCCACAGGTTGTCATGGTCAGAGAGGGGGAAGAGCCTTGTAACAGCTCTTTGTTTTTGCTCCGACATGCTTTTAGCAGAGAGACTAATTCAAACCCTCATAATTACACAGTCTGCCCTTTTGACTCAACTCAATTAGCCACAAAAAAAGTCAATATTCAAAGTTTTAACTTCAGCTCACCGCTTCTGTAATTTCACTCTCTGATTGACACATAGCCGATAATGGAATATGAGAAGAAAAAATTCAGAAGCGTTGCCATTTTTGGGTCACGAAACCACTTAAAAACTGTTAAATTAACTACAAAAATACTTGATGAGAAAATACTTATACACAAGGAAGTAGAAAGTTAATAGTGCAAAGGAAATTATTCTATTTTAAAATGACTTTTCTGTGTTAAACAGAAATTTTTCACAGAATCAACCTTCCACTGATAACATGAGATGAGATTCTTTCATTTCCATCTCTGCATTGTATAACTGAGCCATTACTGCATCAGATGTGCTAAGTGCCTCAAAGATCAGTGCCAACTTTACCACACTTTCTGTACTTTCCTTCCCCCATCTCTCTAGCTAATCATCACTAATGCACTCTCTGCTTTGGACCAAATGTGTCCTTTGAAAAATGCATAATAATAGTAGATAATAAAAACAGAAATAAAATTCACAAAGTGCTTACAAGAATAAAAGTTAAAAACAAGACCATAAAAACATTAAAAAATAAAAACTTGAGCCACAAGGTTAAGAAAATATGATTTAAAAAAAAACCCATCCATACAGGCTACACAAGAGCAATCAAAATACATCTTACGCAACTTTCAGACGGCAAGGCCTTCGTGCTAAACTCTGATAAACTGCTCAGATATGATATTTTTGTTTTGCTGTTCACATCAATTTTTTAGTATCGGCCGATATCAGACTCCATTGGGAAACGGTTCTCGATCCTGAACCGACTTGGAATGTAAACAGCAATTTTCTAAATCCCCATTTATCACTATCTGTGCTATTTATTTCTGACTAAATCTTATGATTTTTATTTATTTTTTACTGATACTAGACTACATTTCCCATAATCCCTGCTGTATTTTGCTTCTTGTAACTCCCCTCTCCCTGGTGGTCTGTGGGCAGCTTTAAGGGCATTAAAGCCAGAGCTGATGGTTAATTGAGTAAACTTTTCCATCAGACGATCCCTGTTCCATGGCTCTCCTCCCCTTAACGACGCCAACAACTCTGAAAGCTCCTTTCTGTTTGAGAGAACTCTCTTATACTGTGTGTGTTGTTGGTGCTGGGAAGAAAAGCCCAACAGATGTCTCGTCAGATCCTTCCTGATGTTTCACATTTCACAAGTAGTACAGAGGTAGAAAAACCTCTTGTGAAATGTATTTAGTTTATCTCTTCACTGTGCTCCCCCCCTTTTGTTAATAAAATTGTTATTATTATTTTAATCATCGTCTTTCATGACCCTACACTAAAAACACCTTGAACATTTTGTATTCTACATTTGTATTCCATGTGTCAATCTTGTTGTTTGGATTGATTGTGTTCAACTTGCACATATCAAATAAATAAACACATTTATTTTTCTTCATCCAAGCGTATTTTTGCCCAATCCAATCAAGTTTGCTGGATGTGTGAATACTCCGGTTACTATATAAAGTTTATAAAAAAAAAAAAACAAAAAAAAAACATGTTTTTGATAGTTATTTACCTGTGCTGCCTCCCAGCCCCACTGGCGATACTTGGGATCGTGGGTGAACCTCCACATGTACCAGTAGGTCTCGATCACCTCGGGACGCAGGATGTAATACTTCTCATTCTGACGCACGGCCACCGCCTCCAGCCCGCTGTCAAACTTAAAGGCCTCCGGGCCAAGCTTCAATACTGCAGGGAGGAGAGGAAAATTAAGGTTTAATAAAAAAAATATACAGAAACATTATCTTTTGTTCCTTGTTCGTCTTTATGGTTCAGTTGGATGTGATTATAGGCCAAAGCTGAATTAGTATTCGTGGTGTGTGTGTGTGTGTGTGTGTGTGTGTGTGTGTGTGTGTGTGTGTGTGTGTGTGTGTTAAGCAAAAAAAAAGCCTCCAACCCAATTGATTTTACAGGGTTTTCATCTTTTTACGAGTGTTTTCTGCAAATTAAGTGGGACAGGCGTTAAGAGTCTCTCTGTGGAAATTACACAGAAGCTGAGGAGGCGGTGACAGGACTGTCTCTGAAAGGATTAAAAAGCACACAAGCACACACACACACCACACCACATCTCTCTCTCTCTTTCTCTCTCTCATGGTTGTTGTGAAGGACTGCTCATTAAGAATTAACAAGCCAACTTTAACTATCGAATCGAACTTTGCCACCTAAACACAAAGTTCTGTCTATCTTGCTACCATGCAGGCCGCTCTCTCTCCACTCTCTATCTTCATGTGTTGCCACAGCAACCTATCCAATATCTCTAAGCAACCGCACAATTTATAACCACACACACACACACCACACACACACACACACACACACACACACACACCTCACCTGTTCTGTCGTAGGACTCGTGGCAGGTGTGTGCGATCTCGGCCCCCAGCTGCAGGTAGTGTCCAGCCTTGTCGTCAGGGGAACCGTCGGCGCCCAAGCAAACATTCCACCAGCGAAGCAGGCCAGGTGGCCCATCTTCCTCTCCAGGTGACCGTTCTTCCACTCCCGATGAACGTCAGCCCGCCGCTGGATTTACGGATCAGATGGCGTTCTATGGCCTGGAAGGAGAGTGAGTGTGTTAAGAGTAGCGAGATTATTTTTATATCTACTTGCTTTTTCATATCATATTGCTCTTTTTTTCTATCTTTTTATCTATTATCTATCTATTATCTATCTACATTATCTATTATCTATCTTACTATATTATCTATCTATCTATATCTACTATATCTATTAGAACAGTCATGAGATGTCAAGATGTGTAACATTTTGGGATATACTGTTGTATTATGTGGAAGATGCATTGTTTTCAGTGAGATGGTTCAGAGGTCACAATTGGTGTGTGTGTGTGTGTGTGTATGAGTGCATTTGTATGCATGTAGTGAAAACTCAATGGTTAGTTGAATGTATAGCTTGGGTGAGATTGTGAATCTTTGAAGATATGAGGTCAAAAAAGGACACAGTGTTTGTTATTGCAGGGATGTGGGTGGAGGGTATAAATATGGACGAGTGTGTGTGTGTTGTGTATTGTGTGTGTGTGTGTTGTGCGTGTGTGTGCTGCGTGTGTGTGTGTGTGTGTGTGTGAGAGTGCATGAGGGTCAGACAGAATTTAAATTCCAGCCACATCCTTCACCCATGGCTCTGTAGAATCAGTTCTGCTCATTATCTGACTCTTGTTATGATGGACAGACATCTTCAACAGCTGCACACCACTAATAACACGTCACAATACGGGTTGTTCACTGCATGTCATTCACCTCTCTACCCCATTTCATCTCTGTCCTCACTGTCATTAAAAGCATGAAAAATGCCCAAAAAATGTATTTAAAAAACCTTTTCTGTAGCACTTCTTATACAAATGCAGTCAATGTACTGTCGGTGTGAATTTTATTTTTTGTAAAAAAAATTCTGTTAACTTTCTTTGCATGCTTTGTTAAAAGATGGCATCTGCTTGGTAACTGACATATGGAGGCACATTTCTGATTGCACTCTACCTCGATGGCGTCATCATAGGTCTTGCGGGCTTCTGTGTCTGTCTTGTCTGACATGAGCCAGGCCTTCAGCAGGTATTCATAGAAGCTGTCCCCAAGTCCTCCCACTGAGGTGTGGTCTAAAGAGAGGGAGGGAACAGAAAGGAGGGTCAAAAGATAGAATTTCCACTCTACAACATTTGAAATCAACAGCTATCTATTAAAAAGGTGGAGTCAGCGATTCTGTTGTCAACTTGTTGTCAAAATCAATATTTTTGTCAAAATAAGTGAATATCTCCTCACTATCCACTACCTGTCTGTGAAGAAACTGTTTTAAAACATAGCCCAGGCTCTGTAAAAAGGCATGTTTATAGCTATGGTGGGCTCCTTTACATATACCCTTTGTTGACATACCAGTTTACAGAACCTAGGCTGTGTATGCGGGACAATAGCATATCGTGCGGAGATATTCACTGATGTTGACAACATGCGTTCTCCAGAATCGCTGACTCCACCTTTAAACATGATGTTTTCTTCTCTACACCCACAATATTTTGGCAGGTTGTTTCCTCTAATTTCCCGTTGTATTTACCCGTCCCCTGATGTGCTCACATT
Organism: Ammodytes dubius; assembly: GCA_026122265.1. Classification (NCBI taxonomy): domain Eukaryota; kingdom Metazoa; phylum Chordata; class Actinopteri; order Uranoscopiformes; family Ammodytidae; genus Ammodytes; species Ammodytes dubius. Next base: position 25,878,427 of record CM047516.1, read on the forward strand.
TGAATGTCCCCAATCGCCCTCATAAAAGTTGACACAGCTGTCATGCATGCTGTTATTTGCAGGACACCACACACACCACACACACAGAGGATGGGACGCAGCCAGTACAATGACTTATTTTCCCCTAAAGAGAGTTTTGAGCTCATTTTAAATGTGATGTGAAAAAAAAATACATTTGTGCATTGAAGATTTTCCACAGTAAACCATCATGACAAGATACTGTAAATGATGATTGAAACCGCAAATATAGTTTCCTTGATGTTCTGTTAATTTGGTTTAGACAACTCAATATTTAGCCATAATCCAAATAAACTTTTTCTTGGTTGTGCTGTGCATGTGTTAAGAGTTAAAATCAGCTGAACAAATAAAGTAGATGTGTAGTAGAAATTTCCATTTTCAGTCATTCTTGAGGAGCTTGCCTTGTGTCATTGTGATCTTGAAACGTATAGGAAGCAATTCTAACAAGAAATGTAGCTATGTTTTTACTGAGTAAACCCGAAATATTCCTCATTCTCTATGTTTTACCATCTCGTCAGCTAAATGTAATCATATTGGATATATCTGGGCAGACGCTTTGTTTCTCAACCAAAGACATTCCACTCTGTATGTGATTACCATGGCCCCAGGTAAATGGAGGGATATGCAAAGGAGCGATTGATATGAAGAGGCAATGAATTATTCATATTGTGTGGATAGAGCGCAAACAACCTTTGAGACATTAATGAGGGCAGAGTGTGCTGGCGTGTGTGAATGTACATGTGGGTGACTGAGATCATATCCGTACACAAAATGACTCAGCATTAGTGTGTATGAAATGACTTCAAAATGAGCACACAATTAGACATTTGAAAAAAACTTCCAAATTTACATACTTTGGAAACGGCTCTATACTAAATTTATGTTAATGAGTCCAGTTGGTGGAATACATTAATTTGTTGTTTATTGTGAGCGCAGCAAAATGTTAATTATGTGTCTGTTATTTGAAGATTTTAGGCCTATGGCATTGGCAATTTGCGGCAATAAAAAGTACTTTGCACATGTTTTACGATATCCATAACAGAACCGGTGGGTGTTCAAGCAGCATGAGCGACACTAAAGCACTGACGAGGACCTCCTCTTGGGTGTTATTTGGCAGTTAACGATGCGTGAGTAGGAAATGTAATGTTTTTCCTCCAACATGGCGTAATTACCTCACCCCGCTTCAATCACACCACGCAACACTATTTGATCCTGGGTGGAAAATAACCGCCTCTGCACCAGATGGGTTATTTTGTGTTATAGGGTCACCAGCCCCATTATGTGGTGGCTCTGGTCCACACCACATTATCAGACTCGGTTGGTCAAGTGCTGACAGTAACGTGTATGGCAAGCCGTCAGCGATTCTGGAGAACGCTTGTTATCAAAATCCCTTTTTGTAAAAAACCAAAAAAAAAAAAAAACCTAGGCTCTGTAAACGGGCATGTTCCTAGCCCTGTGTTTACATACCAGTTTACAGAGCCTAGGCTTGGTATTAACACCAGATTCTTTTTCAACACGAGTTCGCCAGAATTGCTGACACCACCTTGAACTAGTAAGGTCGAGAAACAATCCAACTAACTTAACTAGTGAGTTTTTTATTGAATTTGTTGTGCTTATACTAGTTAACTTTTTTTTTTAAAGATGATGCGCTCTACAAAAGTTTACTTATTTTGCAGAGGTGAAACTGTCTTCACTTGTGGAAAGTTTAGAGAGATAGAGATCCTCTGTCTTTAGATTTGTATTGGATATCGATAGCCTTCTGTTCGTGCTCAGAATAATTCATTAGTTGTAGAGTGACAGTAAATCCCAGAGACAGTACAGTAGGAATTATAAGTTTGAGTTTGATAAGTCTGAACCACAGAGTCCTTGAAAAGTGAGACCTGATTAGCTGGATGGATGTTCTTATCCAAGGCTCGTCTAATAAGTTACATTTTTGGTTTTGTGAATATTTGAAACTATTCTTACAAAACCGCAAAACATCCAATGTTACAAATACTCAGTTTTAGGACATTCAACAACATTATTACGAGCAGCTTGATTCTTATTGTAGTTTGAATGAATACAATGTACTAACTATACAGTCCAATGAACAAATTCATGAAATGTTGAACTAAAGAAGACGGTTGATACATTTGACATTTTGAAATGTCTTAATGTCACACAAGCTTTTGTAAGAGGTACTTTAGCATTTGAGCCTGTAAATAACAAGACTACTACATAAGTTATTCATGTCTTACTCAGTAATGACCTATGATTCTGTGTTCCCTATAGCAAAGTGTTACCAATTCAAATGTACTGTATGTCTGTTTGAGTTATAATCATTTTTCTACGAGGAAATCCGGTAATAAAAAGGGTTCGACAGACTGTCGAGTGTGTGTCTGTGTTTTAGAGAGAATGTTGAAAGGACAGAGTGGGTGGGATTGTGTGTGTGTGTGTGTGTGTGTGTGTGTGTGTGTGCTGTGTGTGTGGGGTGGTGGGGTGTGTGGTGTGTGGTTGTGGTTGTAATAAGGCTGTCAGTCATGGCGGGATCTCATTAAGACAGGAGTTTGGCCCCGTTCCTCATTAGTCTAGTTTAACTACTGTCTACACACCTACACATAATCACACACACACACACACACAAGTTTCCACCCTTCAAACACTTCTAAAACACAGCCACACATATAAATATCTCACCTACTGTCCTTCACAATTAAAATGTTCACAAGTTTAAAAACACTCACACACCCACGACATCACACATCATAAACCAGGTTGCAACACAATTTATAGGCATGGTGTTAAAAGTGCACTCTCATTATGAACACATTTGAATTTTTAGGAGGAAAACAAAACCTTTCAATATTTTTTTTTTCTTTCTACAGCCGCTGATGCAGTAGATAAATCTCTTCAGTCCTGAGAGCTCATTCTAAATGATCTTGTAATGAATGTTAATGGTTGAGGCGTGTTCCCGTTTGCTCCGGCAGCCGTTACAGGTGTAAATATGCAAATAACAATCACGTCCTCACAACAGCAAGTTTCCCCACGCTGTTTGTTTATCTGAAAAGAGATTTTTAATTTACTGTCATTTTCCGCCTTCCTGAATCTGTGAATGATAATCCTCATGTTATCATGACGGCGCCGTGAGCAGCCACCGTAGAGGATCTTTGTTGTTGTGGCTTTGTTGATTTGTGTATCCTTGATTAAAAGCATGTTTAACACGTTGGAAAGTGTTCTGTTTGTCAAGGTTTGAAGCCCTTTTCTCTTCCTCATCATAATGTGTAAACCTACCTTGATTCCAATCAATTCAAATTCAAATAAAAAATTTGGTAAGAAATCCTGACGGACGGTTGGTTCATTTGTGCTTGATTTAACTTGAGTTCTTATTTGATCAACATTGTCACTATCAAATTTTTTAAATTTGTGCATTTTTTTTAAGTAGTTTTCAATACAACTTTAATTCCCAAACCAAAACAGACTGTTAAGCAGCTGGGAGAGCGATGTTAGCCGTTGTTTACCCTCATCTGTGATTTGAATAAACTCTAGGGGACTTTCAGATTTGAATCAAAACACGCCACAAGAGTGATGAGGTTCCAGGATTATTTCTCATTATATTAGTATCATTATTCTTATTATGCCTGGTCACTTGCATTCACTGGATACATTTTTCATAATGTGATAAGAACGCAACACAACACTGACTTGATATTTAAATTGAATATCATTTAGACCCTTCTTTCTATTTCCCTTAGTGTTGAATAAAAACTGGCAATACAAATAGTCTCACAAAATCTTCAAAGTTGTACAAGAACAGATTTGTTTAGTCACTCATTATTGTACCTGTACCAAAGCCATATGGGGATGTTGAGAAAGGGGGAAAGGAACATCTTGTAGTAATGTCAGTAAGCCATCCAGAGCTGTGACATGCTGCAGTCAAATGTTCACCATAGAAGCTGACAGCACAGCAACACCATCTGTCAAATGCCAGTCTGTACCACCACCATGGGAAATGGCCAACCAGACGCTTGAAAGCTTGACAGTGTTTTCACAAATATGTTCAATTTTTATTTTTATTTTTTTAACTTTTAGTGATGCAATTGCAAAACAAATAAGAATAATTCATTCCAATCCTCAATGACACCATGACATTACTTATTTTGCTATAATTTTAAATCAGCAGTCAAGGGCGTCTTTGCTCTTAACCCCGCTCGATTTTCACAATAATTACATTCCCCTCACATAGCTCTCCCTTGCTCATTCTGACTGTAGCGTGCTGCCTCCTCATGCGTTGCTCAGGGACCACTACAGCAGGTCAGGCTCTGTGTTGGAGCGGCTATCAGCTTAAATTAAACCAGTGCTGCTGTAATCAGCTGAAATGGTTAAGCCAACAATGTGGAACATCACAGCTAATTAACGTGCCCAGGCTTTTGGACCACAACAGCCGTACACAAACACAGCAACATTAGACATAAGATCGATAGATGTATAAGGTGGTATGGTGTTTCTGCACATATCCACATGTGAACACACACTGAAAAGCTACCTTTGATACAAATAAATGTGAACAGACTATTTTCACGACTCGTACACACACAAATAAAGACTCACTCAGACTCACACACATTAAGAAAAAAAAAAATATCCTTCATCACCTGGGAAGTCATGCAGCCCGCCAGCGACCAATCCATCTGTTAGTATACTCATCCATCAATCAATCAATCAATCAATCAATCAATCAATCAATCAATCTGCCCCCACCACCATCTCCACTCCATTTATTTCCTTCTGCTTTTGGCCCAAAGGCTGTGCACTTACAAGTACATCTGTGCAACTGCCAAGCCACCTACCAATTCCATTAATACGCCCCTGCATTTATCTACCCATCTATGACTGCTCTCCATTAGTTTTGTTGACAGGTAAAAAAAGATACAACAGAAATATCATATTGCTAGATCACAGCAGTTGATAGGAAATAATATTTTTTGCTTAAAGCTATAGTGCGTAACTTCTGTCGCCCCCCATGAGGAATTTCTTAGTAATTACAACAACACTGTCGGCGTTCTCTACATGAGGTTAAGCTAAGCCTTCAGTGATGAAGCATGGATTTGATTCCTTCTGCTGTACGGACAGTTTTTTTCTTAGCAGTTGAATCAACAACTGAAACATTTCTTGGGTATTTTTCTGAGGTCCTGCTCCAGTGTCAGGGGCGACACCAGTGTATAAACGCTGCCATACTGAGAAATAAAGAGAGAGTTTTGTGGAGCTGATATGCTTAATCAACTTTGTGTCAACCCGTTTAGGCGATGGCTTGAATATAAAGAACATTCATTTGTGTGAAAAAGTTAAGCACTATAGCTTTAAAGAGTGGTATCGTCTATTTGTTTTCTCATCAGTGAATAGTCTATGCGCATTTCCTATTTACCATTTCATTGGGAGTGCGGTGAAATTGAATAGTCATATAATGGCACTCTCTTACAGATCAACTCATTCCCCGGGACCAATGAACACAGCTAAATGTATTCAATTTTATACTGATTTCATCTTTTCATTTCCTTTGCCTGGACTAAAGAGTAATAAACCCAGAGTAGATAGTCACATCTGATTTGACCGGGAAAAAATGTGAGCGCTCAGTTGAAATAAACAAGAACATTAATACTTCTACAGCAAGCGCGCACACAAAGGGAATATTTTAATATCCATCTCAATGGTTTAATATTCCGTCTGACAACTACATATCAGTCATTCAGCTTCTTAATCTCTGTTAAAAGCCGTCTCAGGTTCAAAACGCTCCCTGCTGAAATGCTGAAAAATAAAAATTAATATTTAATGTTCTCTTGTGAATTCTTGGACGCTAAACTTAAATATCCATAAATAATATGAGGGGAAAAGTTCAAAACAGGATGCTGTCAGTTCTGCCAAAGTCAGCAAAAGAATCCAGAATCTATTCCAGCCTTAGAAAATAAAAGTAAAGACATCCATCTAAAAAGTTTAAAATGTCATTATACCAGTGGTTCTCAATTATTTTCTGTCATGCCCCCCCTAGGGGACAGACATTTTTTCGTGCCCCCCCCCCCCCTAAATTGAAATACTATTGAGAACCTGCTAATATTTATTTATTTATCTGTACAAAACCACTGTATGAGTTTCTGGCACGAGCATTCTGCATACAATCACCTTATTATCAAATTAGATAACAAAAATTAGCTGAGATAACTACTGCAGCAAAAAACATTCAAAGTTCAGTTTATTAGCTCAATTTGTTTGCATTTCATTCAAAACATTTTTAAACTGCAAACATAGTTAAGGTGGTGTTTTTTATATTATTATAGGCCAATAGGCCTTTTGTGATGCAATAACCAATAATTAATTAATGTTATTATTAGTCTACTTGCTTGATTTCTTTTTAAATAGCCTACAGAGACACTTGGAGACACATATGGACATTTATTTACTGCAAATTGCGGCCTTTCGCGCGGATATGACCATACACAAGCACACATCGCGCTTGCTAGCACTTAAAAACATTTTTTTTTTTTTGGACAGTTGGAAATCAAGGCAGCCCGCGCCCCCCCCCCCCCCCCCCCCCCCCTGACAACTCACGGCGCCCCCCCATTTGAGAAGCACGGCATTATACCATTAGTTTTAACATCTTTGAATAGATTTAGTTATTTCTTTTAAATTAGAGCTGGCATTCTGTTTGTCTATCACCATGTGTGAAGACATCTTAAGCCCAGTTCAGAAAGATTCGCCTTGCAACTGCTTGCGACGAGACGGTTTTAGAACGTCATGGGGATAAATCGCAGCGGTGTGAACTGCTCATTGCAGCGCGTTGCAAGCCATTGCAATTAGTCGCAGAAGATTCAACATGTCAAATCGCAAGGTCCAGTTTTAGAACGTCTCAGCCGTCTCGTAGCAAGGAGTTGCGAGTTGCAAGGCGAATCATTGGTCTGAAATGGGCTTAAAACACTAGATTTTCGTCAGTGGCAACAAGTGGTGTCTCATTCAAAACCAGCTTTTATTATATATTCATAAAAAATTACTTTAACTAGAAATGACAGGTTTTTTAGGGCAAAAATAGTGTCACCGACTGCACATCTAAGTTGAGTCAGTGAGCTGTTTATTTCCCTTGCGGGCGAAGTTTAATCAATCTAGTGGAAACGCTGTGTTCTCCTGCTGCGTCTTCATCCACTGCCATCAATTTGTTCTCATTACAGGAGATCCATTTCAATCTTTCTCTTTTCCTTTAAGTGTATATTTCTCCAGTTCCTCCTCATTGCACTTGTAAGGATGTTATTAACTGAAGCAGCGCACAAGAACACGTCCCCTGATTGGGTGCTTGGAAATCAATGACCCGGGAGTATTCTTTAAATTAATTGTGATTTATCTATTTTTTCTATTTTCCTTCCTAAGTCTTCTAAGTTTCTTTGTCAAAATCGCTTTTTGTCAAAATCAGTGAATATCTCCTCATCATCTGCTGCCTGTCTGTACTGTGTGTGCGCTTAAAACAAATCCAGTGTTAATAGACAGCCTGGACAAGAGCTCTACAGAATCGCTGACTCCAGCTTTCACTTTAAATATTTGAAAAACTCCCTTTTGCTTTTAAACCACAAAAGTATATATAAAAATGTTACGGTATGTACCAGTTGCCCTTGTGTTGAATAAAATATTTTGAGGCAAACCCTGCAGTTGTCTGTTCTTGTCAAACTAAACCTAAAAGTTACTTACGTTGGCCCCAGCGGCCTGTGCGTGGGTTCAGGTAGTTTGGGTAGAGTCCGTTGGGGCGGTCCATTTTGGCTAGCAGCTTACGGATGTGCATCACCTGTGTGCAAAAAATAATCACTTTAAACTGATAATATACAATGTCATCAGGATTTTGGTGTATTAAAAAAAAAAAAAAAAAAATAATATATATATATATATATTATCTCCTCTCTCCCCCAAAAGTGAACTTAAAACTTCTAGAAAAGACAAAACTTAAAGTTGACTGTGGGATGATATTCTGGTATATAATGAAAAGAAAACACAACACACACATCTAAAACACTAATAGTACTGAGTTGAACCTTCTGGTAGTAAGCAGGATTCCCGGTCAGGTAGGTGAGGTGAACAAACTCCATATGCAGAGTCCCAAACTCAGCCAGGATGCTGCTGCCTGCGGACGCCCAACCCCAGTTACGACCAACACCACTGGACAACGGGGTGAAGAGGAGAGTAAGACAGAAAGAGAGAGAGAAAGTGGGTGGGATAAAGAAAAAAAACATTATTATACAGCCAATGTTAAAGAGCCCACAGAGCAAAAATTATCGTAACGTATCTACCTGTATTACATTTTGGTACAAAAACTCTTCAGACACAACTTCAGGCAAAACGTTATTATTTTAACTTATAATACAATTTGTAATAATGATTTTGGAAAGTGCAATGCTAAAAAAAGTAAAGCAATGTAATCTTCGACCATAGGTGACACAGGAGGAATCAAAAAACTGTTTAAAATAAAATGAACACATGCAACATTATTTGGGTGCAACCATTTGTGTAAAGCAACCTCAAATTCAAAGAGAGAGAGATATGCCTAATGTGTGTCTTGTTGTGTTTGATTTAATTCCTTTGTGTACAATTACCCCATGGGAATCCACATTTGTATGAATGTGTGTAACTACAGTGTGTTTGTCCAGTTTGGAGATAAGGACAAAACACAAAGCCTCTGCTCTCTAACAAATTAAATTACCTCGAGAAAAAGGAGGCGCGACAACCTGTTAACGTATGTGCTCACACTCACACTGCCTCTCACGCAGAGTAACACTGACACATATGCACCAATTGCAACAAAGTTGCCCGCAGGTTGATAAAGCAATTGTATTTCATTTCATTGTCATTCAATGAATAAGTAAATTGATAAAACAGAGAGCAGAGGGGAACGGAGGGAGACACACACCACACACACACACACACACACACACACACACACACACACACACACACACACACACCACTCTCTTCGTAGCTACATTTAAATGGAAAAAAATAGGCACGAGAAACCAATGAGAGGAATAGAAAAAGGGATTGAAATGTTATGATAATGTAACACTTGAGGCTGAGGCGATAACGGCAAAGTGGAGCATTATGACAAGCTGTGGGTTAACAGCATGTCTACAGGTTTCTAAAAGATGAATTAAAACACCTTTCTGCTTTTCTTTCAGTGTCACACAGGAACCAAAAACCACCCAGCTTTATATAAACAGGTATTTTCAGCTATTCAACGCGATTAGACTCCTTTTCAGCTCGAGGTTCGAGTGCAACAACATTGGGAGTAACACAAGGTCACTCAATTATCTTTCATAATCAGACTGATGAAGGTGTAATTTGTGCTGACCTTACAGTGCGTACATGCACATGCAGAGCTGTGAAGAGGTCTAATCAGGAAAGAAAAGTGAAAACAACCTGTTTAATTAGACTGCCAATGCATGGGATTGTTATAATGTGCCGGGGCTAGGTGGAAATATTGCATTTTGGAAGACTTCCAAAAATGAATAACTCTAACTTAAGATTTAACAAGATTTTTAAATATCAGATATGATATTATGATACTACTTCCAGATCCTTATACTGTATATAGTGAATACTTTTCAAAACATGTATTTATTAGAAACATGCACACATTACACAGCAGATTTCTTCATGACGGTAATCAAAGGAAAACTGATGCTATTTTTTGTTAAATACTACTATTGTCGTATTACAGCCCCAACCCTAAAATATAGTGAGATATTTGTCTGTGTATTGAAACATATTTATGAATACTAATACTACTAATAATAATAATAATAATAATAATAATAATAATAATAATAATAATAATAATAATAATAATAATAAATTCGATTTATATAGCGCTTTTCTCTATCCCAAAGCAAAGAAAGAGAAGAGATATCTGACCATCTCGTCACACATAGATTATGCTGCTTGGTGATACTGTCAGTGATTGTGAGTGGTGAATCGCTGGTAAACTAGTGGATGATATATTGTCACTGACCTCTTGAGGTTGACCATGGCCCAGGGGATTCCCGTGGGGGTGTTAAAGGCAGGAAGCAGCTTTTCAGCCAGCTGGACAGCCTTCAACTTGAACATCTAGAGACAGAGAGAGAGAGGGAAAGAGGGAGAGGGAGAGGGAGAGGGAGAAAGAGAGAGAGAGGTAGAGAGAGAGAGAGAGAGAGAGAGAGAGAGAGAGAGACAGGTCGGTTAAACAAGATGGTTACACTATAACATTTGTGTGTAACTTCTGTTGTCCCCCTGAGAAATTCTGAGTAATTACAACAACACTGTTGGAGCAATACATCTACATGAGGTAAGCCGCATGGATTGTATTCCTTCTGCTGTACGTCCAGGTTTTTTTCTTAGCAGTATAAACAACAACTGAAACATTTCTTGGGATTTTTCTGAGCTCCTGCACCAGTGTCGGGGGAGGGCGACACCAGTTTGTAAACGCTGCCATACTGAGAAATACACAGAGTGGTTTGTGGTGCTGATAGGCTTAATCACCTGTGTGTCAACTTGTTTGGCGATGGCTTGAATGTAACCGACATCGATTAATATGAAAAAGTTACGCACTTCAGCTTTAACCGCTCCCATTTATCATGTTTACTCGGAACAATGTGCAGTCCATCAACTTCCCTTTTTTAATATATTTTTTTTCCCCTCAAACAGCTGGCAGGTACAAGCACAAAACATTTGCCAACAATCAAAGCATATGAAGGAAGAAAGCAAATGAGGCAGAGGCAGATGTCAGGAGACAAATGATTGCTCATTGATGGCCGCAAAGTGTCAGAGCCGGGCAGATTTATGGAGGAGACTGTGAGAATAATACAGTATATATGCAACGAAAAAACCAATCAAATTGTGGTGTAGTAATATGAAATGTCACAAAAAGACATCTACAAAACGGAGCTTTTGGGGTCAACAACACTACATCGACCGAGCCCTTAGAGAGAGATACCAAAAGTACCCAGCAATCACCGAGTTGGTTTTCTATTATCATGAGTGACGTCTAATTTATACCGACGGCTGGAAGAAAAATGGACATGTGTTCGTTTTGAGATTACACAAGTTCTCGCGCTCGTCCGACAGATGAAGGCCGCAAAATAAAAAATCTGCTGTAGCCTCTTGTTTTTTCCCTTGGCGTGCCAATCAAAAGTATGAAAGAAAAATAAGGTTATTCTGCCGCTGAGCTGAACTAGCTGCATATAAGCACGTACAGAAAGTCTTAAGGGATATGGTGTAATACTTTTTAGAAGACAAGACGTATCAAGATAAGATTCAAAGCAAAATAATTGGACCACAGTTTAACAGGGAGGTTTAAATGTTTCTTCCTAGAGCTCACGTTGCCCTACAGGGGTTCAGACTTAATGTCAAGTCTTCTGTGAATCCTTTTTAACGCACTAAACTGATTTTCCTTCACTCACTCGCAGTTATTGAATTTTCTCACTAGGCACGCCACACGTAACTTACACCCTTTTAACCACCATTTCCGATGACATATAGGAGAGGGATACATGTTCTTTCTTTGTTATAATGTCATAGATTGAAAATGCAGAAATTATTACCATATTGAGTTATTCAAGCTGAATTTTCATGAGGGACAATAACTATAGAGTGTAATTAACCTCAACACTTTTATGTTGAAAGAAATTATCCAATTGTTCACAGCATGAACTGCAAACCTATGAAGGTAAATTAAACACACATACACACACACACACACAGACACACACACAGACAAAGAGAGTCGCAAGGAACACAAAAGAAAAGGAATAATTTTTCTCACAAAGCTGACGATAAATAAAAGCAGTCAGTGCACGAAGGCCAGACGTCTGCTGCACTAGTGCTTCAGAAAAAATAAACTCTGGTGTTGCTCTCGTCCAAAGACGCTCATGGTAAATTTCAAGCTGGTTTAGGGACCATAAAGTGTTCAGTTGTATTTCAGTTTACTGTATAGGGTTGAGGAAAAGGCTGACTACACTCTAAATAACAAGCTACCTGCAGCAGTGTATCAAATTGGTCGTAAAAAAAAAACACTGTTCCAAACCTGCATTGTTACCTACATTATGACAACTCGTCAGGAAAAACACGGAGAAGCGAAATGGCTCAAGACGTTGACTTTTCAGTTTTGCAAACGTGTATTTTACTTTCTGAAGGACAGTGTTTGCGGGGAAAGAGGGAATTGTACAACTACTTGCAGACTGCACAGAACAGCACAGGTGGAGGCTGGTTAGTCGACACAATCTGTCAGGGCCGAACAGTTTTATAGAGACAATAGACCAAGGTGTTTGCAGAATACTCAAGCAGCCACTGGGACATCTTATAGAGGACTGGGGAGGTCAAACCATAGACATTATAAAGGGTAGACGCCGCATTGGGCGTTGAGCGCGAGAAATACGGGCGCCATCTTGGAAGGGGCACACGTTCCACTCAGTGTAGTCTGTTTGGCAGGTGCAATGAACTGTCAGCGCATGTAATTAATCATATCTCATTAAATACCAAACTGATTTTCACGCGGTTTTCTTTGCTGCAAAGATCATACATCTAGCTAAGATACAGGGCACAAGTTTCGACGTGTTTTAATATTCATAGTGGGCTTAACAGTCATAGAAGATTCTGATATGATATAAGTAACCAGACGTCCGAGTCACACACTTCGTCCGGGAGGAGATTGAAACGGAGGATGTGTTTCTGCTTGGGGAACATATTGAGGAGGAGACACAGTTTGGCATCGACAACCACCATTCCGACTTGTTGTCATTGGTTGTGTCTGTCTTTCACAAATTAAGGCTGCACCACATTGCCAAACTCGCCTCGCTTGAATTTCTCTTCGGAGTAAAATGCGATTGTAAGGATGGTTAACTTTATTATATGCATTTGAGTATTATTGTTTGCTGTTGTTGTTTGATTTTCCCTTAATTTAATACTTTTGATTGCTGTGGTTTTGTATTGAATGTGTTTTTAAATGTACCGCGCTGCAAGGCACGCATCGATTTCCTGTGTATGTCTGAGGAACCAACTCGAGACTAGACTGAACTTGGTATTCCCCCCCTAATATAGAACATTGGACAACCAAGAAGACTTTACTTTTAAATAATCCCGTCCTCTTTTAAGAGGCAATTGTCTAACAAGCTTGTGTTTTAAATTAGAGAAATAAAACATATTTTTACATGAACACTCATGTTGTCCTTCTCTTTTAATGAGATATTATATACACTGGTTTTTATTTATATTTAATGCCTTCATGGGAAACATCCACCCTTCATATGTACCATGCTCGACTACTCCTCCTAAATTGCCCCGAGCTAACTCCAGTTTAGGAATAACTGCCTTTTCATGTATAGTGCCCCTAATTCATGGAATGCTCTGCAGAGCAACTTAAAAATGACTGCTCTACTCTTGGTTTATTTGAATCTATGATTTCTGAATTTTACACATCTGACTGTAACTGTTTTAGCTGAATTCATTGTTCATTTAGTATTTTATTTTTGCTCTTGTTTTGTATTTTGTATAGGCCTACTTTATTTAAATTAATATATTTTATCCTATTTTATTTCTGTTCTCTGTTTATGTTATCCCTGTGATTGTCTTTATTGTGTATGCTCGTCACTGTAAATTAATAAATATATTTATATATAGCCTAATCATATATTGTTAACTTATTAAAATAGCTGACTTTACTGCCCCTATCTGTTTCTGCTTCTCTATCATATTTAGTCTAAAGTGTGTGATTTGCAAAATACCTATCATAGCCTACATCACATAGGCTAGGCTATCATAAAGGTGACCAGACGTCCCCATTGTTGGTTGCCTGTCCCTGTAAACAGAAACAACTACCTGTTCCCGTTTTGTTGACACCTCATTAGGTTTTTCAATCAGATTGCTAGTCAAACTGGAAATGTCTCCGTTTTCCCCCTTTTCGGGGGATGTTCCTCGTTTTGATCTCGGACGTCTGGTTACTTATATCATATCAGAATCTTCTATGACTGTTAAGCCCACTATGAATATTAAAACACGTCGAAACTTGTGCCCTGTATCTTAGCTGGATGTATGATCTTTGCAGCAAAGAAAACCGCGTGAAAATCAGTTTGGTATTTAATGAGATATGATTAATTACATGCGCTGACAGTTCATTGCACCTGCCAAACAGACTACACTGAGTGGAACGTGTGCCCCTTCCAAGATGGCGCCCGCATTTCTCGTCAGCGCCAATAGGCAGTAGCGGCCAACGAGGCGTCTATCCTTTATAATGTCTATGGGTCAAACTGTGGAGTTAAACATGAGACAAATGCAAATGCAGACAAGGCAGGAGGAGAGGGGGAGGGGAGAGAGAGAGAAAGAGAGAGAGAGATGCATATGAGCAGGATACGGAGGAAGATGAGAGAGGATCAAAAAGATAACGAGGGACTAAGACTTGCTGATATGGAAATATTTGCTTTTGTTTGTTGTTGTTTTATTATATTCCTCAACACGCAGTTACACGAAATCAAAGATAATCACAGCTTGACAACGACAGCTTCATCATCATTAGGGGACTGTTAAGAACTTCAAAATGCCACCAGGTTGTGATTAATTGAGATTGCATTAAATCCTTATAACTGAATCGTTTTTTTTTCAAGGAGCTTATTGATATTTTCAGAAGCTGGTACCAATTTAGTATGGTTCTCGAAATCCATTCCATACCCCAGACTGACTCTACCTCTGTAGAGAATGAGGAAGGCCTCATATATCATCAGCATCTCAAGTTTAAGTGCATATGAATGGCTTGGAAGCTTGTATGTCATGGTCTCTGTGTGTGTGTGTGTGTGTGTGTGTGTGTGTGTGTGTGTGTGTGTGTGTGTGTGTGTGTGTGAGTGTGAGTGAGTGAGTGAGTGAGTGAGTGAGTGAGTGAGTGAGTGAGTGAGTGAGTGAGTGAGTGAGTGAGTGAGTGAGTGAGTGAGTGAGTGAGTGAGTGAGTGCTTGCCCACATGTCTTTATGTAAGTCTAATGTCTGCCTAGTCACCATATAAACCGCTCAGTTGATGTGCGGCCTGGTCTAGTGGCCGCAGCGAGCCCCTTAACAAACTCCATTTCATTTATTGCCAATCTCGCTGCTGATGTCATCAAGCGGGGACAGGATCCAAACGACCCATCAGGGGAGAGAGACGGCACAGCCAGCCGCCTTCACAGATAAAACTCTACAGTTAATGATAATCATCTTCCTCCACTGCCTCCTACCACAGGGAGGGATGAAAGAAAATGCCTGCCTGCTCGCTCACACACACACACACACACACACACACACACACACACACACACACACACACACACACACACACACACACACACACACACACACACACACACACACACACACACACACAAGTTCTTAAGAAACAGCGGCGGTGTTATTGGTGGTTAATATATCTAGTAAACCTGCTGAGAGAAGAAGAGGAAGACAGAGTGTGTGCTTAATTACTCCTTGTATCCTTATCTTGTTTTCTATTGCTTTGGAGAATCATCAAACTTTAGACAAGTGGTGCTCTGTCTGCTGCTTCACTTGTGTAGCTAAACACTGTGCAACACTACGCTGCCAGCCACAGAAATGTAGATACACTTTAGCTGTTGATTTTCAGTTTTAGCAATCTATCATTGGTAGAAATATTTAACCAACATCAACAAACTTTATCAGGGGCATTTCAGGCATGCGAAATAGTTTCCATCTCAGTCATTTTCAAATAGTCAATTTATTTGTTGGCTTAACCATCCATGTATAAAGTACATTTTCTCTCCAGTTCTTGTCATGGGTATGTCTTTTGAGGTTGAGTTGGAAAGTCATCTTTTCCACTGAATAAGAATCCTGGATGTTTTTACAATAGTGCTCTCTCTGTAGAGGTTCTGCTTTGAACAAGTAAGTTTTTTTTTTTTAAGTAAAATTTTAAATCAGATACATGGCTTTTGTTTGTTATCCTTTGTCAAAAATGTCTACATTTCTTAAATAGTCCGTCCCAGTAGTGTATACACCCTTTCTCTCAATAGGACTAAAGGTAAAATAAACAAACCAAACCCAATCTCTATACCTCTACTATGCAGCCAAATAACCACAAGGCCAATAAGCATCTATCCTGCTGACATCATATTAGAGCTGCAACGATTAATCGACAAATCGATTATTAATCGATTACTAAAATAATCGGCAACTATTTTGATAATCGATTAATTGTTTTGAGTAATTTTTTCATAAAAAATTCTCCAATGTGAATATTTTCTGGTTTCTTTAATCCTATTATGACAGTAAACTGAAATATCTGTGTGTTTTGGACATAACAAAACATTTGAGGACGTCAACATGGGCTTTGGCAAATTGATCAACATTTTTCACAATTTTCTGACATTTTACGGACCAAAACACTAATCGATTAATAATCGATTAATCGAGAAATAATCGACAGATTAATCGATTATCAAAATAATCGTTAGTTGCAGCCCTACATCATATTTACTGTAGCACGGAGACAAGATTCGGATATTGAGAGACTTTGAGCTGAAAATCCTCAGGGACCCGGAGAGCACAGACAGTTTGTTGCCCGGTGTCTTCTAAATTGTTTCTATCAGTCTCCCTGCAGGCCTGACAGCTTTAGCTTTCAGCCTTTTAAAATGCATTACAGCACGCTTCCAAATCGATCACTGAAGGATGCACACTCAGTGAACACATGCACACACAGCAACAGCACACTATGCATAAAGGAGACATTGGAAAAGGGACAAGGTTAGGTAATAAATAGGGTCTGATGCGCATTCTTTTTAAATACACACTAACATCACATGGATGACTAACTATTATGAGATGAATCCATATAAGCACGATGGCCCGATCGGTAACAAGACATTGTGTTACAGAAATTACCCCCCCCCCCCCCCCCCCCCAAACAGTGTCACTTTTACCTAGATTGTCCACCAGATAACACTGACAAGCTTATTTTTTAATACTTTAACAAGTTATCTGTTAGTCAAATGTTATATGTTCTTCTCATATCTGCTCAGTTGTTGTGTATAAGCCTGTTTTGGTTGGTACACAATAAAGTTATGGACAAAGAAAAATGAAGGGATTTTTATCCCAAAATTCTTGTTGGTATGTGCTCATTAACTGACTATCAGCCAATACATTCCTAACACATTACTCAGACATTATTTCTGGTGCTTGTTCAAAACACTCATCTGAATTTTAGCAGTGTCCTCCCTCCCCATCCTCGCCAATCTTCAAATATTTCATTTATTTTTCCCATTTCAATTAAATTAAATTAACTTTATTTATCCGTTAGGAAATTCATTTGTCCTATTTCTCTCTTCTGCATTCTCTCCCTCTGTCAGGATTAGTACAGGCCTAATTCCCAGACAGCAGATTTACAGAATGGAAGTAAAAGGGGTGAGGAGTTCAGAGGAGGCAACCGGCTGGTTTTGTGACCCCCCCGTTGGGTTGCTAGAATGACGTTTACGCTGCTGAGGGCTGAGAGGTTGTTTTTTTTGGGCGATTCTACTGGGACCATCTGTGGTTAGAATGCATGCGATGGTCCTGTAAGGGGCTTTTTGGAGGAAATCGTCTGCCAAATGGTGCATCAACTTAACGTCCCGGGGACAGGGAGAGCTCTAATCCGCCACTCAAACACATCCTAAAGTCAGCCAATGATCCAGTTATTACACATGAGGATATTATGTGGAAAGCCGTGAGAGCAGCTGGTGGAGAGACTGTAGAGACAGAGCCCATAGATATGAGAGTCCACATAGAATAGCACACAACACAGTGTGTTCCAAGAACAAAATGTCACATAAAGTTATTTCAATTGTGTACCTTTTTATTTTTAATGTAAGCACTTTTGTGATTTCGTAGCTGTGAAATGTGCCATATAAATAAACTGACTACATAAAGAATTGACAAGAACACAACACAAGTAGCAAATTTCACCTTCAAAATAACTAGTAGTGATGAAGTTAAAGGTGGTGTCAGCGATTCTGGAGAACGCTTGTCGTCAAAATGGATATTTTTCAAAATCAGTGAATATCTCCTCAGGAACCTCTAAGAATAAATCCAATGTTAATACACAGCCCAGGCTCTGTAAACTGGCGTGTTTCTATCTACGGTGGGCTCTTTTTGTTTACATACCCTTTGTTTGCATACTACTTTACAGAACCTAGGCTGTGTGTATTAACATAGTACAGACAGGTAGTGGACTGTGAGGAGATATTTACTGATTTTGACTTCAAGCTTTCTCAAAAATCACTGACTGCCTTATTCAATTCATGCCCATCTTCTCTAACACATTCTCACATGTTTATGCACATACGTCCTGAACAGTCAACTCAACCCTATCAGTGTTGTGTGTGTGTGTTCCATCGGATCCTGTAAAGTCAAATATGATCAAAGAGTGTTTCTGCTGCAGCTTCTAACTGTCACTTCTGATCTACTGTTCAAACAGAAATCCTGCTCCAAGCAAAACCCACCCTGCTCTTCAGATAACGATCAATAACACAAATCTCTTTGTACGTGCATGTGTGGCGTGCGTGTGTGTGTGGTGTGTGTGTGTGTGTGTGTGTGTGTGTGTGTGTGTGTGTGTGTGTGTGTGCGCGTGTATGCGCGCTAGTGTGTTTGCTGTAAATCTGAGTAAGTAGCCTAATGGATTGGTGTAACAACCCTGCAAAGATACATCTCTCATTGGGTTCTTTTGCCCCAAACAACAATTTCTAACATTGTACGCTTATTACGCTACGGAACTTTCTTCATAGCAACAGTTAATATGTAATTGTGTGGCCAAACCTTTCTCAAGTCTTTCACAATGTCTTTTTAGATATTGAGCATGACTCCAAAGTTCCCTGCCCACCACATGCATACAAAGTATTGTTGAAAAAGTATCCCATCAATTCTTAAAGGAGTAGTTTGTAACTACTTGCAGACATCCATCAGTGGTGATATGGCAGGAAGTGATCGATCAAAACAAATTTCCATCGAAACAGTCTGTTACCCATAGCGACTGTGAATAACCCTATCAGTGGTCAGTTATCCAGACCGTAGAATGCAGTGCTGGAGCAATCAGAACATAGCTAAGCATTCATCATCAGTGCCGTGTAATAATGTGAACAATTCTAATCACTCAAATCAGCCTCTTTTCACCCAAAACTCTCCATGACAATTACACAGTGTAAAATTATTTAAGACTAATTCTAAGTCCTTGACTAAATAACTTAATAAGATCAGCACTTTTCACACTGCAATGAAGAATTTGCTAAGGCATACAAAACATTACACACACACACACACACACACACACAGTCTCTGGTGTACGTAGTGGCTCCTGTTGACATGTAATGGATCCTTTCTAAATGGATTAAGGGTAGACTGTGAAATGTGCTGAATGCGTTCAGTCGGTAAGAAGGGGCCCTGTGGGGTCGAGCAGGAGACAGAGGCAGGATTAAGTCACATGTTGTGTGTCTGTGGTGACTGTGCGTCATCTACATACTGTGCCATCAGACCAATTCACCGTAACCTCATCCATTTGCCCATATCATTTAGCAGCCAGTGGCCCTGCATCAAAGGCAGAGATGGAAATACAAAGACCATTATTATAAAATTAGCTCTATGATCCCTTTATATGTTGCCATCAGACGAAATCATACTGTAAGCTAGGGCCGTTTTTTTTTTTTTTTTGAGGGGGGGATTTGTCATTAATGTAAACGATGCACTTGTGTAGCTTTGAAAAAGGAGAGGAGTTATTTTGCCTACAGCCCCTGATCTCCTGAGTCTTGAACAAATGCGACTAGTTCTGCTTTGGAAGTCCCAGCTGATGGCGCTTGTTAACGCTGTGTTTGACATTTGTCCTCTGGATTATCCTTTCTTAAATGGTACCAATCGTTTCCCCTTAGGACAGCTGAGAATAGAAGAACACACACAAACAAAACAGAGAATTCTAGATTCTAGCTTCATCATTACTGCAGAGTTTTCGGATCAATTCCTCTCGGGGATGGAGACCTACTGCAGCAAATACAAAATATAGAACTTTTACATGAACTAACTGTTGTACACAACTGCATTTGTTGACTATTAATTCACAGAGATATATATTTCTTCATTCCCCGCTCTACACACCATTCCCCTCTTTCCTTCATTGACTTAACTCAGCCTCTGTCCCGTCTCTTCAGATGTATTCGGTGCATGATCCATTTCCCCACGTCTTTCGGCTTGTCATCTACATTAAAAATCTCTCTCAGTCTTTCTGTCCTCTTTCCTTTCTTTATCTCGTTTTGACTTTCTTGTAACCTACACCAAACATGATTTTGTACATCTGCAATGAGGTTGAACCTAAATATCGCATACAGTTAATGGGTGGAGTCAGCGACTGAACGCTTGTTGACTTAAATTTGCGAATATATCTCCTCAAAATCCTGTGTGTTAACATTGTAGCTTGCAAAATGCCTGTTTACAAAGCCTAAGCTAGTTGACTCCACCTTTGAAGTGGTCTTTTTTCAGTTCACACACACAGTACAGACAGGTAGTGGATCATGAAGAGATATTCGCTGATTCTGACAAGTGATCTTTACAACAAGCCTTTTCCAGAATTGCTGACTGGACCTTTTATTAATAGCTTGTAGTTTTCCCCCGTTCGTAAGGGCAGAGTGAGTATTTTTTTTTTCGCAGTGTGGAATCCATTAAGCCGTGTTGAAAATAACATTTCTCTCCCGTTGGTTACACCATCTTGGCTTTTTCCTCATTTTCCTTGTGCGAGTGTGAGTGTGTGTGTGTGTGTGTGTGTGTGTGTGTGAGTGAGTGTGTGTGTGTGTTGTGGCCTGCCTGCTGGCACTGCAGCAGCAGCTAGTTACTGAGCATGTCAGCACAGACGTATCTGGGAAGGGGAAAAAGATTCCCAGGGGAAACTAGACGACTATTGCTAGAAAACACAGCAGCACATATCGAGGGTGGCCTCAATGTGCTGTTCTCTTATTGTAGTAATGTCGGAACATATTCAAAGATACACTGTCGATTCACCTTCTTAACAATCTCTCAATGGCTGTCTATTGCAAATGTTGCAACAGATTGTTATCATATAAGCAAATGTTCTACCATTTTGCTCGCACACACACACACACACACACACACACACACACACACACACACACACACACACACACACACACACACACACACAAAACACACAGTATATAAGTCTTTAATTGAAGGGGTTTACTCTCATATAAAATAAATAATGTTGAAGCTATAGCACAAGTTAAATATTTACAGGTTAACTGAACTGCTGATAGTTTTGGCTTGAAAACAGTCCAATCAATGTGTCAGCAACTCAACAGAGCACTAATAATGACTTCTTATCGCTCTCATTACATTCTTATCACTTCAGAAACCAGAGTGGAGACCAGATGACACGGGACAGAGAGCAGCCTGCTGAAAACAGATAATCACAATCACAGGAAGCTCCCAGCCCATGGCAACACAAATCTATTTGCTTGATGAAAGAACCGAGGTTGAAATTGTGAACCGTTAAGATTATCATGATAAAATCTTACTTTCTAATTGTAATATGGATCCTGTAACGATAACAACATTGGCTTACTGATGTTTTTTTGTTTTAGTTTTTTTTTACTAGACAAGATCGAATATTTGAATATTCCTTCAAACTATTCTTCACACTAACAGCATCATAGCCAGTGTGAAAACTCCCATGATACTCAATAAGGTTTCTGTAACAGCTGCAAACGTCAGGGGCAATGCAGGGGTTTCTCCTTTACCTGAGCTTTAACAGACAGCCTCTTTCCCTTTTGGCCATGTGCATCAGCTACCCCCTCCCTCCACCCTCTGTGTTCCAAACTAATGAATGAGGAGGTCTAGTTTGTTGACATTTTGGAAATCTTCAAGTTGCTGTACGGCTGCAGTGATCATTACATATGTATGATACATCTTTTTGAGCTTGTTTGCCGTCTCATGAGAAAATCTTGGCACATCTTTACATGCTGTGCTGCATTTTTTAGCGTAGAGTTCATGTACTCATCGCTTCATAGTGATCGGCAATGCTAGCCAATCCTACTCTATCCGTCTATGGAACTCACGAGCCCTGAACGTAGTCACTATCACCTATCTGATTCCTCTTTATCTAGTTTAAAATGATCTATTTATAATATTCCTCATGTCAACAACTTGTGCATATGTAAATACTTGCAGTAACTTCAACACTGTACCTTGCTTGTGTATATATTCTGTTAAAACTTTTATTGTATTTTAATGTATTCCATTATATATTTTTTTTTTATTTTGATTATATGGAGTCCTCCAAACCAACATTTCACTGCACATACTTTATGAGCATGTGACAAATAGTCTTATGAATCTCTGAATCAAGAGAGTCACTGTGCCTTGCCGCTGGGTAGTAACACAGTGGCAGTCAGAGAGAGAGAGAGTACGATGACCTGAATTTGTTTGACGGCTTCAGTGCAGAAATGAGAGGGAATCAAATGCTCCCTGGTGAGATCAGAACGACAGCGGAGTGTTGTGTATATATATATATATAATATATATATATATACTGCCAGTCTTCAGGCTCCAGTCTCACATCTCTGGACCACAGACAAGCTAAGCTCCGTATTACAGCGCAGACTGACAAGAGTGTAAGTTGAAATAAGTTAAAGTTTGATACTTGGAGAGAGAAGGAAGGAGCAAGACTGACAGGAATCTAAGGAAACTAGTGAGAAAAATAAAGGGTGTACCAGAAAGAGGCTTCCTATCACAGCTCTTGGTGGGAGAGAGAGTGCATGTAAACACACTCGTTATTTTTCTTGTTCTTTGTCTTATTCTCTATCTCTTTGCCTTACATTTCTTCTTTCTCTACAATTCCCCAAACCAACCATAGCCCTCCCTCCTTAAATGCGGAGTCAGCGATTCTAAGAAACCATTGTTTTCAAAATCCCTTTTCGGCAAAACCAGTGAATATCTCAAAATCTGCTACCTCCCCTGACTGTGTGTGTGTGCAATGAAAGAAAACCCAGTGTTGATACACAGCGTAGGCTCTGTAAAAGGCCAATGCAAAGGGGCCATTGTAGCTGGCAACATGCCTGTTTACAGAGCCTAGGCTAGCTGACTCCAGCTTTAAAGTGAGTTGTTTTCAGCGCACAAACAGTATGGCCACGTATGGACCGTGAGGAGATATTCACTGATTTTGACAAACAGTCCACACTTTTTTTTTTTCTCTCTCTTTATGTCTCTCCCTCCTTATAATTTCCTCCATTCCTAACTGTTTTTCCATTCTTCACCATCATTATCTCAGTCCGTCTGTCTCTCCGCCACCGTCCCTTCATTTGCTGTTCCATTTCTGTCATTTTCTTTATCTCCCTCCCTCCCTCCCCTCTCCCTCCCTCCCTCCCTCTACAGGCTGGTTGTGCTGTAGCTTCATTTGCCTGCAGACTGTGCAGCAGCTCCGTTAGAACACGCTCTCCTCTCATTATGCTACATTACAGGGTACGGCTCGCTCCCCCTGACCTTCTCCCTTCTGTGCAATCTGCTGTTCTGAGCTCAAATCATTCACAGCGTTCCAGAACCTTTACTTTTCAGTTTGACTGAACAAAGAAAAAACATGTATAATGAATGTAAAGCCAGGAAAAGAAAAAAACCTGGAAAACGGAGGGCGTCCAAACTTGGGACCAGATGGTTAAAAAAAGTATAAAGTCCTTGTGAAATCTGCAGTAAGATTATTGTAGCACTATTGCATTTCATTCACCAGTAGAAAGACCTTCTATTGGGGACAGTGCTGGTGGTTGTTGAACTGAGGAAGTGCAAGTCATGGGGCCAGGTTCAAGTCTTGTAGTAAGAATTAAAGGCACATGAGTCATCTTGGACCTTAGTCTTCTCTTCTCCGGTGTCATTAAAAATAAACGTTTGCGCACATATTTATGCAGAGCAAAATAAACTGAGCATAATTTTAGCATGGCAAGTGTAGTATATCTATTTAATCTATCATATTGACTTACCATATTTTTTTTTCTTTTTTACAAGGGGAAAGATCCAGAGGCTTTGTATAATCCTTCATACTATTCTTCCCAACAAATCAAATCATATCATATCATATATCATGAGACCTTTTTTTCTTTGCAATGGGCGTTCTATGTGTTTCAGATGGTCAGTTAGATGAGGTACAAAAGCCTGGTCTGCTAACCACCCAGGGTCAACAAGGCTGTGATCCTTTTTCTTTTAAAAGCACAGGTCAATATCAGATCGCAGGGAATGAAAACTATTCCATAACTGTCTCATGACTAAGCAGCTCGCACGCATCTCAATGGTAGATTACATCCCTGTATTGCAAATCGATTTTCAGCAAAGAAGCCCAAAACTGCCTGAAATTAAGCACGCTTGATTGGATGTTGGATGAGATTCATTTGTCCTGTTGCATCATGGTACAATGCAATTTCCCTGCCTCTCCTCCATACTCCCAAATTTATATTATTGCACACATGGGAAGCCACTCCATTCCAACCACCTGTCATGGCTGGAGCGCCATTGACTGTAATTCCACACAATTTTCTTCCACGGGAAACTGACTTTATTGATTTTGGCACTGCCACCGTTTTAAGTGTCTGTGAATGGAAACGCCTGCTTGGTATAGAAAGAGAGTGAAAGTAATCAACACATATAGTGACATTGACACCTACAGCGTTCACAATAGGAATACAAAAGCATTTTAAAATAGACAGCGGGCAAATCTAATTTTAAAATGACTCAAGGGCCATATGATTAAGGTGTCAGCTCAAAAATAGTCACCTGTGTTATATTTCAGGTTCACAAGCTAACAGCTGCTAAAACACAATGTCTTAGTTACCATTTCTAATGTTTTAAACAGACACTAATACAATGCATTGCGTCAAGAAAACAGCTTTAGAGTTGTTGGAATATGGACTATTTCAGCTTTAAACAAACTAGTGTGCTAATGAGCTGCAGCGTGTCTGCAGAACAAATTTGGGAGAGAACAAAACCCCAAAACACCAGAATAGCTGCAAGAAGAAAAATAAATTCAGGCAACACATTTTGTTTGATTAAAAGTTTGTCTACCTGCCAGCGAAAGGAGCGAATGACTTTGCAGATTCATCAATTATTCTACACGCTAGAGGAGAAAGTTATCTTCAAGCTGCTCAACTTTAATGTGACAACACTGTAAAAAATTAACTGAGTGAGTCACAATTTTTTTTTCAGATTATCCCCGAGCCAAACTACTCATTTGTGTTACTGTCTACAGATACATACAACAATGTTCGTCTAAACATGACAACACAGTTTTAAGTCAACTCTTGTCAAGTTCATGTTTTCACCCTAATAGTTACTAATTAGCAGAGAAACAACACAAGAATTGGGCCATTCCCTTTAGAGTGTAAACGATAAAAAAATACAAAACAGAGCAATGTGGGGCAGTGCAAAAGAAGAAAACAGACAATAGGGCACAAGATCAGAGCAGAGAGAACAAAAAGTTAAGAGTTCCCAAGGAAAGAGGAAAATAAGAAGAGCCATTTACTGTTCAAATGAGGATTAATATTTAAACATAAAATAGGGACAAGTGGTGAGGAGAATACAAGAAGTCATTAGAGGAGGATAGAAGCATTGTGCAGTAACTATAAGAGAAGAGAAGAAGGAAAATGTATAAGTGAGTGCTGAGGGAAAAAAATATATATGAGAAAGAGATGGAGCAGTAAAACAAGCTAGGAGCAAGAATGAACAAACGTCTTTAAAGCCTCTTAGATAAAGGAGAAAAGAAAGGATGAAGAAAAAGAGAGAAAGGGTAAGGAGTCAGGCAGGGTATTGGCAAGGACTTTATGTTGCGAATAACTAAAAAGCCTTATTTTTTCCACTGAGCAGCACAATTCCTTTTGGCATAGCATCATTCAAACACAAGACTCGTCACTCTTACCAAGGTGACTACACACAGCGGTTCACCTCCCGATTCTGTCAACCAATCAACAGATTTCAGTGTGTAGCTCCACCCCTTTTGGAACGGCTCGGTACCGCAACAAAGGGTGACAAAAATAGGTGCCGCACATTTCTCTCACTTTGATACATTTGCACAAAATGTATCTGGAGCATATATTTTTGTATGTATTATTTATTAATGCATTAAGTTCACCACAACGTTCAGTGGAAACAAGGCTAAAATGAGGAATGCACAGAGAAGACAAGGGAACTAAATATGGAAAGAAAGGCAAATAAATACAAAGGGGGAAGAGGATGTGGAGAAAGAACAATAGAAAGTATAAAGGATGGAATAAGACAAAGGAGCAGAGGAGCGAGGAAGAAAGGAAAAAGACTAAACACAAAAAGCTTGCGTGAAGAAATGAGAAATGAGGGTAAGAGAGCTGAAAAACACACGCAGGAGATGTAACACAGATCACATGAGACAGGGAGGAGGAACATAAGGAGAGAATACAACAAAAATATGAGA
The DNA here is from genome assembly GCA_026122265.1 of Ammodytes dubius. Lineage (NCBI taxonomy): Eukaryota > Metazoa > Chordata > Actinopteri > Uranoscopiformes > Ammodytidae > Ammodytes > Ammodytes dubius. Next base: position 25,904,910 of record CM047516.1, read on the forward strand.
TGAGAGAGAGGAGATGATCTGTCTGTACAGATCAGCACAGACAGGAGGCAGAGGAGAGCCAAAAAAAAGAAAGGCTTTGGCTGTGTTCCAATCCCCATACTTCCCTGCTATCTAGTATGGTAGAATAAAAAACATATAGGTTGTCCCAATACATGCGGTCAGATGGAGCATGCAGAGAAATATCTGGATGCTTAACCCACATCTGGTTGAGAATTTTTGTGTGGAAATCAGAATGTATTCTTTGGTGATTCTGACCCAAAATCAACTGCACAGCAGAAGTTACGTAACATCTACGGAGCCTCCCAGTGAAAACAACCAGCGGATATGTCATCAAGACACAACTTAAACGTGCGATGTTTTGACTAAATACATAAGTAATGTCCTAATTGTGTGCCTACTGCTTGTAAACTAGATGATTGTTATGATCAGTTGTAGTATGTAGAATAGTATGAATTTGAACACAAGGAAAGTGTGAAAGAGAGGAGGCGGAGTTGAGGACATTAGGTAGGCACAGAAGGAGACTAAAAGAACAATGCCAGGGACAGACGGCAGTAAACACAATCCATCACTGCTGCTCAGCCCGGACTGTCCCAGAACAACACCTCCTCCTGATGAATGAGGAACTCCTTTTCTTTAAGGAGAGACAGTGTCGGAAAAAAAACACCCTTTGTTTTTTCAATCTATTTTGCTACCATAACATGTCTTCTTTCATACTGGTATGAATCAAAGGTCCATTTCTCTAAACCTATAAAATGTATCTAAAATATGTTCTGTTAAAACTTTGGACTCTAATATATTGTTAACGTGAAAAATATTGTAACTCGGGCTTTATCCAAAAATCTATATTTTTGGTTTTTAAAAAGATACACATTTAAGCATTATTAGTTAGATATCAAATTTGAATATTCATATTCAAAAAAATTTTTTTAAACTAAAATTGCTTTAATCTAAAGAATAAAAAGAAAATGTTTGATGATGATATCTACATGTTAAAAACCCCATTCACCTGCAGTGTCTAGCCTTAAGGTAGCGTTAGCGATCACACAATTTCCCCCGGGAAACTACCCAGTAACATTCAATCTAACGTCACCACTGGTTGACAGGCGTGACGAAAGGGTTAAGTGCCTTGCTCAAGGACATGTCCAGTAGTGAGAGTGAAGAATGAGCCTTCCTTTGCGTTTTAACCCCTCGACAATTAATCAACATCATTTTCCACTACTTCGATCTCTTTATCTGTAACCACACCTCCACACACACGCACACGCACACCTCTATTATCGCTCCGGTGGGCTCTGATGAACGACTGAGTTTGATTTAAGGGGAGGAGCCCACATTGAGCGAGGGAATGCGATAGGCAGAGTGGAGAACAAGAGTGGCATTAGTTGTTGCTTGTAAAGCACTTAAAACTATGGTGCGTAACCTATTTTGACCCCACGAGGAATTCCAAGTAACTAAAACAACAATGTTTTAATGTTTCAAGAAATGTTTCAGTTGTTGATTCTACTGCTAGGAAAAAACCTGGACGTACAGCAGAAGGAATAAAATCCATGCGCCATCACTGAAGGCTTAACCTCATGTAGATGCGCCGTCAGTGGCCGTGTAATTACTCAGAGGGGGTGGAAGTTTGAGGAAAAGCACATTATTATTTTTTGTTACATTAAACGAACGAAAGAAAGATATATGACAACCAGAGGAGAGTATGGACAGAACGCCCAATTACTTTTCTTTCTGTACATCTTTCTTATTATTCTTTGGTAATAAAAAGAACAAAGCATTTCCCAATTCCAGTTATTTCTTCACCTTTTTCTTTCATTTCCTGACACTCATTTCAAGTTGCAGCAAATTGCCAAACACTTCTCCACTCTCTTCACGCTTGAGTGAGCGCGCCCTCACAGACTAGTGAGTGAGTACTTACTTCCTGTCCAGAGAGGTAGTAGGCAGCCAGCAGTCCTCCGATGAACCGAATGTTGACCTCAAACACGGACACCTCTGCATTTTGCTATAACAAAAAGAGCACAGAAAAAAAACATCAGACAACACAAATAATGGACTTTTGTTTAATTCATGATTGGATAAGACAGTAAAAATTAAAAGCAACAACTCTCCAAGTGAGAAAATCTTTGTTTCACAATTTTTTTTTCTTCATCCTAGCAACATATCGATGTGGATTAGCATAAAAAGTGTCATGGCCATTGGAAAGCCTTTGAAGGAGATCCAAGAAATTAAGGAACTTTAAACTAAAGCCAGAAACTTAATACAAGTGGTGGATAAACCCTGCACACAAGTCTATGCATATTTTGTCCACTAATTAGGCCCACAGTCGTGACCATGGCTATGATTGTGTTGCTACGAGGGAGAGGAGAGAGGATGTTGGTATTCACCTCAATTTCCATGTTGGCAAAACACCATTTAATTTGGGCTAAACCTCAATAAAACCCACTATTTCTTCCACTCTAATACTTGCCAGAAAGCACCACAGATTCTGTGGTCTCTGGTAGGCACGTGAACCATAAGCATTTTCCAATAAAATCTAGTGCAGACATACTCGAGGCTATCGTAGAAAGGACATTCATGTACAATTATTCGACTTCTCAAGGGATTGACAATTTCCTTGATGCCATGGCAACTCCGATATATTACTTCTTAAGTGGAAACACCTTGCAGCCTCCGAACATTAACATGCTGAGAGCTGCTATTTCTATGTGACCTTCATGTAATATTTTTACAGAACAAATGAAAACATGCAAAGAGATGAGGATAAGCCACACATATCTCTAAAGGCCAATCTGAAATAACTTAATACAGAGTAAATGTAGTTCAGAGGGCACAGAGAAGAGAGAGTTGAACCGGTTGGGACAAAAGACAATATCTAGATTGATGCTTACACCATTATTGGCACAGCTTTCCGTTACCAGATGAGGCAATGGTGAATTTTAGTCAGGAGCAGGTGTCTCTACGGAGACCATTCATAAACCGGTTTTGATGCTAAGCCGTGACATCCTATCTGCAGTTTTTGGGTCAGTCAGCGGTGGCAGCAAAATCTCTTCCAATTTATTTGCCCTGCTGGACATCCAGCTACCCTTCATTAACCTCTTAATCCTCCCAAGAGGCTATCGCTGCTTCTTGTCCTTTCTGTCTCTCTTAAGGTCTCAGAAAACTGTCAACTTGCATTTGGTTCTTTGCACCAGAACCAAATGGGTACAGCCAGTCTGCCCTCAAAGGATGATCATTCCACCAGATTTTTATTTCATCTACTCTGTATTTCTCAGTATTATGTATAGCTTTCTTCATACTCGCCATCTCAAGATCTGTAAGCGATTTGAAGTGGATTGGATTTTAGCATCTTGGTCACAACAGGTCACACTCAAAAAGGCGACTGCTGTTTCTGCATCTTTACAAACTGGTCACCTTCTTTGCTTTCCACTTGGCTGTCAGTAAAATACAGAAAGATTGGAGCGGCACCTACAATCGACCTTGAGTAAAAATGGATTTGCACACTGTCAGAATGTGTGACAATGCACTGGCACTTGCAGATGGGTCCTCCCTCCCTCAGCTCCCATGTGTGCAGTCGTGCTAACGTGAGAGTGTTGCATATTGACTGCAAAAAGGAATGAGATGGATAATAGCTCCTATCTACACAGCTCCATCTACATGATCTTTTCTCGGGTTTAATCATCTTAAACCTTGAGTGTGAATTTAATCGCTCTTGCTTTTTTGCTCTGTTTTTATCATATGTCTATTATTTGCATTCTTTATTAACTTGCTGTTGGGACAATACAGAGACCATTATTTAAGCATTGATGTAAGCCGCCTGCCACATACACGTCTATTCAACCTACAAGTGTTTGCTGGATGCCAGTATGTCGCAGACAATTTATTTTTAATATCCAATGATTTAAACCCATTTTTTTTGCTTAAGCCCACAGTTACTTTGCAGAATGAAAGAGCATAAGCAAAGCAGGAAGCCCACAGCTAAACAACAGGGGCTGCTAGTGATACGGTGGATGCAGCATCCAGTGGCATGTTGAACAGAACTGTGTGATAAATATATAGGAAGATCTTGTAAAAGCTCAAGGCCAGCTTTCTTTGGCAGCATCCATCTACCTAACTCCATTGTCTGTCAGTCAGGCTCACTCGTTAACCATTTAAGAGTGTAGATAGGTGCCGAGAGCCCTGCAAGCAGAAGGGCTATAAAACAGCCCTGATTTAAAAATGCCTGCAGTGAACGCAGACACGACAGCGAGGTATCACGGAGCTTGTGCAATGACGCATGGGAGCAAAAACAAGAATAGAAGTTGTGATTTAAATAAATTGTTTTGTGCTGAAGCGGCAAGATGGCACAGAAAAGTCATTTCCTTCTGTGATCTTTTATCATTAGATGTGTGATAATGAAATACTGTACTCAGTCTCTCTTGTGAATTAAATCTATTTTCCAATGTTTTTCTACCTCTTCTATGAATATCCGCATATAAGAATAAACTGAAATCTGTCAACCATCTTAAAAGCAATTTTTTTGTTGTGAAGTGACCTGTTTTTTTTTTTTTTTTACATTTAAAATTTTACCCTGTCACTACTTTTAAAGTAAAAGTGTCTCTTTCTGTGATCCATAGTCTTGGGCACATTAACATTTAGGTCAATGTATTGTCAACTGTGTTCTTCCTAATACAATCTAATAGCGTTGTTATCAATTCAAGCTTATAATCTAAAGAGTCACCTTGGTAAGACTGTGAGCTAGAGCATTAAGTTCAAAACGTTTATTAGCAGGAATTGAATCATTCAAACTTTGAATATGTGCCAAAATGATGTAGTTCAAGCTCAAATGTCAATATTTTCTGGTATTTCATTGATATCTATGGCGGTCCAACTAAAAATCTTTTGGTTTTGGACTCCTGGTGAGACATAAAAGGACATTTGAAGACATCACACCTTGGACATTTGATACCATTCTATTGCATTTAACAGGCCAAACCATTTGGGGGGGATGTTATAAAGAGATTAATGCTAAAATTAAAATAATTGTTCATTGAGGTTGAAGTAAAAAATGTCTTTGAAAATATCAGATTTAATCTTTGTCTTTATATTCTAAGAACAAATCCAATCCGGAATTGGAACAGAGATACCCATTAGGCATGGAAAAGACGCAGACATGAACACCAATTACATGTCTTTGTTCTCTCTTGGTCCTGACCTTTTCAAAACCAGACTGTATTAAGCTTAGCATTGAGATAATACAACTGAAGTACTGCTTTAATAAATAAATAACAGTGTCTGAGGAAAATTGAATAGAACTCAGCACAGTAAGATCATCCACTTTAATATCTTTCCATTAGAGACTATGGTGTGTTTTTGGTGTTCTTTAGGGGGCTGTATGCAATTAGTTTTACTCCGGTTATCTCATATCTTCCTATACATATCTTATTCTTTTACAGGAACAAGTAAAAGTACATTGGAGGTCAGTACATACAGAAAAAAAAGGAAATAAATAAATAAATACAGTGGTATTATTATTATTATTCCCTTCTCTTCACTACAGCATCGGTTTTACATTTTCACGGCTTTTTGTTCATTTGAAGTATGTGGTGTGTGTGTGTGTGTGTGTGTGTGTGTGTGTGTGTGTGTGTGTGTGTGTGTGTGTGTGTGTGTGTGTGTGTGTGTGTGTGTGTGTGTGTGTGTGTGTGTGTGTGTAGCCAAACACACAGTTTATATGAAACTCTTCACCAGAGCATGTGAAAATATGATTATAGTCTTTGAAGTTTGAAGGGATAACAATAGAAAAACATGTCATCCGGGCGACACAGCTAAAATATTAAATTCTGCAATGACTTGTCATGACAAGCGAGAGAGGAACACACGGAGCAGAGGAAGTCGCTGTCAACCGTCTTTCACCTTCAGCAAAAGGCAAGGAGGGTGTTTGTGCGTGTGTGTGTGTGTGTGTAGGGAGGGGAGGGGAACGGATGAGAGAGCGGACGTCTAATAATGTCAAACAAGACGTATTTCACCATGTACGACCGTGAAAGCTCAGCAACGTCATGAAAAATAAGGGGCCATATTTTTCTGCCCCTCCAAAAGACTCTGCATTTATTCAAGTCTGAAAGAATATACAGTAGTGTATGGTTCCTTCACGTTTTCCATTACAAAATTCCATTCTTTTCCGGACTCAAATGTCCAGGCTGGCGAGATGTTTACAATTTATGCTTGGGTGAAAGGTTTCAGTCATCTCCATGGTTACCAGACACCTTCCTCCATCCAGCTTGTTTTGAATGCATATGATCCGAACAGTGAATAACTGTATCTAGCTTGTTTTGGTTTTGCATTGTACTTACTTATGAGAGAGGGTAGGGGCAAAAGTCTGGAAAAACACAAGTATCTTTCCATATTCCCTTTACCTTTTTCCTAACTTGGAAATGACTAAAATCAAATCCATACTTAGTAAGAACCCTGACAGTGTCATGTTCAACACCAACGTTTTTAAGTGCTGACATTCTCACCATGTTAAATCTTCAAGGAAAAAATTTGAATATGGAACTCCTGCTTCTTTATAATTAATTCTGGTTCATCAAACTGGGTCGGAGCGTAGTCTCTGACAGCTCCCATTGATTTATCTCTCCATCTCTGCACGCATCGTCTCTGATCAAAATCTTCAATTTAACCAGCGTTATTAAGGCGTGTGTTAACAGAGCACCATTGAAACTGGTGGTGGATCTCTGAGCTGGGTGGATGGATGGATGAAGACGTTACTATGCCCAATAATCCATTGTCTAAGGGGGCAAGGAACGCTGCAGTGGAGGGGGCCACACCAGGACGCTGGAGACACCAACAATGACTCACTGCTTGGCTCAACAGCCATACAGTATTTAATCATTTATCAGTAGTCGAATGGCAGATGTGTGGTGGTGGCCGAACGACAGTGGTGGAGGAAGTTGTGGCAGCAGTAAATGTGCACATTAGTTAGAAGCATACGAGAGCCCACAAGAGTCCCTCCTCTCTTCAAAATGACATCATCCACTGTGCCCAACTCTTTCCATATCAATGATGAGGTGAAGATGTATATATAAAACGTGTTGGCTGGGTTTGTCCATTCAGCAATTATACACTAATCAAACATACTTATGAATATAATTCCATTTCCAACAAGTTGTTCAGAAAAATACAATTACGTATCATCAGCAATCAATAATAGTCCAGTGTTTCCAGCGTTTATAGCATAGGCGGCCGCCTTACAACGCAGCCTCCCCCTTGATACATCACGGACCCAACCCCTCCTCCCACAAAAAAAAAAAAAAAATAAAATTAATTATTTTCTTTTATTTTTCATTTCTGCTGCAAATTAATGTAATAGCAAAGGCGATGTGTGTGTTGTGAATGGTTCATAATGCGCGAAAGCCGCGAATTTGCGTAAAAAGCATGTTCCCAATGCAGTTTCTCCTATCAGCTGCTCTGTGTCTTGCGGCTTTGCGCGAAAGCGCTGCAAAGCAGTGCACCTTATACCGGCACCCGCGTGCGACTACTACGGCATGCACGCGGGAGAGTTAAACGAGCAGAAGCAAACCGAGATTTAACTGGTGGCGATAATAAACGCAGTGCAGTTCTATGGGGATATTTAGCTGAACAGAAAGAAGTGCTCTGCAAAGCTAGAATAGTTTAAGACTCCACATCACTGTGGCAACACAACCTTTCTATCAGCTAGGACAGCGCAGAGAAAAGTTTGATGAATGCATGAGAGTCAGAGCCGGCCCGAGGCATAAGCGAACTAAGCGGTCGCTTAGGGCCCCCTCAAAAAAAAAAAAAACATTTTTATTTTTATTTTTTTTTGTTTCTGTGTTTGATATTAACATCATATTATGCAAATGTGAGTTAACATACAAAAAAAAAGAATACAATTTTTTGGTCTAGATAATTAATAGCCTAAAAATGTAATCAGTTCATCTGGGAGGTAATCCGAATCGGATCATGTCACGTTCACATCCATGCACAGTGTGTATTGAGTTTATTTAAAAACAATTGGAAATGGGGCTGCCCTCAGTTGCCCATGCACTGTGTATAGTCTATAGCCTATTTCAGCCTCGTCTGTGGAAAAAAAGATACAGTAGCTGGACAACAGAGTTCTTCTGCTTCGTTCCTCTCACTGAATTTAAATGCATTCATTATATTACAGAGCAATATGTCCCGTAAAAGAAAAAGAGCTTCAAGCCCAACCCAGAGGACCCTCCATAATATTTGATTTTATATTAATATTTGTATGGAAAATCCATGTGTCCTTCAATAGCTTCTAATTCATCTGACCAGTGTATCCAAATTATTTGTTCACACAAAATTTCTCAGATTCAGCCTCTTAATTTTTCTCTCAAAGTGCACCAGATTCATGCATTTCACTTTAAAAAGGTTAAAAAAAATCTCCCGGGGGGGCATACCCCCGGACCCCCCTAGGAAGGTCGGAATCTCGGCTGTCTAACATTTTCACACAGCTGCACAGTGGAGGCACTAGCGGAAAACACTGGGTGTGTGAATAATATTTAGCAAAGATCTATAGTTTCAGCAGCGCTAACATTGGACTGAAGGCTTGGGCCGGCTCTGAATGTATGGTCCATTATTTGTATTTAGTGTGTCTGTATAGTATTGCACCAAAACAGTAGAAGTTTTCTTTAATTGTGCTTTGTACTGTCTGCACGTTTACACATAATTTGTACCTGCACATAGCAAACAAAATTGCACAACTGTAAGGTCAGTGTCTGTTTTATTTCTTTACGGCGCATTGGCATCTTTGAGCAAAATACCCCTAAAATTTTCGCCGCGGCGCGTTGCGCCGCGCCTCCCCTCGCACGGGGCAGTGACCACCTTGACTAAGACATTTTCTGGGGGAAACACTGTAGTCTGTCCTGATCTTAAAGTAAATTGATTAAGTAAAAATACAGCTAAAAAAATCCTTACCATAAAAGGTTAAACTTGCTTCAACCATGGCACGTTCAATGTAAAATTAGGGAAATTGCACTCATACATGCATGAATCGGTTAGAGTCTTGACTAAGAGTGATGTCTTTAATCTCCTAAATGGAAATCCAGACTATGCACTTATTCCTGCCTCTGAGCTCTGATTTGAGAGGTTGGCTATAGCCGCACCCTTTGGGTTGAACAAATCTTTGATTCCACAAGAGCCAAGCCTAATAACACTTTTGATGCCAATTACGCTGCAAGGCCACTGCAGGCTTGAAAAGTACTGCTCCCCATGAGCTGGAGAATTACCTGTTTTGTAGAAGGCCTGAGCAAAAAGCCAGAGTAATGCCTCGGCCATATCGCTAAGAGTTCAGCCTATAAAATAGCTTACCCTTTCATGAATGTTACAGTCGAGTTGCTGGAAGCTAATGCCGGAATCTTTTGCCTAATGCATTCCGGAATAAGAGCCTTCAAGCCAAGCCGTTAATGAAAACACAGCTACACACCTCCCTCTTCCTCTAGCTCGTTAACAGGAGCTACAAGTATCATCCCTTCTTTCCTTTCTCCTCCCTTTACAGCCACTAATCTATTCTGTCCATTCCTTTCCTGTATAACCTCTTTTCTAACTCTGGTTCTTTTTTACTTAATTCAAAAGACATTTGCATTTTTTTCTCATCGTCTCATATGCCTGTCATTGTTATTGCATTTCTTAAACATGTTATAATCATCCAACTTGTTCAAGTCTTTTATTGCACTTAGAGAATCCTGTGTAAATCACGGCATTCTACAGGTCTGTTAGTCTTATATTGTTTGATACATAAGCTAAATTGGATTACAATGGCTGCCCCTACAGGTATTATGGATATCAATTTAATTTGCTGGAAAGCCACATTTTCACTTACACACTTTTATTTAATAAATCCAGAGGTTGCCATTGTCAGGTGAATGTGTTTAGTTTCATTCCTATCTACTCCTTCCCATTCGTCCATCAATCAGATAGAGTGTATCACTCATCAGTGCAAACAACTGCACGGTATGTTGTGACCATAGATAGTATATAGTGGGATATATTGCCTCGACTTGGAATTTGATATTATGTCTCCAGTTCTGTGATTATCCTGAAAAAAGCACTTGAGCTGAATATCCATGCGCATAAACCTGATATGTGCAGCAATGTTGTGAAAAGCCTATCTAAACTATAAATGCTGCTATAGTATTTGGAGTGGGGCTTAAAATAAATTGTGTTTTATATGCAATGACGATAAAACTATGTATAATACAAATTCGTAGTTCTAAATAAACCATTCTGAAATGTTATTTTCTTTAAATATTGTTTGCCTGTTTTATACATGTAGTGACTCTTTAAAAGCTGATCACCTCACTCAACCCTGAAATAGTCTTTATTTCTGTGTCTTTTCTTTACTTTCACTCTATTTCTCGTAGCAATCTCCACGGCCCATTTGTAGCCCCATCAATTCGTCTTCACTTCTGATCCTCCTCTATCTCTTCTTTTGGTCTTTCCATCCAATCTCCTTCCTCTATCCTCGTCCGTGATTGATCTTCTAAATTTCCTCTCTCTTTCTTCCCTCTATCTATCTATCCATCCATGCTCCTTTCTCCACTTTTCTCCATTTCTGCCTCGTCACACTCCATCTCTCCAGAACCCAATTTCTCCCTCATCCTCCGTTCAATCTAAAGCCTTTTCTACTCTTCCACAGTCTCTCCCTCGTTCTCTCCCTCCCTAATACCTCCCCCCCGTATCCCTCTTTCCACCGGCCGACCGACCACAGTGATCCTGAGGTTAATTAGCCCTGCAAGTGTCAGACTGTTAGATCCCCTCTGCGTATAGCTGCTAGGTAGCTGGCCCTGTGATTGCCTCGGTAACAGGACTAATAAGCTCGGGCATCAGACAATTGGAGCAAAAAAAGAAAAGAAGAAAAGAAAGGAGGAGGCATGGACAGGAAGGATAATTATTTCAAGGGAGGGGACCGATCTGAGAAAATTAAGAAATGGAGGGATGACAACTTGGTCATAATGGGAAAGTAAAAGGCAAGACAAGATGATAATGTAGGACAAAATGATAGAGGGATATTTAAGATGAGTGAAAGGATAGAATACCGAGTGAGAAAATTAATTAGGAATTGAAATTGTAGTGCATAACTTCTGTCGCAAAACAAATGTGCAGGAAAAAAAATGTGGCCGCTTCTTGAGCTCCTGCTCCTGTCGGACATTCAATTATATGAAAAAGTTACACAATATAGCTATAAGCTGTTGTGCGGCCGTTACTTTCTTTTTAAAATAAGTGATAGACATGGCAGATAATAGGCAGAAGACAGATAAATACTTTGAGTGTCACATATAATTTAGAAGGGGGCACTTTAAGACCATCTGGTTTGTGTCAGGGAGTAGAAAAGAGGTTATAAAAGGGAAAAAAAAGGTAGAAAGATTGACAGTTAGAGTAGAAAGAAATTGAGAATAATAAGGTGAGTTAAAATGAAGACTGGGTTGTAACAGTCTGAAGGGAACACGTTTTTAAAAAAATACCAGAAAAGAGTGCGGACAGAGTTGACTGACAGGTGAAATATAGCAAGGGGAAGCTGGTGACGGGACAGGAGAACTGAAACAGAGAAATAAATGAGAGCTGCTGCAGTTCAGATGGACACGAGAGACAGAGAAGAGGTTGTTACCAGTAGAGTGAGAGGAGATGGAGTGGTGTGTGGGTAATTGATAGAAATGGACAGAAGGAAAGATGAGGGATGATGGTGTGAACCAAAGGCACAGCAGGGAATCAAGCTGAAATAATAATGATTTTATTCAGCATTATGATGAAAATAAGTATAAATAAGCATTATAACAATTGTTGTGCTTTTTTACAATTATTATTCTATTAAATATAACCTTATCGTCGGAATTAAACAGGAATACTTATTCTAAATGTAAGGAAACAATTATTTATCATTTGATGCTTCATAGCAACATCACACAAACATTTAACTGTGCAGCCTTGTAAAAATAAGAATGAAGGGAGAAAAGATTGTGTGTATGTCTTCGATGGTTAAAAAGTACAGTGAAACAAGATAATGCAAACATAGTGAATTAGGTATTTTTTGAATAGTTTTTTTATGTGATTTTACTGGCTCAACCTTTAACATTGCCAGGGTCAGTTTATCCCAATTGAGCCTGTTATCGAAGGTTTTGCAGTGCTGGTGATCAACCAAATCAAGCATTTGGCATACAACCTTGATAAAGAACTTAATGATCTTTATCATAGCAGCAATATATGTAGCAGCAATTCCAATCAAATGATGAAGTTATATTAAATGTAACTATGTCCTCTCTTACACACTTTAGTCCTGAGTGTGTCCATATCGGATACATACAGTATGTGGATCATGGAAAAAAATTGAATTTCTCTCTATGTTGTGTTATTTTTTAAACTTTTGTTCAATACATTCGTATGTCTATAAAATAAAAATAAATATCTGTAGTTACCGTGCTGAAATCCAGGTTCTGTTCGATCCACTGCTGACCGTCCTTGAACTCATCGTGCAGACCCATGATGTAGAGGGTGTCTAAGGCATCCACAATGGTCGCCCCCAGTTGGGAATTGCCTGTACAAAGACACATGGTAAAGCAAATAGAAATGTTTGATTAATTTGTCCAGTCACGCACGCACTAACCTATTCAGCCTTGTATAAAAGAAAAATAGCACCTGTGGGAACTGTGGGTGGAAAACTATTCACTAAACACAATGGGCCTGATAATGTGAAGAAGATATGGGATGCAATTAAATTAAAAAAGAGAAATTACTCAGGTGAAATGGAGAATCACTGAAAATCGCTCAGAAACCCACCCATGCAATCATAGGAAGAGATTGCCAACTCCATATGGGAGGAGCTGTACACTTTGGCCACTGGTCTGATATTTGAATAAATGCTGAGATGAGTAACATGAGTCATGTCATGTTGCCGGGGGGCAAAGCCATTTCTTCCAAGCGATTAAATCTGTGCAGTGTTATCCCTCAACAAGTATTAGATGCTGTGACATGGGGTGACCTTTAGTATATACTGAAACTCAGCTCAATTCAGTGTTTTTACACTTTCTCATAGACTATTACTGTACAGTATATTCATTCAGGCTGTGGCTGTATGGCTGTTGAAATGATGAGAAAGATGTGTATTTGCTAAGTCGACAGTAAGTTGACAAACTATTAAGACAACAAAAAAAGAGACAGAAAGTGTGAATTAAGTAGATCAAAGCATGGCTAGCAGCCCCACACAAGTTATAATTATAATACTTACATATCTATAATTTAAGTTATTCACAAAGCGATACGAAAGCATACTATTTTTTCTCGTTTTATTTTTTTCAAATTAGTCTACCGGTAATCAATATCTCCATTCTCTAGGACACCCGGAGGAGCAATTGCACACAAGACTATCGACTTCCCCATTTAAAAAAAAGCTTAACTTTTTACTTTACCATCTCATATTATTAATATGCAACATCTCTATTGATTGGTGCAGTACAGATTGAAGATGAAATTCCCCCGAGTGCGACCAACTACTCCACTCCTCAAAGTCAATTTGTCTTGTCGTGCAAATGAGATCCAATGAGGTATAAACGTCCATGCAGCTATTGTTACAGTAGTTCCAGGTCTGTATAGGCAGCAGTGTGAACGTGAAGCAACATACAGCTGGCATGCTGAGCCAACTCTAGGATCCAGGTTAAAATGATTATTTTAACAGCCATTATATTATGCCTATATTAAAGGTGGGGTCAGTGAAGAAATCATCTTTTGTCGAAATGAGTGATTATCTCCCAACGATTCGCTACATGTCCATACTGTGCGTGCCCTGAAAAGGCTCAGTAAACGGGCATGTTGCCACCTGCAGTGGGTCTCCTTTGTTTACAGAGCCTAGGCTATGTATAAATGCTGGATTGTGAGGAGATATTCCCTGATTTTGACAAAAAGTAATTTAGACAACAAGCATTCTACAGAATCACTGACTAAACCTTTTACCTGTATTCTCTAGGAAATCACATATTTTGTGCCTCAAATTCAACCAATGAACATTCCCTGAACTGCAGTATTCTTAAACTGAAACAACTGTGTTTACTATCTGGCTAAACAGACAAAGGAATCCAGCTGATCAATATGTAGCAGACAAAAGCACTTCATTACAGAACAAGACCATTTGAAAGCCAGAAATCTCACATAGTAACTAACTGCACCACTGAACTGTCAGTATCATTAATCAACCGCCCCATAGAGCCCTGTAAGAATATTATGGTTGTTTTGTGCACCACAGAAATAAAATTACTCATTGTCCCTTTAAGGTGGTTTCATCTCATCAAGTGCTGTTCAGCTCACTGTTGTCACTTAATTATGTTGCGATTTTACTACAGCTAAGGTTAGCAAATCTCCAGCTTAGTGAATTCTATCTCTTTATAATGCACATTATATTTGCTTCTATACTACAGGCTTTGAAGATATCACCACAGTTACATGCCTTTTGGAGACACATGAATTTAACATAAATCAGACTGTTCTTATCCTCTTTAGTTGGTGTGATACCAAATGGCTTGGAAAGCGAATAAATGTTATCTTGTCTCTTTCAAACGTGTATCAAAAGTATATCTTTGCGCTATTCATCATTATCATAATTTCTCTCCCCGTTGATGGATATCTAAATGTATCCACATCAGAGTTAACACTTCTAAGGAAGGCAGATAATGTCATTTTATCAAATAGGTCACCATGAGATATTCAGACAACTAAAATGTCAGTAACTTCATAATACAGATATCTACTAATAATTGTTAATAGTATTGTCTTAATTCTACTTTGACTATAAATATCTGTTGGGTTTATATATTTTTTTTTTATCAAAGTGTTATGTCATACTAGTCCTTTACATGAAAAAAAACCAACTACAGAATATAAATCATAAAGGGCTAAGAGCAAATTCAAGGAAATCTCATTAATATGTAAAACAATGCAGCAAGATGTTCCCATATCTCATCAGATAATCTGACGCCCCTCTACTGCTGCTCGCTGTATTAACTTCAGTTCGATGCACATGTACAGTCACAACACATTTTAGTGGTAAAAGTCAGTGGCACTGCCCTTTGAAGGTGGAGTCAGCGATTCTGGAGAATGCTTGTTGTCAAAATCACTTTTTGTGAAATCAACTACCTTTCTGTACTGTGTGTGCCCTAAAACAGCCTGGTGTTGTAAACTGGTATATAAACAAAGAGTTTGTTAACCAAATGAGGCGCACTGCAGCTAACAGCATGCCTGTTTACAGAGCCTAGGCTGTCTATAAATTAAAAAAAATGCCCCAGCGCACACACAGTACAGACAGGTAGCGGATGAGGATATATTCACTGATTTTGACAACAAGCGTTCTCCAGAATCACTGACTCCACCTCATTTCATATCAGTGATACAGTGTGTGCGTGTGGAATTCCTGAGCCTCCCCGCCATCCCCTCTTATCTCTGGGCTCCATTCAGAAGGAGAGAGCGCAAGCCTGGCCTCATGCAGGAGCTGCAGTGTTATTATCATTATAGACAGGAAGCTCTAAATCACTCTAAAAATACACTGCAGTCAGGCAGGCAGAGCTGATAGCAAGATGCCCTGGCCGCACGCCCGATCTTGACAGATTGGCCCGACTGTTGGTGGAGCGGAGCCTGATCTACTGCACCACAAAACTCCCCATCTCCTCCCTTCTGTCACTTGCATCACCCATAGGTACGCTTTAGGCATTCAGAGCACTGGGACACCATTGGGTCAAAGACAGGGGCCTTGTGTCAGGAGAGAATATTCTTTTGGTGTCAAGGTTTTGTGTAACAGCTCCTGAATGCAACGCTTCCTGACTGTGTGTTCACATCAAAGATACAGCGTGATAACAGAGTGATTAGTCTCCGTCACGGCTATACATAAAATTAAACTGACTGTCATTAAGTCATTTGGACAGATTTTTCCGTCTAAAATACCAAGACGTGTCGTCCTAATTGTTTCAGATAAAGCTTCTAATCTCCTTCCTCTTAAGTATTTAAGTATTTTGTCCAGCAGGCATCTTCAGAGTAAAATTGACACAACAATAAAAACAACAACAACAACAACAACAACACTGGACACAACCAGCTGTTCTCTCAAAACTCTGATTCACAATTTGGCTGTTTGAGTGTGTTTTTACTCTTAGCATATACACTGTATGGCACACAAAAGATTTCTACGACATTTTGTGACTGCATTCAGTACAGTATAATCCATTATTTTTTTCATTATTGGTTAACCTTTGGATTCAAACATTAATTGTTAAGTCTATCTAATATATAATGACATTCCTTTCACAAACTCTGGGAACAGAATTGGACAACTTCAAATGTCAGAACTTGAATCTGACTTTTGCCTAAATTACAGAAACCCTAAATCAATTGAATTCAGCTAGTAGGGATATCAGAATTTCAGTGTAGTATTTAAAACTGAGTTCAGAGATTTTAACTGAAAAACAATATTTTCAAAGTCACTCCTCTAAAATGACAAATGTTCTTAACAAATGTATGGTTGTGGTCCAGCCTAGTCGTAACACTTCTCCTCTCTATCTGCAATGACTTATCCACAGCAATAGATAACTTAATTGTGCAGTTAACTTGTGTTTCTCAGACTGCCCTATGTTAGCCTGGTCCTACCAGACCATCATACTTAATTTATTTTCTACAGAAGGTCTGGAATCGCTCTTGAAGGCGGGTGTCTGTTGAAGTTTAAAACTGGGTGTGCCAACCAATCGCATAGCATTGTATATCATGCACTGGCTTCTGCAATTGAAACTGGCGCACGTCATTGTTCTCAGCCACACCCTCTGTTCGCTGATTGGTGATGTACCAATGTATCCTGAGAAAGCCCGCAAATTTACCGCAGACAGACTGACTACTGAAGGGAAATTAAAATTGAGCAGAAGTAGGTAAGCGGGCGGTGCCAGGCTAGCTCTATGTGGTGTTTTCAGATACAACCTGGAGAAGTTCAGCTCAAGTTTGTGTAGTATGGATAATATAACCTTGTGATCACCCCGAAGAGTCTCCAGCTCTCCACCTCCTTTCTGCTACACACAACCTCCATCATTTCTTCTTCCCCTCCTTTTTCGACCTAACCATCTGTTTGTTCTCATTCATCACTGTCTTGCTGTGTTTTTACTAATCTATCCCGGCTATTGCTTGATTAAAACCGTGATGGCACAAATACAACTTTTACACTCATAAGTGCTATTCTCAGTTGCCAATTCACTTTCTTTAAAGCCCCAGTCAACCCAAATCCAGAAAAATCCTTCTAACTAGGCCATGCATCTTGGGGAGTTAATTGCATGATAGTATGCAACTGAAAAGAGTTAGGCTCGTTAATCAATTTAACTGAAAGATATTAAGATATTGTCATTTAAGTTGGTTTCAATTTGGTTTAGATGAGGCGGGTGATGCTCTGGTTCTTATGACACGGTAACCATTTTGAAACAATCACAGCAGTTCTCGGCTTGAACGTTCTATAAAAACATTGACGGTTGCCATGGTTTGATAAAGTGACGCCCAAATAGTCCTGTCAAATGGTCTATACAGTAAAAAAGCTGTTTTTTAATTTAAGTTAAGTTTTAAGTTTATAAAATCTATGAACATTTACGATCAGATTTTTGTAAAAGCTTATTGGGAGAGCCAACTAATTTTTTGCCCTCTGAATCTGGCATAGACCCGCCTTTACCTAGTCGCCAGTCTTCATATCCGAGCTTGTGTTGTTTGACTGTCAGTTCAGTCGACACAACACTGTTTGTTGATGTCAGTTTGCACCAACCTCCCTACATCTGAGTGCCATGCCCTCTTTCATACAACGCCAACTGCATCAAATGTAGCTGATTTGGCATCTTCTCACAAGGGGGGTGTAGGGTTGCCAGGCAGTGCTTATCTGAGACAAATTGGCCAGGGATGTGGTGTATTTATTTGGGGCATTACTGCCACAGCCCGAAGCGTGCATGTGTGTACACACACACACACACACACACACACACACGTTTGTACAGCTATACTTGTGAGGACATTCATTGACATAATGAATTCCCTAGCCTCTTACCCTAACCATGAAAATTAAATGCCTAACCCCAACCCTCATCCAAACTCATACCTGTACCTTTGAAACTATGTCTTCTTACCCTAAAAAAATCTTAAAGGGGACATATTATGCAAAAACTCGGGTTTAAATGTGTATTTCCGAGGTCTACTAGAAAAGGTTTTAATGGTCTATAGTACAAAAAGCCCATTAGTTTTCTACCAATGCCCATTTCTTCATTGCCTTTTCAGGCCTTTTTTGGCCTCTCCCTCAAAAATTTGGTTTTGACATCTACCCCCCTCCGCAGAAAGCCTAGTCTGCTCTGACTGGTCAGATCTACATGGGCGTGCATGCACCGCCCTGCTCATTTACTCTATACCTACCTCCATGGGCATGGCACACGCCCAGCTGTCAGTTTTGTTTACTTTTGGCCAATGCAGCATGGAGATCGATGTTACCATGTTTAGCTTCATTTCTACAGCAAATGTCAGCACACTTACCACTTCTAAACCAAAAGCTTTACAACTGAACCTGGTCAGGCAGGAGTCTGAGCTGAAAACTGTGAAAATGGCATCAAGATTTCTGGTTTCCCTGACATTATCCTCAGGTAAATACTGTTTAATTATGTCACAGTCAATAACATAATTTTTTACATAAGTATTTATGCATAAACTCTCTAAACTGGTAACATACACCCTGTTTTACATTTGTCTTTACAGGTCTGTGGAATGATCTACAGCCCAGTGGAGTGAAAAAGCTTTGGTTGTGAACCGATACTGAGTTGACATGTAAAAATGTACAGTAACCATAATGGAAAAGAATGTATCCTGAATCATGTCAAGATTCACTGGAAAGGCATTATCTTTTGTAAAATGTATGGTTGAAATAATTATGCTTTAGGTTTATCAGAGCTGCAAATTATCTGACAACATTTCAATATCTAGTAGATAATGTATCATTTGTATTGTGATCACTCATTCATAATAAAGTTTTACCGTTAAAAAATGTATTGTGTTGCTTACTGTCACCTGTAGCAAAGGATTACTTGAAACTCACATTTTCATCTTGCTGAAGATTTTCTCTGATAAAACAGTATCATTACATTTTAAAAAGACCAAAAACATCCTTAAAAATAAAGCAGTTTATTCATAGCCATTGGAATGAAAATATGAAGTGTACATATCAAACAGAAGCAAAGCCATAACTTTTATGTAACTGTCCAGTTGTTGTTGGGCCCTGAAGAAGACCACCTGTCCCACCCAGTGAACACATCCTCCTCTGAAGGAACGGATAGTGTGACGGTCTTGGTGGCTCCGTCCGGCTCCATCAGGTCACTCGGATACCTGTAAAACATGGCACATTCAATGTTACATCATGTAGCCTAGCTGACATGTATAGGCCTACATCATACATCTGTTATGGCAAAGCTACAACAAATTCAGTATAGCCCTGGCTCAATAAGCAACAAGTGCTGAGTGATACTGTGTGCTTTTTGAAATATAATGGACAGGAAACAAACAGCAGCAGAGACAACTTACAGTATTTCTGTCTATGTGTACATTACACTGGAGATCATGTAATAGGCCCACTGCTGCTTCTACTACACACTGTCCGCAGACTTATTGCGGTGTGTACTTTAGGGCCCTATGAAATCCGTTTTATTTTTTTCCAAATTCCGTTTTAATCTCATGATTTCCGTTTTTTTACAATTAACACTCATTTCGTCATCCGAACGAGTGTCTAATTATTGCGAACAAATAATATTCTAACAATTTAATCAGATATAAGGCTTAATTTAAAATACATCACAACATTGCACTGTTTTAGTGCTTAAAAAAGCGAAAAAACAAATTTGTTGGGTAGGCCTATAGGCTATAACAGAAAATAAAGCCGTTCATTTTGTGCTTCAAGTGAAACATTAAATATTATTTTTACATAAATAATAAAGTCCTTATTAACCTTGCAAGAAGCTGGACTAGAGTGCATATTGGACAGGCTTTATAAATCCATGGCTTTTACCTGTGGGACAGCGCTTCACCCAACAGCGGGCTGCAACACCAACCTACAGTCTATTGTGCGACTGAGAGCTAGTTATCATTAGCATCAGCGTTAGCCGACATCACGGCAACAGCTGAATAATGTAACACATTACACAAGTTACACTACATGAAAACAACGGGCTGTAGACGCTAGAGTTATAATTGCGTTTAGGAAACATTGTTGAGACTGGAATTTCGTACCACAGCGGCCGTTCCATAATAATACAACACTCCCTTTAGCAATGGCTGAATATAAGACCTCCCTGTGCTTTGTATCTGCGGGAGCGAGTGGCATTAATAACTTCAAAACAGTAAAGGTTTAACATGATTACGTGCTTTTAGATGCTTTAATCATATGCCGAATTTATAAACAGACCATATTATTAACAATGAATTAAGTTATGTACATGTCAGAGTTACGTACATGGATACATTCATAAGTAAACATTGAATAGACAGATTTGTGAAAGGGGTTTGGCGCATAAAGCTAACGGTAAAGCTAGCAGGCGCTAATGCTAACGACTAAACCCGCATTCTCTCATTTCAGTCGGTGTTGGTTATTATAGGAGGGATAAAATAAAGCCCATTACAGACATTGAACTAACAAACGGACAGAATTATTTTTAAAATAGGACTACTTACATTTCGGAGGGATGGTGTCTCTCAGTCTTCCTGGCACAGTCTCCTCCACACTCCAGTAAAAAGGCTTTGATCACACTAACAGATTGAAAACCTTTGCTGGAGATAGCCTAAAAATTAAGTAAATCCATTCAGCCCTAGTGTGCTTCGAGGCTGGGGTGTGATGGTAGCTTGAGATTGAGCTCACACTGCAGCTTGCTTCTCCTCTGTTGTTGCATGAGCGAGTGGAGGCTCAACCAGGTGTGTGTGGTTACCAACGGGGCGTCTTGATTTGCCAATCAACTGCCGAGTTTCTGGTGAGCTTTCCCGTGGGAGTATTTATGATAATGAAAACCGACCGGTTTCGTCATCGGTCGGTGTTTTTTTGGAGGAAACCTTCAAATCCCCCCTTTTTCGAAATAAGTGTCCCAGAAGAAACTGACATATTTGTCTTTTTGAAGCTTGTGTGTGCTGGTAGGGACGCCAATAACCTAAACAGTGTGCCCAAACACCGGCAATGTTTGGTTTTTCATAATATGTCCCCTTTAAAATTGGTTCTAACAAAAATAGTTATACAAACACACACACACAAAATGCAACATATTAATTTAATTAAACTCTCTTCCTTTATTGACATAGATACAATGTATGCCCCCGTTTCTTCAATTAAATTCCCATGGCAAACAATATTTTGACCTCAACTCTCACACTCTTCAGATTCCATCTCCATCAATTACCATCTCACACAGCTTTCTTTCCCTACTATCTCCTCTTCCACTATCTCTCTCTCTCTTTAACACCTCCCTGTGTCGGTCCCTGTGCCGGCTTCATTAGACGACAGGTTTTTAGGGCACTCTGGTATGAATACCCACGAGGAAGGACAACGCGATGTCATTATTCAGTCTCCATTCTCTCTATCTTGTAAGCTGTCAGCTCTGGGACAATGGGAGATGACGAAGAGCTCAGGTGTGTGTGGGTGTGTGTGCATGCGTGTGTGCGTGCGTGCGCAGGTGGTTTGCAGGGTCAGAAAATATGTTTTTGCATGCTAGTTTCGCAGAGGCATTTTCTTTCATGTTTTCTCTTCAAGATCAGATCCAGAAGCCAGACCGGAGGAGAAGTTTTTAACTTGACAGAAACACAGAGTTGGACTGAGCTCTAGGGTTGGTGCATTTTTAGGTGTCCCTCTAATATTTAGGCTACATCTTGCTAGAAGCTCCTGTCTTTTCACCTTCCTACTGTTGACCTCCTTGTGATGCGCTCTCCACAAACCTTTGCACATTTGATTCTCTTCCTTCTGCCTACATTCTCTCACTGGAACATCCGACACAATTTTCGTTCTAGTGTTTGATTATTTGCGAATACTTCATTAGTCCACAGTTTACACAGGGACCACGACAAAGAAGTAAGAATAAAAGGACATTGCAAAATGTCATCGATGGATATCTCATAAAATGGCCGAATAAAACCAAAAGGATCTCCACTGCTAGGCCATTTGCCAAAAGCAGTAAGTGAGAAAACACTTTTTGAATTTTAGTAGAAACCTCATTGACATTTTTAGAATACTTCTCACTTTTTTATGGAAGAAATTGGCTTAATTGATGTAATTTATAAAATAAAACTATTCCCAAAATTACATTCTTTGTAGGCTTGTTAGCCTTTGTTCCACCATGTTAGCTCATGCCAGGGAGCACTTACACCCCCTTGAAAGCTTTCTACACAACTTTGTAAAGACTTTGTCGCAGGTTCAACCCCCATCTCCTCTTCTCTTGCTCCAGGTCCACTTTGGCATTTCTGCCTGTTTTGTAACGAGTCCAGCAGCGGTAAACAAAGCTAACCCCAGGACACTTCAGACCAGTCTGGCTGGCAGAGGACAACCGGTCCCCAACTTATTTGGCACCAAACTGAAACATCTGCTGTGTTCTGCTTTCTGCCTCAGAGGGTTATTGGTCAGAGTGGGCCCTTCCAATCAACATGAGCTTCCTACTAAACCCCAGTTAGAATGTCTGTTACAAGGCCAGCTGCCAAAGTGCATTAGTCTGCACTGGTTTCACTGTAGAGTATTTTGGTGACACTCACTGTACATTTGAAAAAGTAAGGACAACTCAAATTTTTAAGGCAAATGTCTTGACTAGAAATTTGAATTTCAGACCAACTAAAACTCCCTACATTTGTACCAACCTATAATCTTTTGTTGAGATCACGTATGAATGATGTAATGTTACTTCAAGATTTGAGTTCTACACTAAGAATTGCAAAAAGTTGTGTAATGTCTCTGCTAGTGTATAGAGTTGCCTGAAATGAAGTTTTGCTAACTTTTTCATTTTATAGTGTTCTTTTGTCTGTACAAAGAAAACTGGATAAATAACTTGTAGCTTATGTAAAAAGCTATGTGTAAAGAATATAAGTCAAAAGATCAAAGGATTACTGGAATTGAGTTCTGAATTTCATGTTTGGAAGACATCCATTATGTATAATATGTCTAACTAAAGCCAGTGCTACGAGCCAATGTGGGATTAGACTGAATCAGCAGTCTGTTTTAACTGTGGATGGATCCGCATAATAAGACAATATTTCTACAGTGATGCATATAGTGCATGTACAATGGTGGGTTTACCTTGAATACATAATATATTTTGTGTTTTGGCCTGGTTCATTTTGAACAGCTGCTCATATAGATAGTATAATATAACACCATGATAGCCTCCTTTCAGCTTTTATGCAATGTTATTGGTGAGAACCACTGCACTCCTGACTGACATGTCAAAGTTGTTGTGCCCTGATGTTGACTAAATGAAAAAAAAAAAATTGGATTCACAATAAATGTGATGATATGATTTTTCTTCAACAGCAAGACAAAAATGTTGTGGCGCCTTTGTGCAAGACCTACGAAAGGCAGTTTATGACATTTCTAAGCAAACTCTAGGATTCAGAAAAAAAACTTCTGAAATGGAGAATGTGCAGACCTCCATAATAACTCTTACCCACGTGTACGCACAGAGAATGGAGAAATCCGAAACTACCACTCTCATGGCAAAAGGATGAAATGCGATAACTGTGAAATTGATACCAAAGTGTAAAATAGATCGAAATATTACCTCTCTCGTGTCATATATCAAGAGACGAGAGCATAGCTTCATGTAGTCAATATATATCACATCTGTGTCCCCATTCACCTCCGTCACTGCTCCACTCAAGAATTGATTCCCTAATAAGCCCTGTCAGTTTCCCATAAAGGGGGCTGATCACATATCAGAATACGTTTGTGCGTTATCACTGTGGGTTTCGTCCATGTGCAACCTTTAGATCTCAATCCTTCACACGGTTATAAAAAATCAGGCCATATAGAAGTGTTTTGTGTCATAATTGGAGTCACACCTTGATATACCTTAGAAGTCACAATATAAATGTGAAGCTTGGTAGAATTTGGTCTTTTGCACTATGGCAAGGTCCAGCAGGCACTCTAAAAAAAGGTGAAATAGCATAAAACAATTATTGTCTATGGGATTTTCACAAGGTAGTCAAACTAAAATCAACCTACATCATATATTGCTTCAAAGTGACAACGCCCCACAAGAATATAGGTATATCAGATGGCTACAATGTATTTTTATTTGATCAGAAATTCAATTCAATAGCTAAAAGGAAACCCCAAAAGCCATTTTAATAATCCATGCACCCAACTGTGACAGAGAATATGCGGTGGGCTTTGAACTGTCAGCAGGAGAAGTAATTGCCCTTTTTGCTTCGTTTTGTACGCACTATAACTGCACTCTATAGCCTTTGAAATATCCAATTGCTGTTCCCTTACATGTCTGCTTGGATTAAAATATTTAGCGTACAATGTTAAAAAGTAGGTCCATTTAGACATCAGATGAATATAAAGAGTAAGTCGGTCAAATACATTTTGGGAGAAGAGTCAAGTCTGTAGAGATGTAAAGTAAGGGTGTAGGAGTATAGAGTGGGAGGTGGGGTTGTATGCACTCACTATCTTAGCCAAAGAAAGATCAGCAAATCCTTCAGAACTGTGCTGTATACACAAAGCTGTCTCACTGTTGGCCCACTCAGAACTCAGATTACATCAATTGATCAGTGAAAAACACATATCCAACAAAAAAAAAACAAGCTGAAAAATGCATCAGTATTGTAGTTTACCAAAGTGAGAGTGTATTGATTAGGTGTTCTTTTTCACAACTTCCTCTCGTCAAATGTTCTAAATACTAAATCCTCCTTGGCGTTTTTATTTGTCATTTTATTTTCCACAATGATGTGTTTCCATTATCTCCCTCTCAAGTTTCTGGCTCTTTGAGTTTGGGCTCAAATTCTCTCTCAATTATTTTGCGGGTATTTGGTGCTCTGCCGCGTTTTCACCATATCATGTCCATATACGTACGTATGTATGTATGTGTTTGTATGTATCAGAATTGTAAACATTTGTATATTAAGATATTGATTTCAACTATATTGCCCATTCTTATATCATGGGTCTTCTGAAAGCAGTCTAAAAAAACATACTAAATTACTTTAAAAATGGCAACTATCCTCACCAGCCAACTGATTAAATATTGCAGTTGAAGTTATAAAAAACATTGTATAACAATTAACTCCAATTTCCAGAGATAACACTGCATGTATGTCTTAGTTTGTAACAAATGGTTACCATATCATGGCATTAAATAAACATGTCCTCAGGCCTGTTCTTGAATACCATGCTGCATAAACATGAGGCAGGTAGGAAGACCAATCAGACGAACTCAGCTGAGCTGCATTGGGTCTGTAACAGGCTATTATATCAATATTAATAGAAACCTTAACAGCTTGAGAGTTATGCAGAGTGGCACTTTGGGTTATTGTTCCAAAGTGACTCATCCTATTATTCAGAGCAACTACTTAGTAGATTCCAGTCTTTGTCATCATCTGGTCAAAGAGATGGTTGACAATAAAAAAACTTAAGCCTGTGGGTCTGAACTTAGAAGGTTTTGAGGAAACCTTTTCTACACTGAAGGGCTTATTCACATTCCGGCTGGACTCAGCAGCAGGCAAATCCTCCTGTTTCCTGCTGTCGAATTTGGCACCTGCAGCCATGCTGAAATTTTAATCTGAAAGGAATGAGGGGAGTAAATCCAAAAGTTCTGAAGTAAATTTGACATCTTGTTGGGAGCATTGAGCTTGTTCCCTCCACGGTATCTTTTTCGCAGCACGATGTGCCAAAAAGTCAGAATCGCTAGATAAAATGCTCACATTGGAGATGTATGTATATATATATATAGCAACGTTAGTTCAGGCAGCTGCCTTGACTATAATGCGCTGTGGGAAACACTGCTGACTGTATTTACTTTCACCGTCCAGCATTATCGCAGCCTATCAAGTAAGGGTGCTGTCGGCCGTGGAAATTCAAGCCAGATCTAACATTACCATGCTGACCTTAACCGCACCGCTACGTGGAAATGAGGCATTTGTCCGTTTCCCTCCCAAACCCTTATATCTGTTTTGCTGTCTTCATCTGTCGTGTAGAAAGCTTTGGGCCCTCAGGCAGTCATTTCAAAGTGATCATCAGTGAAACATCTCAACTCACCCCACCCCCCAACTATCACAGTCATGAAGACATCAGAGTCTACAAATTAGAAGGGAAAAATAGGGCAGCAGGTGTGCTGTCCCTTGAAGCGTGTCATTGTTTTCAGTTGTTAAAAACGAAAAAACAACAACAGATGAACGCATTAGTCGTTAAAACATACATTTGTTTAATATTAATAAGGGGGGAGATGGGAATCTGTTAGCACATAAATATGAAAGCGATAAGGAATGTTCCCAAGGTGGTGTTAAGCTTCATCAAGCCAACATCCCTGAAGGTTTTGGGAAAACAAATCACGTTAACCTAAATAGATCAGATGACATACAGTATTTTGGTTAATGGTAGACAAAAACATTGTCTTGGATGTTGATCGTCATCTGTCTTGTATGTATGACTTACTCTTTTTGTCTATTCCCATTTTGTAAATTATGATTTTCTGAGCCTATTCCTTACTGGAATCAACGTGGGTGGATAAAGATGCTTACATTAATGGATCTGTGAGGTGCTTTGGATAATAGCATCCACGTGACAGCATGCTGTATTCATGTAGTTGAAGATTATCACAGGAAGTACTTAATGGCTTACTTTTTGCAGGTTATTCAGCATCTTGCCTTGCAATCAATCCATGCCGACAGTGCACATAGTAAACACTTTATTTCAATATGGACAAATATAATTGAGATGCAGACAAGTGGCACCTCTTATTTATCACATTTAAGTGTCTTTGCAGGCTTCACATTTTATACGTCACATTTTCCTCTGTATTTTTCTCACTAATAACCTTTCACCTTCAGAATAGAGTGTGAATGCTTGAAACTGATTAATACTTGAACAGGCCCTTTGTAGAGCTTCCAAAGGGGTTCAAAAAGGGACCATGCACAACAGGAAAATTACAACCCAAATTGAGGCCACAGGAATCATATGACATGTCAGTGATTTCATGCTTTGTTCATCCCTTTGGGATGTTGTCCATCTGATAAACATTCTGTGCTAAATGCATTGAAATGAAACACAATGTGGATACCGTCCAACTTAGCAGGCGTTTCAGTAGGTTATCTAATTCAGCTTTGTATAAGGCATTGTATTTGTATTCATGTTTTGCATCCAGCACCTATTCCACTTAGGTTTTATGGATTTGCACACACCTACTCTAAATTATCATGCATTGGGTGTACCGGTGTATTCCACTGGCTAATTCCCATGGTAAATATTGGACCTGGTGGTGCAAGATCAAATAAAAAGGTATTAGTTTAAAAAGGTGCAGTGTGTCATATCTGAGTATCTTGCAGCATCTACTGTAGTAGTGAGATTCTAGGTTGCAACGCTCCCTTGCTTACCCCTCCCTTTCAGAGAATTTACTGATGCAACAGTGGCTTTCAAGGACAAGAAGCTAGTTACTAAAGATGGCGTCATCATTATTTTCAAGCGATTTAACACTAATTAAATCATACTTATGAATATTATATTCCATTTCTACCAAGTATGTTCTGAAAAATGGCAATATATTCTTCACCCTGTACCTTTAAGGAACTTGATTTGGACACAATCCAGGTGGCCCGACTCTCCAGCTACACAGAAACATGTCATTTCTGTTTCACTGGTCTTGGCTGATGGGGTCATTGCCATGGTGCCTCTTCACAACCCTTTTCCAGGATTACAAGCAATGTTTATGCCCAGGGAGCCAATCATGTGAAGACATGACCTAGATGCCAGGGGCAAAAAAGTAAAGCTACATAGCTCTAAGCAAGAGCAGGATTGTATTTATCACAGTATCCACATAAACCCTACGGAGATACTGCAAGAAGGAACAAATACCCAATGGCTCAGAGGAAGATTAGACTCCTCAGTGTTTATTGATTAGAAAAGCTGGGAATCAAAGAAGTATCTGATGTGGAATTGTGGTTTTATGTGATTCTGGCTGAGGCATGATACCAAACTGTCATATTCCATCATCATTGAGCTGCCTCCACTGATCACCACAGCAACATGTTTTGTAGATAATCAGCAAGAGGTAAATCCATAAAAATAATAGCTCATAAAGGTTTTTCCATTCTGGTCAAATATGGTGACTTCAACGGGTTCTGTTGGGATTTAATGAGAGTCAAGACGAAACTAAAATAGTAAATAAAATGTTGTCTAACATGATAAATTAACTTGACTATTCTTGTAAACAGACCAGTTTTAACACTAGTAAGACACTAAAATAAGTTCAAAAAAGAAAATAAGGAGGCCATTTTACTATCATAACATTTCTGAAAAGTTTACAAAGAATAAATACAAATTCTAACCATGAACCGTATGTTTTAACCTTTCATAAGCATGTAGAACTGAATGGAAATGGAAATATTGCCTCTATTAGAAACATGATGCATTAACAACAAAGTAATCATATAGAGGACAATTAAAAAAATACTTTTCCTCAATCCCCTCCGTTAACATACAACAACGAGGACTATTTGATGTGGTTGACTGTGGTTATCCCACCTTATATAGTGTCTTGTCTATGGTATTTTTCTGTTTTCTTTTTTTGCACTGTTTTTTGCATGTTCTGAGATGTGGTGTGATATGGATGCACTTTATTACTTTGATTTGTATTGTTGTATGTGAAATGTAAGATGAAGCCGAATCCTACATCATGTATGATTACAAATACCAGAAACTCTGGTTGAGTGGAAAATAAAGTATTCTACTTTATCCTAATTTTGCATCGTCTCATCGTAAGGCCTGAAGCAATCTGCGATATCACTTACTGTGAGCACGTCAAATTTCCTGTGGGAGAAAGTCATGCGGCCAAGAAGTCAGAGATTTTCCACTTGCAATTTTATAGAATAAAACGCTCCAATGGAGAGCTCTCAAGGAAACCAATAAAACAGTCACTAGGTCAGGCAGACAGGGCAGGCCTCAGACTGGCCAGTGAATCCCTCATGTGCAGACGAAATTAAATTCACAACAATGAGTGTAATAAGGTTACTGAAAGCCAAAAGCAAAGATCCTTGGAGAGAAGCAACTCGGAAAACTGACAAAGATTCTTCTGATCCTCTATTGTTGGCGGAAAAATATTTTTCAGGCAGATTTTCAAGTCAACCTCCAGCCATTGAATAAGAGAATTAGTCGAGGCAAAACCTTGGTTTTATACCAAGCAAGCTTTCTTTCTCTAGCTCTCTCCTTTCTGTCGTTTAAATTATCTTTTCTTTTTTAAGTTCAGTAACATCTAGGGCTGCAAATAATGAATAGTGCCATTACTTGAATAGATTTTTCAATGCATCAATTCATTATTTGGTCTAATTAAACTGAAAATAATGAAAATGCCCTTCAGGATTTCTCTAAATAAAAGGGGAGGTCTCTTATTGTGTGACACACACAACGTATCCAACACTGAAATGTAACAAAGAAAAGCATCATATTCTCACATTTGAGCAGCCAGAATGAGATAATGCATTTTCCCTATAAATCACTTACAGGATTAATCGATTATCAACACCCTTACCATGTTATGCTCCATTGATTTATTTGTTCAAGTAAAGAGAGGCATGTCTTATTACAATTTGGATATAGAATCATATGTACCTGAAAACAATACCTGCTTTATTTAATCTCACCTTAACCACTACAACTCTGAAAACTTGATGAACCTTAGGTTTGTATAATACTGTTACCACAGAAGGACATAGAGACAGTAGTGTGGACTTAGACTCATAGTAAAGTCTAGACCAATGGTAAATGAGCTGCGGCCCCCTGGGAGAATTGTCCAACAAATCAGAGCTTGTGCTGTCCCTCTACAATGAAACAAGGCCACCGGAGCCGCTGGTGAAGCCCATGCCTTTGCTTTGACTGACCCACAACCTGAACAAGGGTCAAACCGCTTTCAGGCCGAATCAATGGTGGCTGATGTTCCTTTTTTCGGTTCCCCATGGTTATTATTACCCTGTCTGTGTGTAACAACAGAGAGATGAATGGAGTTGTCTATCACCCATCTGAACAGGCTGACCGCTGAGGACAGAGTTACTATGATCAAAGCCACGAGACACAAAAAGCAGGTGGTGTTTCAATCACTGTAGTTCTTTAGTTTCTACATTAACATATACTCTTTATCTGCCAGCACTTTGGCGTATATGCTATTTTCAGAAATGTCGTATAGCATGTTTTAGGTTTATGTTCAAGGTGGTACTTTATTCAGGTTTGTCATGACATCATGCATCACTCCCTCTAGTATTTCCACACTATCAAGTGATGAGTTTAAGGATGTATTTAGTTATTCTATTGTACTTCTTCTTCCTCTTCTAACCAGTGGCCATAGTGCCGGTTAAGTTTGTGAATTATGTTTAAAAAAAATCTGTGACTCTTTAAAAACCATTGCTGATTGAATGTATTTGCTTGATCTTTCTCAGTATGGAGTCTTTGCTATTAACACCGTCTGAGAGGGTGTGTGTGTGTGTGTGTGTGTGTGTGTGTGTGTGTGCAAAAAAAAGTGAGTGTGAGTTTAAAGGCAGACTACTGGCTGTGTCTGACCCAGCTTGAACTGTATTTCATTTACAGGGTCATGCGTTATCCCTGCTTGGACCGCTTACCCTCCAAAACAAAAGGCTGTTTGTATCTGTCCTCGAAATCTACTTATTCTCCACAGAGAAGAAGAAGAAATAAATAAATAAATAAGACCAAACAAGGCCAGGCAGTGAACTCAAGGTTATCTGAGCCGGGTGACACAATGAGAGCCCTGGTCCTCTTGTTACCATTCTGGCCTCTCCTCCACTCTCTGGACAGATTAAGGCTTTGCTGTAAGGCGAGGAGCAAGCACACACAGTTTTACCTTTTGTCTGCATGGAAGGCATGTTTCATAGGGCTGGAAAACTGTTTGCCAACAACAACTGTTTGTGTATTGCTTTTGTCCGGCAGGAAGACTGCTGTTGCCGGACAATACTGTGCCACTTGGTTCCACATTTCCCTTCTGTCAGCCTCAAGAGTCAAGTTAAAATAAGCATACCCTTTGTCTTGGATTGGCTTTACACCCAAAGACTACTGAAGTAGGGGTTTCACTTTAAATGAGAAAAACATCAAACTGATTTGAATGCACAATTCAAAGTCAATCAGCAATTCCTGTTTCTATTCTATCAGCTAGCATTTTTTGTTGTGCGCATGTGCGTGTGTGAGTATGTGTCTCTTTGGTAGAAGCTATTAAGCAACAAGGCAACCAGCGTGCGCCCCATCTCCAATAGATTGCTTTCTCTTTTCTGTGCTACTCTGTCTTACAAAGACACATACACATGTGTGTGCCCACTCAATCACACTCTCACACACACACACACACACTTAAATCAATACAGGCACATTCTGTAGGACAGGATACACCTCATCTATATTGAAAGGGTGTTTCGTGAAGAGTGTGATGGCCAATTCTTTGCCGAGTGTTTTTTCCTGACCACCATGTGAATAGACTCGTACTCATCACGAGAATGCATAAGTAAACACACAAAATAGACATCCAGAAACACACTGAGACATGCTACAGATGAACAGTCACAGACACACACACAGAAAACACCAAGAAATGTAAACACACACAAACAGCATCTATAAAACACAGGCGCCCACGGCTAATTTGCTAGACGGAACATTACAATTTGACACAAAAGCCTCATAAGCATGCATCCTCACACACCATGCTCAGACACATTTATCCAAAAACCTAAGGCACAACAACAAAACTCGGAAACCCAGGAAAACACATAAGTCAAACCGCCAACTCGTAAGCACCGAAGCTTTAAGCCACATCTCCACACACATACATTCACACTAAGCCAACACTCTTAGGGGTTTTTTTAGGGATCAATTTCAGCACAGATTATTCAGAATTTGAATTTTCATCAACAAAAGCATTTATCAACAACAACAACAACAACAAAGAATAAGCGGAGGGGAAGGCATGAACTTGGTCGTTCACGATGGTGCAAACATAACAATGCAATGCTATGAAGCTTCTACTTCTTCTTTTTGGCGCAGTTGTGGAGGGACTTCCTCCCCCTGTATTATCCGCTACTCCACTTGTTTTTACTAGTTAATGGTTTTGCCGGGTTTTTCAGGAAGTAGACGGACCCCTGTCACTGACAGGCGAAGGGCGAGTGAAAGGGTG
This sequence comes from Ammodytes dubius, assembly GCA_026122265.1. NCBI lineage: Eukaryota > Metazoa > Chordata > Actinopteri > Uranoscopiformes > Ammodytidae > Ammodytes > Ammodytes dubius. Next base: position 25,937,288 of record CM047516.1, read on the forward strand.
CGTTACTTTAGTAAAATATGTGCGGCTGTGGCAAAGCGGGTATGGCAGTTGTGCACTTGAGTGCAGGGTCGGTGGTTTGGATCCCCGGTCTGCCCGCAAGACAATGAAACCCAAATTGCTCCCGATAGTTAGCTTGAACCCTGCGTGGTAGCTGCTGCTATCGGTGTATGAAGGTGTGGTCTGTGAAAGACCAGGGACAAGCGCTATATAAGTGGAGTCCATTTATCATTTTAATTTAAAAGTTTAAATCATTCTGTCAATCATTATAAGGGGAAATATGAATGCTAAAGTTAAGTGAGCACACACAATCAACAAAAGTAAGTCAAAAACACAGCCTCCTAATATGATGGGTCTCAGCGGGAAATATCTGTGTAAAGCTGACAATATGACAGTGTAAATAAGGATATTTTTACACCCTCACTATCCACAGTGACAGATACAAGACCACAGAAGAAGACATGCTATCTCGCCGCTGACAAGAGAAGAAGGCAAAGCAGCAGAGTAGGCCGAGGAGACGTGTGAGAAAAGGAAGAAAATTACTGGCCAGGATGTCTACAGTCAAAAAAGGTGAAGAAATGTGGGTTGTGTGTATTATTGTGCAATATGTGTTGTGTTATAATAATTTAATAATATAATGTGTTGTATCCACCAGGGCCTCCATGTGTACATCACTTGTGCCAGTTAGTTGGTACTAGAAAACATTATGGAGGCACCTTATTAGGGGTCCTATGGCTATGTAGTTTGCAAAGTCCATACTTATGATGCAATTTTGCAAAATATGTTATTTTCAACATTACACAAACACTGTTTAAAATGTACATTAGCGTGGGTGCTTCTCCACTCCGACTTGAATCATTTCGTTTTTAGCAGTTATAAAATATATGTATTTATTTTTTACTAAGCCATCATTTGATAATTTTTTGAATTTATATTTGTGAAGGATGTATTTGAGAACAAAATATTCATTTTGAGCTCAATGTTGAAGTCATAGTGATTGGTATTAATATAAATGGCAGCTGCAGGGGTGAACACACAAAACAGCCTCATAAACACACATCACAGATTAGAGCGTGTGTTGGATTAACCTCTCAGTGGGAACCGCCAATGGCAAAATTCTCTGTTTACAAACAAGAATTTCCATTTTGACTGGAGCCTGACAAAGACAAAGTCAAAGTGTTTGTACTCCCACTGTCTAATGCAAGATAACAAACATTTTACCGTCTGTAAACCTCAGATTGTGATATATACTGAAATATGATGACATTTTCATTCATAACTAACACAGTATCATTGTGTGCTCACAACACTGCTCTCTAAAATACATAAAATATACGCTCCATAGATGAATACACTGGATACGGACTTGAAATATTACCAGTGCTTCAAATATACAATACATGTTCTCTTATCTGGCATTTCAATGATGTGTGTTCTCATCTTACACTTTTCCTGAAGTGATATGCACCCTGCCGGAGGCTTTATCGCATAACCTTGTCCATGAGAGGGAAGACAGAGGGTGTGTGTGAGTGTGTGTACAGGCATCTTTGTGAGCTTTTAACAATCTGAGTGAGGACATTTTTGGAAAGTGAGGACATTTTGCCTGGTCCTCACTTCCTTAAAGGCCTGTTTGAGGGTTAAGACTAGGTTTTAAGGTTCATGTAATAATTAGGTTTATGTAAGTGTAAGGGTTGGGGTTGGGAAATTAGTTGTGATGGTAAAGGTTAGGGTAAGGGAATAGGGAATGCATTATGTCAATGGGTGTCCTCACAAAAATAGAAATACAAGGTGTGTGTGCGAGACGAGTGTGTTTGTGTGTTTGTGTGCATGTCCAAGTGTGAGTGCATTCATGCATGCATCTAGGTTTGATTTACAGCTGTGTGAGAAGACTGAGGCACAGACAGTGGTGCGAGAGAGATGAGTTTGTCTGGCTTACCAAAGATATTTGTGGAATGTCCTTTCTTGGCGAGGGGCTTCAGCTCGTTGTGACCCCATCCGTATGTTCTGTAGCTGTCCCACGCATGCTTCGTCATCTGAGAAAAATCACAACAAATAAACATGTTAAAAGATGAGAAGGCTCCTGACTTGGCAGGGCTAGATTGTGAAGTCACGGCAACAAATCACATGATTGTTCCACCAAATAATGGCTTGGTAACGATGGCTGGATAACGATGTCTGAATTTGAATCATCATAATTTTACTTTACATCAGTATGTGTTCGATAACAACAGCTGATGGCCCTGAAATTAGTCGACTGTCACTAAATCGAAGCACCAACAAACACATAGATTTCAAGACCACAAACAATTATATTTTTTTGTTTCTCACTCATCAAGATGAATAAAATATAAATCATTAAGGTTTGATCATTAAGTCTTGCTGGTGAGGTAGTAAAACAAGGTCATTTTTCTCCTGTTAAAAACCCCTGTGGTTTACTTTGTTTTCTTTCAATATTTAATCACTCAGCACATCAGGGCAGCGCTATTAATAAATCATTTATTCAATAATTTACCATTTGAAAATTTAAGACACATCTTGCCTTGTTAGGGCTATGCAGTTAATGTAATCGCAATTACAATTACAACCTCCAACAATTATGAAATTGGATAACGACTTTTTCAAGATAATGCTTTTAAGTCAGGCCAGGTTGTGTTTGCATATTACAGTTGAACTATATTCAAATATAACATTTAAAAACTAATTTTTACTAAATGCATGATTTTCAAAGTCTATGTAAGTATTGTGTTAAATAATCGGGATCTCAATTTCAATCAAAAGAATCGTGATCATGATTTTTGCCTTAATCGAGCAGCCCTAACACAGGGAAATCAAACCCAAATTATAAGTAAAAAACAATATACAGCCCAATCCTTGTATCGGTAGACATATGCGTCTATCTGATAGAAGAAAATAAGATCCTTTTCTCCATGTGACCTTTGAAAGGAGGATGAATGAGAAGAGATAGGCTTGGAGGGAGTGGGATGTGGATAAAAAGGGCAAGAGATTGTGTGATGAGCCTTGACATGGAGGCTGATGCTGAGAAAAGGCACTCCGGGGCAAACACAGAAGATGACAAGGCCAAGGAAACAAAAAGAGTTCTAGCTTTTACTGGAGCACTGCTGCTGCTCCTTCAATTTCAAACCTTTTTCCCCTCTGCGAGTGGCAGTGACAACCTTAAGAAAAGTACATTTCTCAATGTTGTCTTGTCAGTCTAAGATTTAAAATACTGTATTTGCCACATGCTCATACAGTATGTGCAGTGAAATGTTGGTTTGGAGGACTATCAGTTGTTTTATTTATTGCAAAGTCCGATCCTTCATTAATATTCTATTATTATTTGGCTACAGTTTTAACAGTCCTGAAAGGGGATCCTTCTCCTCAGGCTCGAATGAGATCGAGAGATCTCTCTTGAGAATGTTACTGAGTAGGATGAGGATGATACGATACAGGCTGGCACAGGCAAAATCAGGCTACTTAATTATTTAGAAATTAAATAACAAATGCCACATTCATTATTTTACAAGAACCCACCTATACAGATAGAAAGAATTTGCATCAAATTGAATAAAGTTTTATGTAATGTTATATATTTTGTTTTAGAAGGGGCAAGTGTCTTGAAACACAAATACTTTCCATACTCTTTCCTTTGTTCCATACTTTTCCAGACTTGGAAATAACTGAAATTAAAATTCCATACGTTTCCATTCTTGTCCATACTGCGTAGAAAGGAAACCCTGGTCCTTTACTGCCTGCCTCTTTATGCCACCACATGAGGATGGGTATCCAGATCCTCTCTCATCTCCCATTCTCCCCTTGGAGCAGGCAGACGGCCAAGCTAATAAAGACAAGGGCCAGGAGCTTCATTGTGATCTTGGCCTCATGGCTTTCCATGACGCACGCCATGCACACAGAGGAATGTAAATCAAATTAATACACACCGTGACATGGACACTTAAGCAGGGCTGGTTCCCCGTGATCGGTGTTGATTGGATGCTTCATCAAATTTTGATTGGCCCATATGCCAAGGACAAGTGCAACAGTGCAGGGTGCTTGACAATGTTGACAAACTGCTTTATTTAAAAGGCGGGACCTTGGAATTCTAATTGGACATTAAACTACAACATTTCTGTGATTGATTCCTGACAGATGTGTCTTTCCATCAAAGAATCGTGGGAGCCATATGGAAAGCGGAGGACAATTGTAAATGTATTGGCATAAGAGGTTGATTCTTTACAGGGTGGGAACTGAACCTCATCAACAGTGAATCCAAAATAGGCTGCAGAAAATAAATGAAGAGCCAAACACAACTTTTTTTGTTATCTCTCTTAGTAGAATAATTAAGCCTTCATCAATCTAAATTTCTAATATTAAGACTAAATCAAAAAGCTTGGTGTAATGGGGAGGGGGCTAGTGGTGCCAAAATCCTAGAAAAATTATCTCCCAAATCTTGTTTTGGCAAGCTGTATGGGGTACCGTTTAATCTGAGCTGTTATGAAATCCTGTTTAATGATGCATCCTCTTATGCAGCACTTTAAGATACACACAATAAATTAAAGTGCTTTCAAAGTGTTTACCCTGAGACAAGCTTTCAACTGAGGCAACGCCAATGAGGGGACAATTTCACAGATCACTGCATGAGCCCCTGTAAGACCACAACAACTTACACTTATTTTTAAAATAATTTATTACAAAAAGCCTACTAATCACTTCAATCCTATTTTCTTATGCTACCATCACATAAAGGACTGCAAAATGTATGTCGAGTTAATCCAAACACACTTATTAAGATCTAGATACAACTGTGGGGTTTGTACTCCACAACAAGTGTAGATATCTTGTATCAAGGCCATAAAGCAACCAACAGTCCCTAGCTTCATACAAGAAAAACATCTCAAGCTAAGTGAAAAAGAACAAAATAAATCTGATTGACAGATAGCTGTGACACTGCATACAAAGGTAACGTCACTTTGCCCCTCACCAAAGCAGTGCAGTGCAGGAAGGGTATTTGCCTTTATTCAAACACGTTCCAAGGACAAGCACATCATGCTAAAATATTAAATTTTTGCATCATTTTGCATCCTTTATGTTCACCGTAGTGCGTGCTGGTGGTTCTCCGTCTTCTTGTGAGTTAGGACCCACTGTGAATAACTACATCTAGGATGAAGAGAGTCTGTTCAACCCTGACAACTCTACGAGGTAACACAGACAGACAAACACAGTCGGGACAGACTGCATGATTCATATTTTTTTTCCCGGTGGCAGCTGCTTGGTAAGGCTTGGGGTATCAAATATATACTTTATAATTCATGTTTACTTTTTCATATGAATGTCGATTACAACGAGTTGACACAGAGTTGATTAAGCCTTTCAGCTCCACAAAACTCTCTCAGAATGGCAGCGTTTACAAACTGGTGTTTATATTCATATGGATGGAAGATGGATGACAAATTAGAGAACAACCCTGAATAAATTATGATGAATGTGTTTGCACAGCGGTGCACTGCATGGTACAATTTAGCTATATGCAATCATGCTTTGTAGCAGGGATAAAAATGCTCAGCAGGCCCTGTTGATTTAGAATGTGTAACAAGATGGCGAGGGGGAAAAAGATCTGAGTGACTTTGAAAGAGAGTTTGTCGGGGGGACGGATGAGTGGAGCTTCAGTCACAGAGACTGCTCAACTGGCTCGTGACTAAAATGACATCTGAATTTATATCAAGTACATCAGTAAAAAGGGGAATAGTTGTTGACAACATTTTATTAGCGTTGTTACTGTGATATGTAAGGGAAAAGCAAAATAGCTTCTCTTCCTCTTCCTGAATGAATGAAAATGTCTATGTAGGACGTGATTGGATTGACTCAACAAGAACAATCCGTCCATAATTACACAGAGAGGGATGTTATAGTAGGGTTGATGAGCATACACACCTAATTACAAAGATGAATGAACATTTGAGAGTTCAGTGGTGTAAATCCATAGGCGCCGGTCCACAGAGATGTGGGAAAAAGGTCAAACGGTCACCATATTCTCCGAGAGTGCATCATCTGTGTCTTGCATCAAAAGAACAGTAGAGTGCTGAATTTGTAACTAGTCTGGTACTGCAATGCAAATTCAAAGTAGTTCTGAGGGGTCACTGACAAATGACAAAAGCCCCCATTCATACAACACTCGCATATAATATATATAAAATCTCATATGGTATATGTTGTTCTGAGGACCACAAAACAACTAAATAAACAAAACAATGACCCGTCTTCTGTGCCTTAGGGGTTAACTGTCATTGTAGGTCTCAAACGTCTCTGTCTACGGAGACGTGCTTATTTTCTATGTGTGGCCCTGTCTCTATTTGCCAACTTAAAAGTATTAATCATGCCACATTATACGCTCGAGCTCGCATTGGAACGAACTGGCAGCCCTGGAGTGGCCTTGCGTTATTAAGGTCAGGTTCTGAGGGAGATTAAAAAACGCTCGTCCCCTCCCTACTCCCGTCGACTGACGAGTTTGAGGGTGAAAAGTGAAGTCTAGAATATGGGACTGGCTTTGATTAGGGAGGTAGCAGCAGCGTTTTCACATTTGATGAATTTATTTGCCAGCCTGCCCAAACATTCAATATATTTCCATTTCCATGGTTAATACATTTCCAAATCCAGTCCAAAGAGCAGCCTGATTTAAATGTCTGCCAGAATGGTGCAATACTGTCCAAGTTTGTGATCATATATTCACTGCTATACCTTGCAGAAATCTGTCAATGATTAAAGCTGCTACTGCTACTGGGTCACCCACAACATATCCACCCCAAAACAGGCTTCATTAAGACTTCTAGACAGAGTTTGACAACATATTCAAATACAAGTTATGCATTAAAGGTGGAGTCGGCGATTCTGGAGAAAGATTGTTATCATAATCACTTTGTCAAAATCAGTGAATATCTCCTCCTGTTCTGCTACCTGTGTTCATGCTGAAAAAAAAGTCCAGTATTAATACACAGCCTAAGCTCTGTACTTGCTAGCTACAGTGGAGCCCCTTTGTTTAAATACCCTCTTACAGAGCCTGGGTTGTGTATTAACAATGGACTTCTATCCAGCGTGCACACAGTACAGACAGGTAGCTGAAAAGATATTCACTAATTTGGAGAAAAAGTGATTTTGACAAGCATTCTCCAGAATTGCTGACTCCAACTTGAATGCCAAATTTAATCTAGCTTCTTTGCATATCTTACATGCAGAGCACTCGGATGTTCAGCATGACTCGACAAACTACATGTTTCAGGAGAGGCTTGATTTCTGACAAGATTCCACAGTTTCCTTGGAAGTGTGACCTTCACAATGGCAGCCAATTGCCTGGCCCTGCTTCTCTAGAAAAGAAGCAAAATCTGCCCCTTGCCATCTCTGTCCTTAAGGACCTGCAGCAGTGATTCATGTGCTCAAGGTCACACACACAATTACAATGTGCAGAAACACACACAACCACATAGGGCACTGAAATATTCATAAATCCCCTTAGAGCCAGCGTCTAAGAGCAAGGCCATTACTTTTTCCATTGTTTAGGAAAAACATTTAAAACTCAGCTCCCAACAGAGGCGGCACACAGTAGCACGCCTTTAGTTTGGAGGTTTGGGGAGGAAGAGACTAGAGTAGACCTGAGCTGGAGTTATGTGCTTCTGTGAATGACCTCCGAAGTCTGATGACTCCCTCGACTGATTGAAAGCACCTGTCCACCTGCCCTCGACTTTCTCATCTCCTTCCAACTTACCCTCATTGCGCCTTCCTATCTGCCGAAATGGAGGTCCTTTCAGAAGATGCAAAAGGGTGGAGAGAATGTGACATGTGAATTGCTTCCTGTAGTAGATACTTTATATGCATGGCCTTTAGGCAGAGATTGGCAATAAATTCCCTATGAAATCCGGTCATTTAAATTGCGCCCAAGCCAAGAGTTCAAACAGACAAAATAATAAGCTATTTATAATTTGATCTATTGATGATATCAGTTTATTGTGCATTCAATAGATAAGAGGCTTTATTGTCCATTACATGAAATTTGCCTGTGGCTTTCTGTCACTCAGAATATATATTAATTGAGACTAAGTCCGTAGTTTTCCGAAAATTCAGAAAAAAAAGTACGAAATTGTTGTATGTTAAAAAATAAAAATGTAAAAGATTGGTTTGTAATAAGAAAAAATAATGTCATTTTTTAGGGTGAAAAAGCTCTTAACAAGGTAACTGTTGAGTCATCAACTTGTTCCCATTTAAATACAGTGCTTGCAAAATTGCACTGCTGCTGAATAAAAATCAAATTCATGTAATTACTTTCACGGAAGTAAGAAAATTGGATAGAAAAGCAGATGTCTGCAGGGTGCAGGGAGGGCCATATATTTGACAACCACTTAGCTGATGGCTTCTCCTTTCCCTATTCTATCTGCCCATTGATTTATCATATTTGGCATGGTGACCACTGCTTTTATAAAATGTTGATATATGTGAACTGTCATTATAATTTATAATAGGTTTAATATTTATATTACCAAAATAAAAAACCTTAATCCATAGATACTTTTGGAAACATAACTGGAGTTTCCCTTAAAGTAATAGTTAAATATTTTTTTTATTTTTAGCTTGTTGCCTAAATGTAGAGGACCATTTAGTGATAAAGCTTATCTTCTGTTAAACTATTTTTGCGCACAGAGGAGTAAAAAGTCAATTTGCTCACAGACGCCAGATTAAGGTTCAAAATGAAGACCTAACAGTGGAAACATGAATTGTGAAGTAGCAATATGGAAGTGTTATGATCGCATCGACTTAACTGCACAGCCTAAACTACAGCTGCCGCCAGAGTGAGAAATAAACAAAGATCATCGAAGGCTTGTAGATACGCCGACAGTATTGTTGTAATTAATCAGAATTTCTCATGGGGCTGGGGGGGGGGGGCAACATCAGTTACATACTATAGCTTTAAAATAAATGAAAGTTTTAAATTGCCTCAGCTACTAACAGGCTTGCACAAATGTTAGACTTATGACAAATTATAACCTAATTTCATAACTTACCTATATTTATACTAAACAAAATTAAAGCCACCCACACATGATTCCACATCTCTGTTGTGTCCTTGAGGACCTGCACAACCCACTCCAAAATGCCGCCTTTCACCTTTCTCTTTTGCAACTAATTCTGAAATGTTAGACATCAGAGTTATTAAAAGCAGAAAATGTGTTCAGCCCTGCCTGCGCGTTCTCAAGGGGAAACATTTAGCTTGAGCTATGATGCCCTTGCTTGCAGGTTGCTACTGCTTCTTCTTCTTTGTTAAGATTGCTGGATCTGTCAGACTGACCATCCTCTTGATTCATGATGTACAGACAAGACACGGTGTACGGCTATATTTCTGGGGACTTTCATTGACATAATGCATCCCGTAGCCCCTTAGCCATCGAAAATAAATGCCTCATCCTACCCTTAAACTAACAACAGCCCTTTAAAAAGGTCTGTGCCAAAGGGAAAACTGTCCAAAATGTCCTCACTCTTAAGGCCTCAAACTTAAATTGGTTCTCACAAAAATAGTTGTTCAAGCAGTACACGCACGCACACACACACACACACACACCCACCCACCCAGGCATTTTGTTTCAGTTTGGTATTTTCTGTTGCCTTTGTGCTTTAGAAAATAACAATAGAGAAACATGGAGATATATATATTCTCCTGTGGCAGCAGCTATTGAGGAATGATCCTGTCCTCTCCCAGCTTCACTGTCAGTCTCTCTCCATCACCTGAACTCTAATTGGTGAGACTTTCAATGCCTCTACATTACTTAAAGCGATTGGGATTCTCTCCTTACATCCAATAAAGGAAGTTGTTGCCAAGAGTTTTCCAGTCAAATACAATTAAGCTCTGCGGTGTGGCTAATAGGTCTACGGCCCTACTGTTAACTTAAGAGTAATAGACAGATATTGTACGACAAACAAATGAATTGAATCAGGGGTTTCTGAACAAAAGGGTATTCTGACAAAACCCAGAGGTATAAATGCAGCTGAGGTAAGTTTAGAAAAAAGTTGTATGAAGATCAAGGCTATACAACCACATGTTCTCTTAAAGCCACTAAGAGTAACTTTGTCCGTTGGCGGCCCCTTTGGACAAAAGCGGTAGTATTTTTACGACGCCAGCTGTCGTAAAGCTGTTTTCTAGCGCATGGCGGTCGTGCCAGTCTCAATTGATTAGGACACAATATAGTGCACGTCCGTGTGTTGAAAGCCGTGAGGGCACGGACTCTTTTCGGCTCCGTGAGAGTGAGTGAGTTTGTGTTTTTTATATTCACGGCATAGCTGGACAAGAGTTATTCTGCTTTGTTCCTCTCACGGCATTTAAATGCATTCATTATATTACAGAGAAATAGGTCTTGTTAAAGAAAAAGAGCACCAAGCCCAACCCAGAGGACCCTGTATAATTTTTTTTATTTTAGATTAATATTTTTATGGAAAATCCATGTGTCTTTCTTCAATAGCTTCTAATTCATCAGACCCAGTGTCTCCAAATTATTTGTTCACACAAAATCCCTCATGTTTAGCCTCTTAATTTTCCTCTTTAAGTGCACCAGATTCATGCATTTCACTTTAAAAAGGTGAAAAAAAAATCTCCCGGTGGGGCATACCCCCGGACACCCCTAGGAGGGTCTGGTTCTCCACTGGCTACTATTTTACTCCATCAGGACATTGGAGGCTCTAGCGAAAAAACACTTGGTGTGTGAATGACATTTAACTAGTCAATAATTTGGGCAAGTCTGTCTGCCTATCTTCCTCACTCCGCTGCACACTCAGTCACTACTATCCATGCTTAAAGGAAGCAGGATTAAAACACTGGATTAAGATGCTAAAATGTATTAAAAAATGTGTTTAAAAACGCACAAAAATGTTTAGAATGTTTCAAAAATATGTTTAAATTTGTAAAAATAATTAAAAGATCTTTCAAAACATAGGGATTTAGAAAAAAAAATGTTGGGGGGGTGAGGGGGCACTGCTGAAATTTGTTCTCTGAGGGGGGGCTCACTCTCTCACTCTCTCACACTTTGAAAACCCCTGCCATAGAGCCTACATGCGCGAACCGAAAATCGGACTGGGTGTGCGACCAGACCAAATCAGTAATAAAAACTATATAAAAACGTCTTTCTTTGCACTGATGGTCTCGTTTGCTGTTAAAGGTAATTTATGACTATCAGAGGAAACATGGGGCTGTTTAAAATATATTTAAATGTTACTCAGAGCTGCTTTAAAAAGGAAAATATGCAGGAGCAAAACGTTTTAAGAAATCATAAACTTTAAGACCTTGTGAATAATGTGAAGTTATAAGTAAGACAGCCTCTCAAGTTTCCAATCCTTTTATTCCATCTAGTGAACAAGAGAATATGACAAAAAGGTGTTCTCCTTGCATACAAATCATAATTTGAAATGGCTGCTGAATACAGTTAGTCAGTCCTCGGAAACATTTTCACAAGAGCTTTGAAAAGTATAGCCTGAATAGCCATCACAAAAAACTCCATTGTGCCAGTAAATATGAGGGATGTCTGCTTTGCCTTTTCTCAAACTACGCTCAATTTTCAGCTTAGCTTCCATGTATTCTTCCATAACCTTTTGTTAAATTTTTCTCTGGATCATGGGCATTTTCCCATTAGATTTCGAATACCGCCGGCCTGAACAATATGAAAAGAACACAGCATGTAATCTTACCTACGCTGTTAAATAAATCTAGCACACTAAGAGCAGTACTTTATGCAGTAATATTGTACCATAAATGCAACAATGCCCAAACACTGGATAACTAACATATATTCTTTGCTAAAACGTTAAACCCAGTATTCTGGACTACATGCGATATGAACACTGTTGACATATAGAACCATACATAATGTAAATATATATTACATATTCTCTGCTGCATAGGGGATTGGTTTTCAAATGTCACCTCCCAACCACATGGTTTAAGGGGCTGGCTTAAAGAGAGAATCAGGTTTTACAAAACCAAAAATGATTGCCGCACACAAAATCATTTGGAGCCCAGCCGCCATCTATGTCAATGAGACAGAGAGTGTGTAGATTAGATGTTTGTTGTCATCATCTCTTTTGAGTCTTAATCACTTCATCAGCCCGTTTAGAGAGTTTAAGCAGTGTATTAACACTGGATGTTTTTTTTCAGCGCCCAGACAGTACAGACATGAAGCGGATCATGGGGAGATATCCAATGATTTTGACAAAAAAGTGATTTGACAACGATTCTCCAGAATAGTTTACTCTTCTTTTAAGTTATAACATAGACAACACCACAAAGTCAGATAATGGAAAATAGTTCAAACTGTCCCTTTACAATCTGTTAGATTAAAATGATATACTGAGTTGTATGCAGATGAGAAGTGCTCATTGTTCAGAGAAATATATAATACAGAAGTCTTTATGGAAACAGATGATTTTAAGAGTGGCTGGATTCCTTCGAGGAGTCTGCCCCGAATGACACTCAGCTGAGTAAGAAAGGCGCAAGGAGCAAGGGGAGGAGGGGATGGCTAGAAAGAGATATTGAGGTGAAACTAAATAAGGAAGTATTAAATAAAAATAGGGGAAAAAAGGACAAATATGGGAGCCCTAGTCTTGAGGCATTTGTGCAACAAACACACACATAAGCCCATTTCGCACATGCACTGGGTCTTGGATTTTTTTTTGTTGCAGTGGCGCTGTAAGTGTTAACAAGTATGTCCAGGTTATTCGACCTGGACTTTACCCAGTTGGCCCCCTAATCCTTAATCCGAGTCGGGAGCGGGCATATCGATATTGCGCAACTGGCATGTGAACAGAAAAAAATAAAATGTCCAAAGCTGTAGGAGGAGAGGCATTTACAATGACAATGACTTTGAGTTCCTAGAAAAGTGCTATATATATTATTATACACAGGTCATCTGGCCAAGCAAGCTGTGAAGACTGCAATGTGAGTTAGGGAGAGAAGGAAGGAGGGTGCTAGAGAGGGTTAAGTACAGGAGACGGAGATTGGGATGCTCGTCTTCATCCCAGCAGAAATGCCAAGTCTCCATTGGAAACCTTTGCCGGCGTTTTATGGTCCAGTACATTTGGATAGCAGCAGCATTTAGATTGCACTTAAAGCGGACTGCTTTGGCCATCGATTTATCTGGGCTTAACGGCCACAGTCCAATGCTCTGCAGAGAAAAACCCGCTCACTCTCTACTCCAATGCCAGCCAGAAATCTGTAATCGTTTCGTATCGCTCAACAGTCACATCTGAGTCGGATGGACGGCCTTCAAATATTGTAACTGCCTCCCAGCGAGCCAAAGTAAGCCATGAGACTTAGATGTAAGAGATTCTTCTTCTCTTTCTTTCAGAGGCTGTTGGCTCTCAACTGGTTGTCAATAACATTGCGTCAAGACGACTTTTAAATCTCTGCATCTCACAGGGGGGCACACGAAACTAAAGCATTAATTGTGAATTTTCCACAAGCAATCTACCCAGGCAATCCAACATCTAATTTTAGGATAGCATGCATTTATCCTACTGAGGAAACAAAGAACAAGAATAACTAAGTTATATTAAGAATTATTTGTTGTAATGAATGCAAACCCGGGGAAAACATTACCTCCTATTATTAGATTCAAACCTATTTTCCTTTCTGCATTTTTGGGCCTGTAAACTGCTTGGGCTAAGTAGTGTTATTCCAACATTATTGATGAAAAAACATTATTGAAAGTGAAGTGTGCCGTTGTACCACGGCCCATTAACTGCGGCTACGGCCAGATAATTTCTACAGCTCAGGGCCAGCAATACCTCATAATATGACAGGTGAATAGTGTCCGAATGGTTAATAGTCATTCAAATTCAATACATTCCTTTTTTTCTTTACTGCCCTACAGCTCTTTCCATCTACATATAAAGGTTTTAAGAGCCACTCTATCCGGGTCGCATAATTAGCAGAATGGCTAAAGAGAACTGAGCTTTGAGCTAATGGGAAAAAAAAGGTTTTTGTATTCTGTAGAATCAATGAAATATGTATTTGGATTGCAGCATAAAAAACTAGGCTCATTGCTATTTCTGGGGGGTGAAGGAGCCTGAGTAGCATGGTAAAGTACCCAGGCTGGATGGAAAATACTCCCCTGACTTCACCACACTAAGCTGGAAGGAGAAAGGTAAAAGAGTAAAGTCTGAAGTCTGTCTTGTAACATCAACATAAGGTTTACACATTTTAGATTTTCAAGCATGTGACAAAATGTTTGTAAATGCCTGCTAGGTGTGGGCCCAATGTGGAGTTTGATCTTGCAAAAAAAGTGTTTGTTGCATTTTTTAAATGGCGAGACCACCAGATACATAACTTCCCTCACAGCCATAAAAAAGGGACAATAATTAAAGTTGATAAATTAACTTTACTTCAATCATCAGAAACCAGAAGCATAGGCTGCTCCCAGTACGTCACTCTACAGCATCATAACACAGGCCAAATGGCTGCCTGTAGCCAGAATTTACAAAAAAAAACAAAAAAAAAACGCTGCAGTAACTTCTGTATGGTAGCGACTATGATTTCTCCTTGGAATCACAAGGCAATCAGTAAAAAAGGGAGTGTGCTGTAGCCCCATACAGCTGCTCAGTGAGGATTGTATTGCATTCTCTCTGAATGGCAATTATGAAGGGAACAAAAGGGGCATTTAGAGACAAATGCGGGTTTGGAGTGAATGGGCCAGCTCCCATGTGCGGCGAGTGTTCTGACTCCAAGTGCGGTTTCAAGAGAGAGAGATGATATGAGGTTATTATGCAGGAGAAGTTGTAGAGGGGAGGAGAAGAGAGAGAGAGAGAGAGAGAGAGAGAGAGAGAGAATGATCTCATCTCTACACTAGTGGCAGGCCTCACTGTTTTTTTTTTGTTTTTTTATATTATGAAGAATATTTAGCTTTTTCCTAGACCAATCAAAATCTCAATAATTGTATTAAAAATGTGCTGCCTATTATAATTCAAGTGTACTATGTTGTGTGGTATATTGGTTGTATTATTTTTAATATACTATGTACATACATATCGTTTAATATCCTGATATATGTAGGGGAAGGGGTGGGGGTTGTTTTGATTTTTGTCATTTGCTATTATTTGTAAAAGTCCGTAACAAAAAAAAATTCACAAGAGTCATGCAAATAAAGCTTTTTGAAATGAATTTAATTGAGAGGGAGAGCAGAGGAGGGAGAGCAGAGGAGGAGAGAGCAAGGAGAGAGGGGAGAGAGAGAGAGAGAGAGAGAGAGAGAGAGAGAGAGAGAGAGAGAGAGAGAGAGAGAGGAGAGAGAGAGAGAGAGAGAGAGAGAGAGGAGAGAGAGAGATGAGATATGGCACGCTGGCTTAGTGTCTATGGAGACCCAGACCAGCCAGCGCCATCTGCATTCAGCACAGGCACTTTGTGTCTGGCACGCTGTTGCCCTCAATGAAAAGCTGGCGTCGGGACAAGACATTAGGCAGGAGAAGTGTATTTAGACGTACAGTATTGTCGAGCACAAACTGGCCCGTCACACGCACACGCTGAGATTCAAATTTCACCCAACAGCAATCCTGTGGCTTCAGGTTTTCACCCCAGCCTACTGCATGATGGCTTTCATCGGATGTAATGTGAATTGGGAAGTGAAGCGATGGCACTGATTTGGAGATGGTTTGCCAAACTATCATGGTGGAGGAATGCCCAAAATGCTGTGCTCCCCCTCATTTCCCACATGGAAAACACATGTACTGAATGCATAAAATATTGAATTAAAAAGGCATATTATTATGCAGGTATAGAAATAAGGACACAAAAGGTGCAAAGAGGGAGTTGAGATTTATATGGACTAAAGAAAAGAGAAAGCTCCTAATTATATGGCAAAATGATGGATGTATTGACAAATTTAATAAATTGACTTTTAGAAGCTAGCTAGTGTTCAATTCATGGTTTTTATGACAGTGTTAGTTCGATTGCTCAATAAGCATTCAAATAACTTGCATCAATTCTACATGCATGGTCCAAAATGACACCATACCAGTAAAACAAATTACTTTATAACTAAAACAACTATAACATGCCAAAGGTAGTAATCTTACCTCTCTGATCTTGTCGCGTTTCTCTTTGATGTCGGGCTCCGACGGCTCACCATCACTGACGCCCACCACTTTGGGCATGGGGACGGGGGGCAAGGGTTTAGGCCCTATCTCCTTCTTCTTCATGTCCTCCTTTACTTTGTTTTTCTCCGTTTGGATCTCGGCCTGGAGCTCCTCACGGGACTTCCTCAGCTTCTCCTTGGCCTCCTGCAGCGCCCGCTCATGGTCCGCTCGAATCTTATCCCGCAGGCTCTCCTCCTCCTCCCTGTAGGACACAGCAAAAAGGCAAGAGGTAAGGGGATTTTTGTTTTACCTTTATTTAACCAGGTTAAGTCCCATTGAGATTTAGGATCTATTCCAGGGAGACCTGGCCAAGACAGGCAAAAGCAACTGTTAACATTTTCTAAAAACAAAAGGATAAAATACATTACAGTAATAATCACACAAACACACACACACAAAAAGATTAAGTCTGAATAAAGTCAATGTCAATTCTTAGTTCCGATCCCATTAGCGTTCATAGAGTGATTGTATAACCACCCCAGGAAGACAATCCAATATTTTTCTTTTGAAACAAAATGACCCAATTATAATTGTTTATATCATATTATGTTAATAGACAGAGGTGGTCACAAAATATATACAGGAAACTGGACTTAAAAGCCACCCATCTTTAATTCAAACCATTATTATAATGGGAAAGAGAAAAACCATCATTCTTAACTATGAAACCAAGCCCTCACTCCACTCCACTACTGCTGCAGTGACTTTGGCTCCAGGAAATAGGACAGGTGTGGAGAAACACAATGAAGAGGCTCGCAGTGCCAGAATGAGAAAATCATATTTGGTTTCACACGGTGGAGCGAGCCCCAAGGTGTTGACATAACTCTCCCCACGAGGATGTGGGTCAGTAATGGAAAACAAACACAGCGGGGGAGCCCAAGCACAGGATGACTCTTCTAATGCCATTACCGAAAGGAAGAAAATGTGTGTTTGAATCTCGCTTGGTAGGTAATGTGGGCTTACCATAGACTGTATAGGGGTCTTAGACATATACAGTAGACTGTATATTAAAAAGGGGCTTACACATCTAAAATCATCAGCCAAAATAACACAATTTCAGTCGTGTAACAGGTTGATGAGTTGCATCGTTTTGTGGGAACGGGAGGTGGATTTCGGGGGTTACATCGCACCAAGGCTTTTACATTTTATTTATTTTCATATTTTTTAACTATGTTTATTTAACTATGCTTATTTTAGGCTTTAAATACATTTTAAGTCAAAGTGAAAGTGTTCTGATCCGTTTGTGTTATCCTATCTTCATGTCTTGTACTAGCACTCGGCAACAACATACTTAATTACCAAACATCAAGATGATATGAACAGCACAGAGAAGAAAGAAACACAAAAATGGAGCATTTCTTTTGACACTTGAATCAGTCAGTACTACCTATTTTTCTCATCAACCCTGTTTTACTGCTTTCATTTTGGGTTCCAATATTACCTTTACTGTGAATATTAAGGATTAATTAGCTACTCGAGTTTGTGTACAAGATATATGAGAAGGCCGAAAAACAGCGTTGTGTCCCATCTAAGTGCAAACATGTGAGTGTGTTTATTAATGACCTTCCGTGTGATAAACACAGGAAATTTGGGAGGACGACTGCTGTGATCCCTGTGGATTCAGCTGCAAGTCTCCACAGAGCCACACAGCATAACATCTGAGTGAGTGAGTGAGTGAGTGAGTGAGTGAGTGAGTGAGTGAGTGAGTGAGTGAGTGAGTGAGTGAGTGAGTGAGTGAGTGAGTGAGTGAGTGAGTGAGTGAGTGAGTGAGTGAGTGAGTGAGTGAGTGAGTGAGTGAGTGAGTGAGTGAGTGAGTGAGTGAGTGAGTGAGTGAGTGAGTGAGTGAGTGAGTGAGTGAGTGAGTGGTGAGTGGTGAGTGTCTCTGATGGATTTTTTTGTTTGGAAAAAAACAACTGACATTTTACTGTAAATCAGACTGGCTTTGAAAGTAAACCTATGTCTTCAGAGTTGTTTGAAAAATGCAAAATATAAATCATATTAAAAATGTAACTTGCACAGTGTGTCAAAAAAAAAAATCATGGGGTTATACATTTGGCTAAGTAAGTAGTGTCTCTGGAGCAAAAATAGACTCTCCAAACTTCTCATCTAGTGTTATTTTAGTATTAACAGCGACATAGGATGTTTTAGTATGCTGGTCTGAGATTGTGATGATTTTGTATTCTCTAGGCTTTTTTTCCATGTACAGAAGCACTATAGGTCTGCATTAGTGGATTCATATACATTGTTCCCTTTGCTCAGGTGTTGTGTATGCTTCCGTGCACACACCCATAAACAGGATGTATCATCTGACTAAAATTACTGCTGGTAGATAGGAGAAGAGTAAGGCCTCCATTAGAAGGAGATGTCTTGTATTTTGTATTGTATATTGGTATACGTGCAACCCGAGCCAATTTCAGAGAGAGACAAAGCACTTATAGCCCCAGCAGGTCGCTATAAAAAGCAGATATGAAAGAGAAGTAGTGTGTTTGGGAGCATTTGGTGGAAAAAAATCACAGGCACAATGACACGTGATCTCAACATAAAAGCAACCTTCAGAATGGCTGTAAAGAGCGTTCATCTACTGAATGTAAAAGCACTCATGCATTTAGATGAGAGATGATGCCAAGAATCAGTTGTGGCTTTCCAGCAGTACCGCCATAAGTGGAATATAACTTGTCCGTGCATTCAGATAGTGGTTGAAGAATGTAGAATGAAAGTGAAATAGACAAGCAAAACATGGATATAATGGGATACCAGTAAGGAGCTAAAAACAGAAGAAAAAAAGCATGTACTGTATCAAGAAGGAGAGATTTTTGCAAGCTACAAAGAATGGGATGAGATGGGGAAAAAGCTGGAAAATAGTATCAGGGTATACCGCAGGAATCTCCAAGTTAAATTAGATTTTTTTTTTACCTGTTTAATTCCACTTAAAATGAAATGTGATGCCAAAGTCAGGCCATAATGGCAAAGGTAGGAAGTATATAATGGGAAATCTGTCGCATTCTAAGGTACTTTTAATCAAGGCGTATTAGCATACTCACATTGATATACAGTACCAATAACTTTGTGGAGTTTGTGTATATTCTTATTAACAAAATCAATAAGTCACATAAATACTCCTCTCCAAGTATTTAAAAGGGCAATCAAAAAATGTGTGACCTTTGTAAAGGAATACTTTCCAGCGATATTCAATATTATGAGAATATTAAATGCAATGCTTTTTTTTTGGCTTTTAAGACCCCCTGCAGGTACCCTGAATAGGTAGCCTCAATCATCTATTTTCTATAAACACTTATCCTGTTCAGGTTATTTGCACTGAGGTAGAGGTATATAAAACCCAGACTAATGCATCAGTCACAATGTTTAGAGTGAGCAAGAGTGAATATATTTTTCACAGTGTGAAAGAAAGCATTGATAAGAGAACTGATACTATGACTCAACGCCCGAGAGAGAGTGTGCAAGAGAAAAAAAATAAGTTTAATACTAATTACCCTTCACGCAACACACTGTGCATCTATTTTATAATTCTACAATGACGCTGGATGTGGGGGGCCAAGAGAGACCAAAATAAACAGCCTCCGAGTTACGCAACATCATCTCATCACCCTGGAAACAACTCATAAATATTTAAATCTCAACGCAGCGTGTCTGACTTTAATTGATGGCAAACATATTTTGCAACACAGAGGTGGCAATTATGTATGCGAGGAGCCACTGAATGTATAGATGTGCAGAAGTGTTTCAAATGTGGTTGGTTTATTTTTTGGGGGGGATTTCATGTTAACGTGTAGCACTTATGCATGTTTGTTGTACTTCCGAGTTCTATTTTCATCTTCTATTTCGAGGTGTGTGTGTGTGTGTGTGTGTGTGTGTGTGTGTGTGTGTGTGTGTGTGTGTGTGTGTGTGTGTGTGTGTGTGTGTGTGTAGAGAGAGAGAGCCCAGAGGATGCCAATGTCTCCTCTGTGAGTGACTGTGCCCTCAGCATCATGCATTTAAATGTGATATTTAGACGGTGCAGATGTTGTATTACTAGCTAATGTGTTGTAATTGCTCACATATATGCAAGGAGCATGACAAAAGAAAATGAGGACGTTAAGCCGACGCCATCATCTCTAATAGGTGGCAATTTTGCTGTGTGTGTGTGTGTTGTGTGTGTGTGTGTGTGTGTGTGTGTGTGTGTGTGTGTGTGTGTGTGTCACAAAGAGTAAGGACATCACGTCGTCAAATTACACAAGTGTTCAGGTTTTCAAAACAGAGCACAGCACTCCAGCAACACAGAGGGAAACTCGTTCCCACACAAACATCATTAGCTTCTTGCACCCTATCCTTTCTCTCGTCATTCTCCTCCTCCGTCCTTGATTTCCTGTCAATCTTTTCTCTTCGACTGAGCCCTTATCACAGTCCCTTTAACATCGCAGAGGATTCCCTTTGAGTCAGATACCATGTCAAACATTCTATTAGGAACATATCAAGAGATGCCTGACTCAATCGCCTTCGCAGCTATCGAGAACACAAGTGACCACACCACTTAACACCTACTCCTTTAGCTTACTTAAATCTTCTCATATTTTTTTTTTACTGGATATCAATCAAAGGCTCATAAGTCTCTGCTGCTAGGTGTGTGAATGTGTGTGTGAATGGGTACAAAACAATGTAAAGAGCTTTTGGTCTGTGAAGAACCAGGGGAAAGCGCTAAATAAGTGGAGTCCATTTACCATTTCAAATTCTCACCATACACCACTGAGCAACTTTCCATATAAAAATGAATAGGATGCCATTTTTAAATTCAGAGTACTTTTAAGAATGCCTCCAAAAAGAGAGCCCCATCTTCCTAATAAGTATATTCAGTCATGTCAGTATTCTCTTCCTCCTGTCTGTCTGTCTGTCACTGGCATCATGATATTCTGCTGTTCAGCAAAATAACACAAGACTCTGGGAGAGCAGCACAGACTAGATGCCATGTTACTGTGGCAACAAAGAGTGCGACAGACAGCATGCTGTTTATTAGTGAGTGACCTCAAAGTATTTGACTGCAGAGATACTACAATGCAAACGTGGAGGTTTCATTTCTTTCAGACAAGGAAAAAGTGGTCCAACAGTACTTTAAGCAAAACCTTTTTACCAGGGCATCAGCACATACATAATGGAATTATGTCAGTAAGGTTTGAGCTGAAATAGCAGGCACCACAACTACAACATACTAAAACAATGGGGCCAACACATACTGTTACACAAAGATAATCAAATCCCTTTCAGCTAGATGCCAGTCATCATCACTCAAGGTAAGCCAGTGTAACCCCATTCGTACGAGACTGTCACCGCTGTCATCTCGGGTCCTCCAAAAACATCGCCCATCTCTTTAGTTGTACTGGGGGGATGTAGCTAAGTGGGTAGGGTGGTCGACCCACAACTGCAGGGTCGCTGGTTCGATCCCCTGTCTCCCTGCCACATGTACAATTGTCCCTGGGCAAGACACTGAACCATACATTTAAAATTAGAGCTATTTGACTTATAGAGAAATGGGGGCGTGTCAGTACACTGATTGCACTATGGGGACAGACAGCAGTGGTATGTGTCTTAAATCGAACAGTGATTTTGCATACTCAATATTTTTTCACGTCAAGTAAGAATATTCCCAAGGGCGCTCATGGTGTAGTGGTTAGAGGTCGGATAAAGTGTACCCCTGTGTGAGGGTCATTGAAGTTGAGAATCTCTGTCGCCATAGTCCATCTTCGCAACTGAGTTCTGTGGACGTGTTCCTCTTGCTACCGAATAAACAGCGCAAGTGGAGAGGAAGAGGTCGAGTTGTAGGTTGGTAGGGCAGCACAACTGTAGCTCCCGGGGTTTCCCTTCAACAGGAACTATCAGAAGGCTTCCATGTCCTGCTTTTCTCCCATGACCCACAAGGCTCAAATGGAAGCTGCATAGCTGTATGTGTAACGGCTCTCTAAAGCTTAACTGTGGGTGTGTATAATAGCATCTTCTATCGCATATTCTTTCAGTTCTCTTTCTGCCCTAACAACCTCCACCCACTAGCTACAGCCTCTCTAGTAGCATCTAGTTATAATGTATCCCAGTTGTAGTGGGAAGTTGGAGTTTCCGAGCTCCCAGTCGAAAACCTTCACCTTGAACGCCCCGTGAAAATAGAATTACTACTTGGAAAATCAGAGATCTTTGCCAACGCCGAGTCCAACATTGAACATTGGCTGCTTATCATCTTAATACCTTCAAAGAACATTTAATAAAAACATTTCCTACACTATAGTTCATAATCCTAAGTACCTTTGGTGATAAAAAATAAATAAATCTGCGGATTTATCCCCCATTTTTTGTTCTCATTTCTGTGTATCAACATCTCTCTCAAATGTGTACAATTCATAAATAAAGCACTCTTCCTTCCCGCTGTATTTTTCCGGTGAACACCTGAGCCCTGACAGCCCTTGGCGGCCTGCACCAATGTTCACATCCAGGCCTTATGACCTACATCATGGATGGCTGACTAATGCCTTTGTACCAAACAAAGAAGTCCATCTCCTGCAGCTGGCACAGGCCGGCCATAAAACAAATAAGCATTTCGCCTGGACGGTTGCTGGAAAGCTGGGATAAGGTTTTTCAAAGAGTGGAAAACAGTCTTATGATTGAGAGGTTCAATCACGAAACCTTTAGAGAGAAACATCTGTTAAGATGCTCCCATTTTCACCCCCCGGCAAAAAATAAGGCAGAGGAGCAATTTTGTCAACAATTTCAAAGGTGTCTTTGAATTGCTAGAGTGATGATTCTAAAAAGGTAAATGTATGGTTTAGATAGGAAAAACTAAAAGTGACATTAGGGGTAAAAATGGATTGAATCCCACTATCTAAATAGTGAGTTATGCAGCATCTGCAGTCTCTCCCTCTGCTAGCTAAGCTGTAGACAGGAGCATTTTTTCTTGGTTAGTTATTTCCGGTAATGTCCTGCAGCTGCAAAAAGACACTATGCCTTTGCAATTTTGCCATCAAAGTCTTATATTTCCTTTTATGGTGTTGTGGTGGCACTGGCCGGCATGTAAAAACACAATACAATTTTTAACAATAAGATAAGGCAATTTTAAAATCTATCAACATGATTTAAATAGATATTGTTTGTAACATTATAAGAAATGGTCAAAAGTGCAAAAGAAAAATTGCTCCCAAAACTGTTGAATAACAACTGACTGAATATCAAGCGAAAGTTGTGGCGTTTACACACAATCGCACAATCCCCTTCATGCAGGCTGAAGATTCCTGCAGATCTTCATAGCCTCAAAAAGGATTCCCGAGAGCCATGACACTCGGAGAGAAAGAAACCACCCTAAGAACAGATATCCGATTTCCCATCCCTAGGCCAATCATAAATCCAACAGCTGGTGTGTTACAGCTCTGGTACAAGGCACATTTATTATCAGCCCGAATGGCTCCGATACAGCTTATGCGGTTGTGCTGGTTATGGAGAGACGGGGCTGAGTTTGACTGTGAATTTCGAAAGGTTTATTTGAAATGTATGCGTCGGAAACCTGAGGGGCCGATTTACGATTTGTGTGTTGAGCGATCCAACTTTGATCCCATTGCTTTAGCTGACAGGGAGTCCTTATGGTGCAGTGCTGAAGGTCCAGTGTTTGGCAGGGCTGCGTTTTGATGAGAAGACTGAAGGCCTTCCTCACTCTTCCTTTTTCTGGTTCTCTTCTCTTTCAATTATTATATATTTTTCTCTCTTTCTGTTTGAGCGGTGGCTCGTCTTGACCTTCTGTCACTGACCTTCTGTCTTTTTTTACCAGAAGTCCTTTCACTCTGGAGAGAGGACCAATGGTAGATCGCAGAAATATTTTATTTGGTTATTTACTCTTTTTTTTTTTACACTGTTGTAAGTAACGTGGCTTTAGAATTGATTTATTCAACTGACTGCCTGACATTTGATAGCCTCTTTGGTGTGTGGAAAATATGGCTGGACCTTCTGACTAGCCCCAGATAATGAATGTTGACATGAAGACACAACTACATATACAGTCGTTTAGAAAGGGTGACCTCATGGAGATATAATGATGCAGTACTGAATTTTTTTTTTTTCACTCCGCTCTGTTTTGTGTCGCTTTCTGCCTCATTATTTTCATACATTTTATGAATAGTTTCATGTTAATATTCATATTTTTTATTTTGTTGAATGCTCTAGTTCTTTTTACTGTAAAACAAAAAATTACATTTTCCATGTCAGTCTCTCTGGGGAATGCGACACCAGTTTCGAGGAGTTGTACGGTAAGTTGCATGTTAGACTCATCTCTGCCACTGTTGTCATGCTCGACAGGAGATATACTTAAAGGCATTGTTGTAGTGTTGACTGGAGGCCTGACTTCATTAGGAGACTGCAGCCCTTGGCAGCCATGTACACAACACAAAAAAAGGCCTCTGCACCAACAGGCAGATGCAGTAGGCAAAGGGGTTATCAACATGTATAGCACAAAAACAAAGATTTAAAATAGGATCAAATGCTGTAGTTAATTGTGTTTGTGTAGTAAGGATATTATATTGGTGATCACCATTGTAAATGCCCAGTTCACAAAAAAACACAATTTTTGTAGAGGACAGAGATCCACTCATAATGGGTCAGAAGTAAACCAATGTTCATACAGGAAAACACAGTATAGTCACAACAATGCCACAGCCCCATTTAGCTGTAGCCAGACTTGATCTAAAACATGACTCAATACTCAGAAAGACAACATATAAACGAGGACTTTAAGAGGTTAATTTGTAGGGGTGGGAAAAAAAATCGATTTTCCGATTAAAATCGATTCACTCACGGAATCGATTCGAATCGATTCAGAAAAGTTAATAATCGATTTTTTTTTTTTTTTTTTTTTTTTTTTTTGTAAATACTAATACTTCATGCGCCATTGCGCATGCACACCACACATGTGCGAGTTGTCTCCAAAGTGGCTTCAAAAGGGCTGAGAGCAGCAAACCCATGTGACCTGCACCGGCTTTATCTCTGTTTACGTTTTTGTATGAGAGCTGAATTCCAAGCCATACTTTTTGTACAATGTGTTGAAATGACATAGAAAATACTAGATAATAGAATAGAAATCCTATAGAAACATGATTTACGAGATTAGAAATAAAATAAAACTGAATCGGTTTAGTTTTTACATACTTCCATATTGTGTTGAAAGCTGCATTGATTATTGCACTGTTCATAGAAAGTCATATGTGTGACAAGAAAAGCTTTTTCTCTTAATACAATATTAGAGAAGGTAATTCATCTGTTGATTGTCTTTAATGATCATCACAAAAGTAGGAAGTGATTAGCAAACTCTGAGGAGCAAACTCAGATGTGCATATAAATATATTTTTGAAATTCACACATGGGTATGTACGTAAAAAAAATTTGCATTGAGATGCATTGAAAATCGATTTTGAATCGAATCGTTGACCTCTGAATCGGAATCGAATCGAATCGTGAGGTGCCAAGAGATTCCCACCCCTATTAATTTGGTCATCTGGTAAGGATGTTCTGAAAATATTAAAATGTGTTTTGTGTGCTTTCATTAATTAAGGCATTTTTTCCAACCAAGAAAGGACATCCAAATAATGATTGGTCCCTTGCCAAAGTGACTGACTAAGGAAATATGTTGGTCAATAAATAACCATGTATCATTAAGAGTTAAATGCAGTCTTTTAGTTGAAATGAAAACTCCTAATATGTGATTCGGTCACTGTTCCTCCTGTTAACTTAACAAAGGCTAATCAGTGAAACCAGAAACTGTATTATTTGTCAAGATAGAATTAATGAAAACCTGTGCTGCCTTTAACATGTAACCATGAGAAAAAAAAACCTGGATGGCAAAGCAGACACAAAGGTGTGCACTCTCCACACACACACACACACACACACACACACACACACACACACACACACACACACACACACACACACACACACACACACACACACACACACACACACACACACACACACACACACACACACACACACACACACACACACACACACACACACACACACAACACACACACACACACACACACACACACACACACACACACACACACCACACACACACACACACAACATTGGGAGGATCACATGAAAATAGTGGAAACAAAAAAACAAAACAAGGGACAGAGAGACAGGAAGTGACACACAAAGAGAACATCTGATAAAAAGCAGCAGTCTTAATGAGGAGATTAGGTCCACTACTCAATATGCTGCACTAGATGATATCTCCTGACAACACACAAATTACTATAAATATGGATGTAGTGATATCTATTATGTGTCCAAAATAACACCATTTTAATGGGAATAGTATCAAGGCCAAGTTAAATGAGATTAAAAGTCTTGCAGCAACAATGATTTTTTTTTTTTTTTTATAATTACTTGTTATACTTTTGGAGATGCACTTTATGCTGTATAGCTTTAGCTCAGCAATTATTAATTAAAATGTCACTGTCTATTAACCAAGGGTAGCTATCTCTTTAGAAGGTCATATCTGAAGACAGCCACTATGGTGAAACACTTCTTGTATAATTTAAAAGTTTGACTATAACTAACTTTTGGGCATTTGTTTGCAAAGTTTGAGTTATTGGAAATCAACACACTGGCCGCAAGGAATAAACTGATGCTGTGAACACTATTGTTGAGCATTACTGTTAAACAACTACAAAAACGAGAACTTTTTTTTTTCAAAAACACTCCAAACTCAAGCCAAGTTCTTAGTGCAGCTGGAAATTTAAAGTGCACCGTCAGCCATTTGGGCAAGCAAGCAAGCTCACATCATTTGGAGGACCTATACTCTTCTAAAACTATAAACCAGAAAGGTCTGCCCAACGACCAACATTCACCTACAAATATTGGCATGGAGATTGTCCTCGCAATTGGAGCCATCAGGAGGAACACATGTTATAAGTCAACAGGATGCGTCGAGGCAGAAGTATGATGTTTATAATTAGCTATTGTTTGGGAAACAACAACAGGTGCATTTTTATTTTCAGAATCAGAAAACAAACCTACAGCTGAACTTGATCTTGAACTGGATGTGGCGAATGTTCTGCTATACGGTTAGACTTCTTAAAAGCAATCGTGGCGTGGGATAAAGCTCTGAAATTACAGTGATGCTATCCTTTGAAGTCTTATTTTAGCTTGATCAATTCAGCCCCGTAGCAAGAAGCTTCAGATGTACAAATGAAAATAGCTCAACAATGGTGATGGATAGGTGAAAAACTCTTTTATGTAGGTTGTTTGTGTGTGTGGTGTGTGTGTGTGTGTGTGTGTGTGCGTGCGTGCGTGCGTGCGTGCGTGTGTGTGATGGGCCAAGGTGCACGCAAAAGCCTTTGTTAGCACTCTAACACAGAGAAATTCACACACCAGAAATCCACTAACACCCTCCAATCTAGATTTACTTTGCAGCTGACAGGCGAATGAGGCGTGAAGACACAGAAATGATATTTAGATCACAGTAAATATGATAAATAAGTGCGCTCTGATGTTAGCCCACGTCTTAAATATGATGTGCGGGGCTTTGATGCTGATTTATGGCCGTAGTATACAGTAGCGTGCAAAAAAAAAAGCTCTGGCCACGCAACACTAACAATAACTGACAAGGCAATAAGTGGTGAAAACAGGTCACTTGCGGTCACAGCACCAAACACCATTAGGAGAGGGAATACAGCACGAAAAGGTTGTACATTCTCCACTACCTTTGACTGTTTGAACACTACATGAGTCACCTGGCAAATGCTTCCCATCACAGCGAAAAACACAAGCAAAGAACACCACAATGCCGACACTTAAAACATGGGTCACGACAGCAGAAAATTAACCGTTTCAATCGTATGGGGTATGAATGCTACAGAAGCAGATGTTGTACTAACCCACTTTAATAAGCCATGGGTGCAAATAAGCTGCAGCAGCATATACATATTCTTGACTTCTTTAAGTGTCATCAGCAGGAGGTTCCACTTGTCTCTGTGATGGCGCTGCTCTCACTTTCAAAAAAATCCCTGAATACCTTGTGAGAAGTGCATTTAATTTGAAGAAAAATCTAGCAGTATGACAAGATGTCAAACTGCTTAAAGCCAGAGTTCTGAAATGTCTACCTGAGGTCCGGGCTAGTTGGCCAAACTCATATGACGTGAGAGGTTAAGATCTGTGTCAAAAGACAGGGTGACACCTTCCTACAAAAGGTCTTGAGTTGAAAAAACTGAACGGCTCAGTGAAGAACAACACTCTTTACAAATTGTGCTATCAACCCTTCCATATGGGCCAGAGTCATGTAATGACTTGCCATGGTTAAAATAACCAATACAAAAAAGGTGTTATCATCATAAAAAAACAACACACAACCAAACTGTACATGGAAAGCCTGTCAAAGCTACTGCGCACTTTGGCAAGTACACAGTGTGAATGCTCATGTTGACATTTCCAATCCTGGATAACAAAACCCAGAGATCTTCAGTGGGTGCTCTAATCCTAAATGGAGAAGTATCGGTTGTCAGAAAATATTTCGAAACAATGCTTCATAAGGGATTCGACTGCCATGTAGAGCTGGTTTTATATGGTTGAAATTGGTCTTATGTCAACAAAAAATAAATTCGGACATAGATGCATGACATAATGGCAAATTTATCATCACAATGATATTGATAGATAAAAATAACCAAAGGAACTGATCACCCCAGCCCGACAACGTATGCATTTCTGAATGCCCCACATACAAAGTGTTTTCGCATGCACTTTCCTTCATACATCAACCATTACTAGGTTGTCTAGACTGTTGAGGCATAATTACTTACTTGTTTTGCGCGACCAACCTCCCCTCTCGAAAACATTATATTTAGTCCACACATGTAACTGAAAGCCTGCGTGATATGCATGTCGGACCATATAATGAGATGGATTTCTTCCGCCTTCCTGCCTATGGCTTATCTGCTGCTGAAATGCCACTGCCTCCTTCAACATGTGAAACTGCCGCCGTCTCAGATGAAGAATACTGCCTCTGGCTGCTCCTATAGTGTTTGAGTCAGGCCAAAACAAAAACCAAGGCAGGATCCTAAACGGGCTCACAGTATGTTAAGGTTGACTTAGAAATACATCCAGGGGGATTTTTAGCACTCATAGACAGCCATCCGGAGGTTTCCCCTTTCTGTTCTCTTTGTAAGCGCTTCACTATAGGATCCTGGCTCTCCCTCGATACACATTCATTAATCACATGCACACAGACAGTTAGAAATGCAAACCATTTCTCTGATATTGCCCCAATCTAAATGAACAGGTCTCCATTATTTGATAAACAACCAGCTACTAGCTTACAGATTGTTCCTTATGTATTTCATCATAACAAAAGAGACACAACATTGTTTTTTCCTCTAACTGTCTCCTGAGTAGCAAACATGCAGCAGTGTTTACAGGTGGAAATATTGGATAATCATTCATAATTAATTATATATATGAAATTATGACACGATAAGTAGCGTTACATTCTGCTTGAGCCACGTGATCGGTGTGGAGACACTGCACATGTTTGGGGCACAGCACTAAATCTTGCATGGAGTAAACAGCAAAGCACATGCAAATGCTTGACAAATTGCCCGCTTAGAATCATCGCTCAATGTTGTTTAACACGCATACAGTAGATGCTGTCCTAGAAAATGAGAATATACTGCAACGTTGCCAAATGGTTCCGGCCAGATGTGTGAAATGCCCTTTTAACCACAATATTCTCAAGACATTTCAAATAAAATATCTCAAACATTCCCTTAAACAGATGGATCGCCCCTCCAGGCAAATTGAATAATACCATTTCTCTTTCATAAGCTTTTTATAACACTATTAACGGGATGAACTTGTGAACAGAAAACTGGTTGTGTGGGGTACAAATAAAAGTAAAGGTGAAATGATTACGAGCGGCCCTGTGCTCGAGGGGCTCTTTAAAGGCTAGCGCGCCTCATTTTCCGCAGGCGGTTTGAACCTTGGTGCTCTGGAACACCCAATGATTATTTTAAGAAAAGCTGAGGCGGCCATAGCAAAAAGCATATTGAACACATTTTCATAAGCTGTAATAAGCAGCGAAAATAATCAAACATATCGCTTCACATGAATGCTCATAAGGGCTGGACGATTCTCGCTTAAACGTGAATCACAATTTTTCTCCGAAGGATTTTTTTTTATCACATTTCTATCGCATTTTCTTTTTCAACAAAAACATTTACTGACACCGAAGATACCCGAAAAACATAGAGGGTAAAGTAACAGCTTTTGTCCAAAGGTGCGGCAAAAATGAACAAATACTGTTAACTCATCGTATCTACTTTAACTTTCAAAAAACCCTTTTGGTTCCAACTATGAAACATGGCAGCACTTCAGTCTGGTTTTTCCCCATATCGCTGGACTAGAATAAGTTATTTTAAGCAGAATCCCCAATCCGGAGCTCTAGAAGGCTTTCTGGACAGTACAAACTGAAAAGGCACCCCAGGGTACAAGGATGAAATAGTCAATGGTTTCCCACTGTGAAACTATTTGAGAAAAATTGCTTTGAACACCGTGCACAGCACTCAACTATACTAATGACTTCATACAACAGCATGGAGGAGGAGACCTTCCCATAAATACCCCATCCACCTACTGTTTGGCATTTTGCACATTATATTTCAGCGTAAGACTTTTGTCATCACAATATATAAGTGCAGCCTAATTCGCATATATAAGCATTTTGACAATCAAATAGCAAACGGAAGCTTTGATAACCCAGATTTTTTCATTCAAAATGCAGGTGATCAGAAAATGTAAAAACTGTATTCTTGTTTTGATGGTAAATGTTAACGCTCAAAGGTTCAACTATAAAATCAAACGAACGGTGCATGATCATCACCAAATATAAGGCTAAGGAAACCATTTTGTTTTAGCATCTTAAACACTAATGCTATGTGTCTTATCATTTAAAAAATAGCCTCCAGTACTGATGTGCCGGCTTATAGTAAGTAAACAAAAATGAACTGAAATGTAAATACAACAGAATTCTTGCAACATAATACAGTCTGTTGGGAATAACATTTGGAACAAGGGCATGAAGCTGCCCAACACAGTACATTCCAAAAAGCACTTAGAGAAGCCTGATGTCAATATGATTTAGGAAGTGGAAGAGAGCCTCAAAAACGATGGCTGGCTCCAATCCAAAGAGGCTGGACAATACCAAATGAAAGAGGCAGCCAGAATTTACCAGCATTTGGTGCATGGTGGGCGGTAAATTTTCGTGCCAATGTTTAAGCAGTTACTAACGCTTTCCAAACAGCTTGGGGTGTGTGATGTGTGTGTGTGTGTGTGTGTGTGTGTGTGTTGTGTGTGTGTGTGGTGTGTGTGGTGTGTGTGTGTGTGTGTGTGTGTGTGTGTGTCGTGTGCGTGGTTGTGTGTGTGTGTGTGTGTGTGCGTGTGGTTCTAGCTCATTAAGTTCAACCACATCTGCCAGTGGGATGGTAAGACAACATCGTGGACAAGGTGATTACGTCCACGTTGTACAGAAACTTGAACAACCACACCCAATGGAGACACAAAGGGAAGGGTGAGAGTATTCAGAGCAGGTGCCAGCTGCACAAGAGGATGAAAAATGAAGGAAGAAGGAACACAGGTCCGTGCTGACGTGTGTGTAAACATTCAGGGCAGAGTGCAGTGCATCACTAAATAAACTATGCAACACCCCTTGGTGATCCAACAAGTAATGAGAGTCGGAACACTTCCTTTCTTGGCAGAGGGCTTAACACGAGTGTGACATAAGAATAAAAAAAAATCTAGTTATTATCAATATATAAAGATATATTGTTTTGCGAAAGTATATTCTCTTATAATCTCCTTAAAATGTGACGGAGAAGATTGCGTCACACATCAGAATTTTTTGCTCTCCCTTTTTTCATTTTATTCTAGTAAGCATCAGGCAGTAAGAAGCGTTCAGAAGTCCAATAAACACACCAATGCAGTTCAATTGAGAAAAATTTGGAGAAAATAAAGTATAAGAAAAAATGAAAAATAAACATGACGGGGAAGTTTGTGTTAAAAAAATTAAATAAAAATAAAATGGTTGTGATTGCTCCTCACCTGTGTCTGTGCTCGTCGTGCGCTCCCTGTCCGTGGATGACCACCTGTCCGGAGGCGTGCTTGCCTTCCTTGGGCGGGTCGATATGAGGGATGAGCACGTCCTCCAGGCCCAGGTCAAAGCGCTTGTGCTTGGAATTGTCCGGCAGGAAGAAGAAGGCCCCGAAGCATAGGGTGATGAAGGCACTGAGGATGAGGAGCAGGATGAACTTCTCGGAGAGCCTTAGCGTGGCCCGGTGGTGCGGGAACGAGGACGCGCCCGGCGACAGGGTGGGTATCCTACGCCCCGACAACGGCAGGAGGGCAGGGGTTGTCATGGTTCTGACTGCTGAAAAGGAACTTAGCTTGGGGCTTGGGGGGGGGGTCTAAAGGGGGGGCAACGGTGGGTTTACAAGTGCCACAGGTGGTGTTGTTGTGTAGCGGCATGCACGTAGCTGAGTCCACGTTATTATCTCATCCCTGATTTGTTAAGTCCAGAAAGAAGCGAAAAGGGCCGAGGTCCCTCAGTGAAGGAGTGACTGGTCAGCAGCGAAATAATCATGACGGGTCTGAAGAAGAAATAAAAGGTAAAGAGTTAGCGTTTTAACATAGAGAGTTATGGAACATATGGCTAAGTCTAAAGAAGAAAGAAAGATTTAAAGCTTAGTTACCAGAGACAAGGCTGAACAATTCTTGCTAAAATGTGAATAACAATTTGTTTTCCTTAATAATTTAAATCTATTTCTCTCATACGATTGACATGCAAAAGATACAGCAGCTTTCAAATAAAAAATAAAAACCTATAACCCAGTGCATTTTTGACAAGCAGCCACTGCTTAAAAAGAGGCTTGGTGAAGAACACAAGCCCCAGGATCAACAATTTGGGGCTTCAAGGAAGTAAGTTACGATCAGCAAAGCAGTCAACACTCAGCATGCAGTGAATGATGTTAATGCTAGGGGGACATTAGCAAGCTAGTAATCACCATCATTTAGAAATGAGATTATAGATAAATGAATCAATGCAGCCCTACCAAAGACTTTCCACCATTTTAGACAAACCTGACCTTACCACAGTCCCTCAACACAGTCAGTATTCTCTGTATTCCATCAGGAAAAAGCCAATATCGTCTATAATCATTCTGTCACGTCCCCACCTTGGCAGCATGAGCCTTGTAACCACGAGTGTCATCCTGCCAAGCTGTATGACGCCCTTCTGTTGACTTTACCAGCACTGAATTACGATCAAACACGCGGTAATGAGAGAGCTAAAGAAACCGGCATGTCTTATATATCAAGTGACAGCTGAATCATAAGGGCAATAAAAAATCCTCTTGCACTCGCTATGGTGAATTTGACAAAACACACCATCGCCATCTCAACAAAATGAATACCTCAGAAGAATCCCATTGTACAATCACACACACAAAACACTTCAACTGTAGGCCATGAGAAAAAATGGCAAACGTATGTTCAAGAGGCTCAAGGTACCAAGAGGCTATGGAATATCTGTGAGACCATCACATAAGGACTGCCCACTATGTATATTCTCTATCAGTACTACTAACGTCGCAGAATGAGCACAGCTTATTTCTATACAGTTGTTTTATTGCATTGCAGTGCTGCATAATCTCGCCATCAGTCATACATCGCAATAAAACGACAAGAGGTAATGACCAAGATCAGCCTGCTAAACACAAATCCTCTCGCCACTTGTACTCAAGAGGTATGGACACTCGTTTCTGCCAGTAAAAGAAAAACACAAGATGAAAACGTTGCCTTGATAGTCAAAATATCCACATCAAAATGACCAGATCATCTCGAAATTATGAGATAAAATGTGAAATCATAACTATGAGATGAAAAGTAATTAATTTTTACTAGTGGAAACGAGCTTCCATATGAAAGGAGTGGACCGACTAGATGGTGTGTAGGGCAGGACATGCAAGCCAAACACATACGCTGCTGCTGGCACGTCTCCTGGCAGTGCTGTTATCATCTCTGAAAATTAATTAAATTCAAGCAATACACTTGGGACTGTGTTTAAAAAAATGCACAAGCCGGCTTCCCCTCACTGTCACTTTATATCTAGATGAAAGAAAGAAGTGGTGCAAAAATGTTAGATTCCGCTCAACATCTGCTCCAAGTGTATTTGTGAAAGATGGATGGTAAATTAAGCGATAAGCTCCCTTTCAGAGACTAATATAAGCGGTGGTATTAATGCACCATGGGCTCAATCCAGCTAATAAACGAGACATGTTCATGTTAAGGCTCTTATCTGTATCCAGTGGGTTTGTGTGTAGCTATGATGTGTCTGCGTCTCCTCACTGAATACCAAGTTCATTCTCTTGACAGTGCCAGTCTGTGTTAGCCGAAACAAAATGCTAGCTAACGAGCGGCTAACTCATCCAGCTAACGTTAGCTAGCTAACAGAAGAAAAACGGCATAAACGGCAATAAGAAAATAAACTGACATGAAAATATTATTATGGAGGAACGTCTGTGGCGAATACAGGCATTCCGACATTTTGGGCTAAGCTATCCCGTGGGAGGTAAAGCCTGAGTGAGGTGCTAGCTATTTTGGGGCTATGTTGCTAACGCTAAGCTAGCTGGCTGGCTATGAACTGACAGAAACACCGCTGCGCTGCATCACCACCTTTTTCTCTCATTTGCTCGGTGAAAATCGGTGCTTGTCGGGGTTCCCGGTCCGCCGTTTGGAAGGAGAAGTATCCGGGACCGCTGTCCTCATGTCCACGCGTGTTAACACCGCCTTAAAAACATGCTCCAGCGGTGGGTTTCAGCAGAGCGACATAGCGCTGCAGCTCCAGGGACGATGGGAGGATGTTGATGATTTGGCCGCTCTGTGGGACTGCAGCGACCGACTGACTGAACTGCTGCTATCGCTCCCATCCAGCAGCAGCAACTACCCTGCCTGTCCGAGTTAGGGACCGTCTGAAATGTATTGTATACAGTACAAGAAAATAGTAAATTAAAACAAATAAAATATACACACAAACACTATTCCGGCAATGGTAGTGCTTGCAAATATTTTTTAATTAAAAAATAAAAGGAAAACATTGGGTCACAATTATTTTTTTAATGCCATTATCTCATATAATGTTTAAAACTGTCTATGCACACCTGAGTGGGTGACAGGTGCGTCGGAGGAAGATGCACTAAAACAACGGTAAAAAAAAAAAAACAGTCCCACAGACTCATTTCTCGCTGATATTAAGGCAACGTTGGTCAACCAACCTTCATCATTAATACCATTATCTCAAAATGTTTTCTCAATATCTTAAGATGATTAACTTGTATCATTTGGATTTAGAAAAATACCAATATCATGCAATGTCGTGCATTGCATGATATTGAGGTATTGGTGTGATGGAACAAAAAAGCTTGTCTAGTTTCCGGGTGAGAGTTGGCAACAATGATGACACAATATTCAAAGTAGAATTATAAAGACATTTTAATTGTTGGCAAAAAAGAATCAGCAACTACGTTTCTCAGAGGGAGAGAGCAGAATACTGACTGAGGGAGGGACAGATATATTGTTCATTATCATACAGACATTGTTCTACGGAGCCATCTAAGTCAAAACATACATGCTTCTGGAGGAAGCTTTGTAGGCTACATCTGCAGTCAATTCACACTTCATATTCAGAACTATTAGCCAATAAAGTAGTAGTATGTCTCATGTGGCTCTTGGGGATCTTATTCTGATGTGAGAAAATAACCCTGATGATGTTACTGTAATGTTAGGAGATATTCTCAGCTAAGGTTTCCAGACTTTACATTCACAACATTAAGCCTGTGTTACAACTGAATGTGTGAAATATATCAAGTTGTGAGTTTTATGGAAAATTAGGATCCAGTGCTTAACCCACAACAACTCTTAAAGTCATAATATAACATCTCAATATTTTATCACAGCAGAATTAGCAAAGAACATGTACGCGCAAAACTGCCCAAATTAGGGACCGTCTGAAAATGTCCTAAGGCAAGAATGAAAGTATAATGAATCATAACAAACACTTTCTGCAGGACCGACTACTGCACTTCCCCTTAAATAAGTGATACTGCATACCGCACACAGGCTCATCTGCACTGGCTCGGCTGGTTACACATATTATGGGGAACACAAGCTGGCCAAAGCATATACTGGCTGTTGTGTATGTCATAGAACTGCTCAAACAACAAACTTAACATAAAGGATTTGTAGTCTAAACCATTTACCTTTGGAAGCCCCTAATATAAGGATCTAGTGGGATTTGGGTTTTGGGGCCATTGCCAGATCTTGTTATAGAGGCTATACAGCACATGCAGCATTTTCTTTGCAATGATTTTCTATAAATTGCAAGTCATCACTGTAAAGAGCAGAACAGGACCCCATAAAATCCTGAGGTCTTTGTTGCCATCATTAGACTAATAAGCATATCTCAGCACTGGCCTCTTTACACACTTATAAACGATTTAATGGAATGACAGTGGAACGATGCCGTTTGATTCCCGACCCTTCTGAGCTCTAATAATAAATGACTTCATTACCCAGACGATGTAATGAAACAAGTTTAGTGGAAACTTGAGTTTGACTCAAGTCCAAACGTGTATCTGTAAAACAATTAAACAAATGAATGTAGCCGAGGAACGACCGTACATCATGTTTACTATCTCGGGGATGCACTCTGCTTAACCAGGGGGAAATTATACAGGCCCACAGTATGTTGGCAGGTCAGTCTCACTCTCATAGAGGATCAGGCCTCTTATCCAACAGAAACCCATGTATGTTAGATAAGATAACTGTGTAAGAAATGCTCAAACACTAGAGAAATCAGTTTTAGAAGGTGTACCAATGATTTTTTATCAGAACTCATTACTGTAAAACAATTGTTGTATAATGTCTCCTGTGACTCTTGAGAATCTTTTTCCAACTGCAAGAAAATAACCCTTATGATATTTCTAGTGATTTTATGAGGTTTGTTGCTGACTTCATATTTACAACAGAAAGACTTGTGAAATGTAGGAAACAGCTTGCAATCCAAAATCGTATACTTGTGAGTTATTTAGTATGACTGAAAATGCAGTAAGAGAACCAGCAATGGGATATATAAGCAAAAGGGTCAAGTTCAATGTGCAATGTTATGATGAAATATATAGGTGTATAAGGTTGCTTGTATGCATACTGGTTTCAAACGTTCTATGGACAGCTGCAGTTTTAAAAAAGAGTAAGAGATTTTCAATGCATGGCCAGCGATTTCAGAGCAACACCATTAATTAAAATCAAGTGAAGACAATTCTTCAATTAAAGCCTCAATAAACAATGTCCAATGCAATGTCCTTCTAAGATCAAGAGGTTAACCCCCCCACCCCCCTTTACAAAAAGATACACAGAAATTGAGGACTGCACCATCATG
The DNA here is from genome assembly GCA_026122265.1 of Ammodytes dubius. Lineage (NCBI taxonomy): Eukaryota > Metazoa > Chordata > Actinopteri > Uranoscopiformes > Ammodytidae > Ammodytes > Ammodytes dubius. The sequence goes on from CM047516.1 coordinate 25,974,936, forward strand.
GTATGAAGTGGAAGGTATACAGTACATTAATCAGACAAATGGTTGCCACGCAGAATTCTATATAAAATGCACTCTCCTTTATCAAATGCAGCATGAGCTGTGTTGCCAAAAAGAGGGCACAGTTTATTATATTTGTTTCATTATTTTTTGTCCTGATAAATGATACTCTGTCTTTCTTTTTCCAGCAGAGACATGTCGCTCAATATGAGACAGGTGTCACTTTGCTAATGGGAGCGTTTCTTACACTCTCAGGGCTTTCCCTAGGACAAATAACAGTCACACAGCCAAGAGCTCTGTGTTCACCGCAAGTGCAGGGTATAATTTGTTAGAAAAACCCTCTGCGATTACACTTCTCCTGCTGCTGAATAGTTGGCTTTCTTGTGGTGTGCTTTGGGTAAGGGCCACAAACCTGGTCGAACCGCTTAAACTCCGGAGACTAAGTTACCACCGACAAAGGTGACCACGATATGATTCCAGTGTGTAGAGCAGGACTCCAGTTAACTCTCTCTCTCTCTCTCTCCTCTCTTCTCTCTCTCTCTCTCTCTCTCTCTCTCTCTCTCTCTCTCTCTCTCTCTCTCTCTCTCTCTCTCTCTGGTAGAACTAAAGTTGAGTACGAGACAACCACATAAACATACAACCCGCCATTTCAACAAAAGTGCAGGTTATGAAGAAATGGATGACTGTAAGCTTTCAGAGTTCTGTAGACCTTGGAGAAATGTGAAGTTGCCAGGGCCACAACAAGAAAACATGGGCGCAGCCTTGTGACCGACAGCATATACACAAAAGGATGTCGTACCTGAGTGAAATTGTAAAGCATGCCAAAACTATTTTCTTAACAAAAACATACCACAGATAAAACAGGACTGTGATAGTCTGGAGGACTGACAGAAAGGAAGACAAGATAAAAGAAGTAAACTAGACGGACAACTTCTTCTAAAAGACAAATAAATAAAGCTGCAAAAACTGAGCCAGCAGACCTTCGCTCACCCAATCGATTTCATAATGTTAAGACCTATTTCCCATGCATATAGATGCATATTCATGAAATGTTAACTGTAACACACACACACACACACACACACACAACACACACACACACACACACACACACACAACACACACACACACACACACACACACACACACACACACACACACACACAACACACACACAAAATAATATACATATATGAATACACACATTTCCCCATACATGCCATACTACTACTTCCAAGTGAAAACACTCACATAAACCCTCAAGTACATATACTACGAAACTGAAACATTTAGAAATAATACAAATGATAAATGATAATATTTGGACTCTTAGTCTTGGATAAATGTAGTTTTTCTTTCCTGCACAAACGAGGACGGAGGCAGAAATCTCAATGACAGATTTCTCAAATCCTCCGAAAAGTGAAACAAACAAAACTATAACTCTGCTGCTGACCTCACCAACAACAAGACTTTCTGTTGGAGAAGTAGGATTTTTATTTTAGATTTTTATCCCTTTGTCTTTCCACTGTGAATGCTCCACATTGAGTAAGGAGCTTAGCAGGTCTGCTGCACCGTGCCACTGTCATATAGACCATATAGCCAAGTGAGCTCTCCCCTGACAGGCAATCTATCCAGGTATTAAAGTTCAACCATAAAGACGGCCCCCGGCTAGCGTGCAGAGTCATCCAGAGTCCATCGGCTGGTCCTTGAGCTGCCAACAAACATGGCTACCGGGGCGTCTGATTTACAGGACACCCCCTCCTTCAGTGGTTGAATTAGTGGCAGTGCTGCGTCGTAATCACTCTCAAGTCCTGCCTCTTTTTGGAAGAGGCATCCAGTGAGTCACCCTCTCAGGGCCGGCTGGGTTTGATGCCAGGGCAAAAAATGAAAAAAATAAAAATAAAATGAAAAAAAAACTCCAGAAAAGAGCTGAGCAGACAGAAAATGTCTGACAGTTTTCAATTCACAGCCAAGTTGCAGAGAAGGAGGATGTGTGGGTGTGTGTGTGTGTGTGTGTGTGTGTGTGTGTGTGTGTGTGTTGTGTGTGTGTGTGTGTGTGTGTGTCTGTGTGTGTGTGTGTGTGTGTGTGTGTGTGTGTGTGTGTGTGTGTGTGTGTGTGTGTGTGTGTGTGTGTGTGTGTTATAGTGAGAGAAGAGAGGGCGTCCTTTTGCTTCAATGCATCTCTGATTATCACTGTCAGTGGGATGGATTGCAGGACTAGGGGAAAAGATTCATCACATATATCACATCCGCAAATTACAATGCCGCAAAGACAAAACTCACTTTCTTTCTTTGTGGAAAGGAGAATGGCCATCTTTTTATATTGTTTTATGATTCAATGTTCCATTTTATAACATTTTAATGTCTATTTGAATTTGTCTATTTTTTATTACGTATGTGTCTGTTTTTTAAATATAATATACCATGATCTATGGGGAATGATATTTTTGCTCCCATGCAAGCCGAGTGTGTATGGTAGTGTTGTTGACAATTAACTGATATCGATTCTGAAGATCTTTCGGAGCAAGTAGGCAAATCCTTTTATTTTTTGTACCGCTGTGATGAGTGTTTTACAGTACTGTAACACTAAATGGTGCTACCAATAGTTAAGTCTGCATACTTCAAAATCAAAACTGATCCAACAATGAAAAATCTGCTCAAAGATTGAAAATTAGTCAAGGACTTCAGAAACTGCCATAAAAAACCTAGTGAGGATGGTCTTGAACATTTCTTCTGGTCCTTAGCAATTTCCAAACAGTGAGTCCAATTTGTTACTGGAGATATATGGGTCCCAAAATGTAATAAGGCTAGACTGAAGCACTCTTTCATGCACCACCAAACCTTGAACTGAATACGGCACCTAATCCCAGATCCAATGCACACTGATGGGCCTGAAAGGTTGTCTACTGTTATTGTTGTGTTATTATGTTGAGTGTATTTTTGGGTCCTGTCTTCATGTCTTAATCTTTGTCTTCTCTAGTCTCCTTTGTGTTTATCAGATGCTTAAAATGGAGCTACTGCGTAACGTTGCAAAACAAATTTTCAGACTTGCTCCGAAAATAAAGTAATATCGTATTGTCTCATAAAGGAGAAATAATAAGCAGAAGACAAAATGAAAGGAACATAAAGGGTTTTACAGTGGGCCTTGGACTGATATGAGATACTGTGTGCCGGCTAGTAAACACAAGCTTGGGCCTACTGTCCTTCAGCTCCTTGCATGAAGGCTTGAACTATGAAAGGTTCCACATCGTGAATGACATGCCGCACTGGATCACCTGAGGGACCCCACCTGTCAGTTCACGGGCAAGGTTAGCCCGCCGCAACCTCCGGCCATGGTGGACAGTGGAGAGGGTGTGTGTGCATGTGTGTGTGTGTGTATGTGTGTCTGCATGTGTGTGTGTGTGTGTGTTTGTGTGTGTGTGTGTGTGTGTGTATGTGTGTCTGTGTGTGTGTGTGTGTGTGTGTGTGTGAACTGTCAATCCAACGCTCCAGCGGCGATAACTGCATATAGTGCTGAGAATGCGCTCTGTAACGCACTCTTGATTTTTGACATTCCAGTTAATGGAGCGACAGGCGGCTTCCCTCGCTGCCAAGAACAGTGATCATGAATCCCTGCAGAGAGTGAGGGGTGATGGGTAGATAAGCACGACTCTGTCCATAAAGCACATATTCTTTATGCAGTGCTGTATGGACATTTACCAACCTAACAAATGATACTAAAGGATGGTGATTATACCAAACATCCAGTTTGTATTATTACCATTTAAGATTTAGGTTTAATTGAAATTAAGATTATGTTGACCCAAACTAAATGGTTATAATAATCTTGTTAAATTCTCAAGCATTATATAACTGTGGAGTGTATAATTAAGTGAAGTATTGTATTGTATCAAACCAAAAATTTATTGATTTTTTACCTGAAGAAAACAGTTTGAAGATGTCATCATTTGTACACATATTTGCAAAGTATTTGAAAAATGTCACTAGAATTCAAAATAAAGTTGAAAAGTCTCTAAAGATGATGACTTTATACTTCAACATAAGCCTAAAGAAAAGTTAAAAAAACAAACAAGTTTTGAGCTCCAGAAAGTTAGTGCCTTCAGTACATTCGAGCATCATTTTGTGAGAGTAGTTTTTTCATTTTTCAGCTGCTATCAGCAACATTTTGCAATAAAATTACTCAAACACAATCTGTGGATATAAAATGAGACACGGAAATCCCTAAATGACTCGCAAAAAAGCACTTTACAAAAGAAAATTTAAATGGCATTTGCATTTATATAAAATAGTCCGCTTTATGGCTTTGTTAATATATGATATTTTCGTAAAGAGAAAAACAGTTTGATGGCTCCCAAGAGGACCATTTTCAGTTCCGAAAACACAAGATGGAATCTCTTATTACATTTTTCATTAGTCTTTTGAGTTTTAGCTTGTTTTCATATAGAAAGAATAGGCACTATTTCCCATATAACCTATATCAAAATTATTCGAAAAGATGCAAATGAACATCAGTGAAATAATGCAAATGCAATAGGCTACAAATCCTTTCCCTATCAATCAGTAACAGAAACATCCTCCAGTGTGTTTGTTTCACCCTGTCTTTGCTGTACAGTATATATATCGGTATACATCATTCTCCTATACATACACATTCTCTCGTTACATCATCCATCGTCCATTGTCTATCCACTGTGTTTTGCGGTCTCATTAAACTAGTGCAGGTTCTTGTTGTTTCCAGACTGTGGCTATTCCCCACAAAGTGTGATCAATCATTTGTGTTGCACCGGAGTCCTATTGGAAAACGATACATATCCATTTGAGAAACACATCCTCACCCATAATATCACCATCCAATATCTTTAAACATATAGTGATCCAGTTGGAAATAAGGTTATCGTTTTGTCAGTGATGTATGGCCCTAAGCCTAAAGGCTGGCAAAGGTGGAATGACAAAGTGCACCTTATCTCATGAGCCAGATTGATTGATTTAATTTATATACATATATATATATTTCTTTTCTTAGTTTACTTGCACTTTTTTGTGTTTTTTTTAAAATGCAGTGTGTTGACTTTGCATTCAATGAAATATTCAAACTTCCAATATTATGATTCTCCTTGATTATTTCTGCAGAGTGTAGCCAGCAGTAAATTAATATGTGTATCAAACTTGCACAAAAATGTGGAGTCAAGGGTCTCTAAACTAAAACTCAGACACTTTTTTTTGATTTTATGAGGATTTCTTTATTATGGAATGAAATATGCTGCACAACAGCATATTTTTAATGATTTGGTTGTTTTATATGGTTTATCATATTCTGTATCAAGACTCAATGACCAAATGCTGTTAAAAGTTCCAGAGCTCAATACAAAGGCAGATGGTGATAGTTATAGCTTCAACATTATGAAACTGGGTCAGTGCCGCTCAGAATGAGTCAGTGCCACATTTTATGAAGACTCTTAAACCCCACCTGTGCCAACTGGCATTTATTTATACCTTATTATTACTTCAGTGGCTTCTGTTGTGTTTTTTTCATTGCCGCTGGATAGATGTATTGCTTAGAATTCAAAGTCCAATTCGATGTCCTGCACTATATTGTTAAGTGGTGGTCTGCCGTGATGTACTTTTTTCTGAAGTAACATTTTAAATGGGGTGCTGTTTTTTTTGTGTAGCCTGTCTCCTTCTTGCGACCCATCCCTAAGAATGGTTTCATGTATCAGTAACCTTTTTAAATCGATGTCCACTTTGCAAACAAAAGGTCTTCATATCGCTCCACCAACAGAGCGTCTGTGAACTTGCTCCAAACAAACAAGCTTCATTGGCTTTTAACAACTGCACTTCTTCCCAGTGGGAGCTGGTTAGGTTCCATTTAGAGCCCAGTAAGTATATTACCGTCATGACTGTGGCCTAACCTCTACTTTGTCTATAATCCGGTTACACAGGACCACCCTAAATGACCTGCAGTCTCTCCGGCATCGCTGATCACCACACAGCCATGCATGGACACAATCATACAAGGTTATTCTAAGGGAAGATGTGTTGCTGTCTTCCAAATCACAGTCACAGACAGTTATCTGATTTTTAAAGCCTCTGGAAAAATCAATATACAATATCAAAGTTGGGTGTCTTAATAAGCTTTTATAAAACATCTGACTGAAAATACATTTTTATAAATATTGTAAAGCTTAGTTGAAAAAATGAGCTTTTTTACTGTCTAACTCTAGACTGTTTGACAGGTTTGTGGGGATGTGGCTGTATCAAGAGGTCTCCATGGCAACAGTCATTGTTTTTTTCATAGAACGTTCGGGCAAAGAACTGCCGGGATTTGTTCAAAATACCTACTGTGTCACAAGAACCAGAGGACATCCCGCCTCATCTTAACCGCATTTCTGTCAAGTTTGTCAAGTTTATATCGAACTTTAATGACAATATCTTTCTGGATTGATAAGTATGCCCATAACTCTTTTCAGATGCTTTACTATCTTGAAAAAATCTCCCCCAATTACATAGTTAGACAGATTTTGTGGGTTTTGGTTTACAGGGGGCTTTAAAAGACATTCCTGCGTCAGCGTTATTGAGGCCTGTGTGTCCTAGAAAACACTGTAGAAAGCCAGAGTTACATTATATTTGATGACAAAGTCTTGAGTGTTGGCAGGGCGCGTTTCATTTATTACATAACTCGCCTTGGAAAACCACATTCTGGTAGGGACGTGAATTATTGACACCACACTAATTTCAACAAATCAAAATGAATTATTCAGATCTCCACACACAGGGACTCTCCAACAGGGAATGCAGAGTAACAGTGTGATTAACATTCTTAGAGGCCTTTTATAAGGTGACCTTCAGTGTACAGTGTGGATGGATTGTGTGTGTGTGTGTGTGTGTGTGTGTGTGTGTGTGTGTGTGTGTGTGTGTGTGTGTGTGATGTTGTGGGTCCTGTCTTGACAATGATAAAAGCCAGTGTCGCTCCCTTGCATCCCAGAAATAGAGTGTCTTTTCTCAGATGGATGGCAGGTGCTGTCACAACACTGGATTAGAGGTGACATGATGCTATGGTATAGCTTAGGTGCTACAACAGCTTGAACGTCCATTTTTAATTGTTATAATAGGATTTTTGTAACATTTGATCATTTTTTTTTAAATTTATATCACAAATAAGGTAATGATGCTTGTTGCTGCTCATGCAAGTCTCGGATAACAAATATTAGTGCCACACATTAAAAGGTATCTAACAGTAACCCTGGTTGTCATGATCGTTGTCTTTCTTTCTTATAACTTAATTTACGGTTGTTTGTTCATTTTATGTCCTTGTTTTATATTTATTTATACCTCTCTGTGTTGTTTTACTACACCCTTCACCCTGCTGTTTGACACAACCAACTTCTGTTTTGTAGCGCACCATAAACTATGTTGGCTTGCTCAGTTTTTAAAAGGAGACAAAAAAATAAAATAAAGAATAAAATAAAAAGCATTTCACATGTGGAATATCACATTCCTTCACATGTAAAAAGTCCAATTCAAAACAACAAATATGCTGTTTTGAATGTGAAAAAACAAAGTGCCTATATATGTAAATGTAGATAAACCTTGCTATATACTCACATAAGATCTTGTAAAATAGAACGTCACCATTTCCCACATTATGTGAATTTGTCACGTGAATGTTTTTTCACATGTAACATGGCGTTACAAAAATGCTTTAGTATAGTTTTTGTTATAATAATGTTGACTATTACTTTTATTAAATACTGCGTGCAACCCTTTTGCTTCCCTGTTATAGGGGCGATAAAAGCCACAATTTTGCCTCCACCGCCTCTAAACACCCTCTCTGGGCAAGCGTAACTGGCAAACCATGAAAACATAAAAAGCACCAAATGTAAAAGAGCGGAGAACGCCAAAAAAGATGTCTATCGTTTGTATGACAATATTGTATCATGATCGTTGGTTCACTCAATTACAAGGATCATTAGTTGAGGGCTCAATGGCGGGTGAAGGAGGTTTATGAGGTCTGGCATAAGTCCTTCTCTCTGGGGTTCACAGCCTGCCATTTGCAGTGCACTGTCATTGTTCAATTTGTGTGTGTGTATGTGTGCGTGAAGTGTGTGTTACGTGTATGTGTGTGTTTGTGTGTGTGTGTGAGTGTTGTTGTGTGTGTGAGTTTGTGTGTGTGTGTGGGTGAGTATGAATTGTGTGTGTGTGTTGTGAGGATTGGGTCCTCCTGAAATGACTACACTGAAGTAAACCGAGGAATCAATAAGAAAGGTAGGATTTGAAGCACTACTACTATCATCTTTAACCCATAGCTGCCCTCACCATGGGAGTGCTTGAATGGTGGGTGTGTTGTGTGTGGGGGAGAGAGAGTGAGTGAGGTGTTGGAAGTGCGAGAGGGTGTTGGAAGTGCGAGAGAGAGAGAGAGAGAGAGAGAGAGAGAGAGAGAGAGGAGAGAGGGAGAGAGAGCGAGAGTGTGTGTGTGTGTGTGTGTGTGTGTGTGTGTCGCCCGCGGCCACATCCAATTTCCGGATGTAGCCTTAATCCCTCATTCCCACTTTGCCTTAAGGGGAGACTCAGCAGGCAAAAACATTGTTCTTTCAAGCACTGGTAATTTTTAGCTATTTTGCTTCCATAACATGTCTTCTTTTTTTTAACTAGTAGAAAGACAAGGTGCAAAATGTACTTTTAGATCTAAACCTTTTCCCGGCTGTACCATCATCTTTAACGACCATTATCTCAACATCACCTTTTTTCAATACTCTGAACCAAGAACTCAACTTCTTCTCTTACATCAACTCACATTTCCTTAATCATTTTGCACCTAGACCAAATATGCATATTTATTAAAACATTTCTTTAAAAAAATTATAATACAAAAAATTATTGTTTTAATATAAGTTATCAACTGGCGAGGTTTCACAATGATATTTACAAGTTAAAAATTGAAACCTAATCACCTGCAGTGTCTCACCTTAAACAAACAATTACTCTATTTATAAGCAGTGGCATCACTTCTGTTGTAACTTATTCTGCGATGGGGTTTTTCTCCATTCATCAAACATTGATATGAAGAGAGTCAATCTAAAACCGCTCAGGACTATTTTTCCTGATACTGCAGTATTCATTAGGAGCCTCTTAGCATGTGGTTGCTGCGGTAACTACAGCCTTTAGGAACGCTGATTATGAATGATTTGTAGGAACAAGCTCTGAAGCCCTGATGTCACAGGAGGAGGGAAAACATGGTCATTAGTTGTGGATGAGCAGACAGAGAGAAATAGCTCTCTCCTGCCCTCTGGTGGTTCAGAAAAGGGACTATGAAGCTCAATGAAGTGTACGAAATTCACAGAGGGTACGAATGCAGTTATTTACAAGGTTTTACTGCACACTATACAACTGCTACAACATTTGACTTCATGCTGCAAGTGTATTTCTACTTACAATGTGAGGGAAACTAATCCTCACTTTTCAAAGTACTATTTTTGTCTGGCTCCCTTTTACACTTGTTTGATTTACTCCAGTGTGTGTTCACTATTCATGGGATGCGTTTTCTTAAATATTCAGATATAACCATTTACTAATTGCATCGCCATATATGTGGAAACAAAAATGTATAGTGGTAGGACACTACTTTTATATCAACATTTTGTAATCATTTGTATTTTCTCTTAGGTACACTGGTCTTGACATTTTTAAGTTTAGAGATATTAAACAAGATCCATCCAACATACAAATGCTTTTTAAGTGGGGTAAAAACGGTCTTTGTGAAATTAAAAATACTTTTTTGAACTGGAGACGTAAAAAGTCGGACTTAGGTGTATTTTTGTTAGCTTGTCAAGGCACCATTACATCTTTGAACATGCAAAAGAGCAGGGTCAGTCCATCAAGGTCGGAAAAAACTTTTATTTTGATTGTACAGGCAACGTGTCAGTAAAAGATTTGAGAAGCAGACAATGTACTGGCTAACACTGAAATGAATGAACAGTTTGTGTGAAATTGAAAAGGTTTCACAATGTGGACAGCAGCAATCGTTCTCACAGTGTTACAGAGGTTACCTGGTGTTCTAAAGATCTTGGACCACGAATCAAAGAGATCAAGTCAAGTATTTGCATATTTAGTGTTAGTGGTCATTATTACAATCAGCAGATCCTTAGTCAAATAAAAACTAACTAATATTCAGAATATAAAAAAATACACAAAAGGCATTAAGTGGTTCATTATGAGTGGTTTTAAGTCAGTGCTGTGACACAGGAAAAAACATGACTCGTGCACATTTGATGGAAATCTCAGTAAGTGAAAGCAAATACCTAATGCTGTGGATTACAAAAAATAGAGAAAAAAACAGAAATAATATATGTTTCACATTATAATCAATTCCAGAATAATCTGGGTTATTTAACAGGGAAAGTGTATCCCAACTCAGTGCTTCTGTCTAAGAATCAGGTTAGTGTTATGTAGTGTAGTCAGTGTCAGACCAACTTAACCAAGACCAAGTCATGAACAAGACCAATTTTAGAATATTGCTATCGTCCATATGTTTTTTGCATCTTTGTTTTTAGGCACTATATTTAAAAAGATATTATCCTGAACTGACTGAAGGATATAAAAAAAATACAAAAAGTATTACAGTCTAATGGTCAAGTCTATTTCAGTGAGTTTGACATTTAAGATATAAAAGCAGCTTTGAGGTTAAATATTCAAAAATCAACTTTAGACCTGAAGATGAAGGTGCCCTTCAGCAACACTTTAACACAATTGATAGAGGGGGAGTTACACAGTGCCGTGATTAGAGCGTTTCATTTTCTTTCCCCTCCATCTTTACATAAGAAGGCAGAGCTCAGACACAAAAGACAGACACTTTGGTGTTGTCATATCAAAGCTATAGTGCATAACTTTTTTCATATAAATGAATTTTGGTTGTATTCAAGCCATCGCCCAATGAATTGACACAAAGTTGATTTCAGCTCCACAAAACTCTCTTGTATTTCTCAGTATGGCAGCGTTTTCAAACTGGTATCGCTACCGACACTGGTGCAGATGCTCAGAAAAATCCCAAGAAGTGCCCACGAAATGTTCCAGTTGTTGATTCTACTGCTTAAAAAAACCTGGATGTACAGCAGAAGGCATAATATCCATGCATGATCATCCAAGGCTTACCTCATGTATTTGCGCCAACAGTGTTGTTGTTATTACTCAGAATTCCTCATGGGGGCGACAAAAGTTACGCACTATAGCTTTGTGCTCGCTTCAATTTAGCTAAAGTTACCCGCATGTCTGACTTTGATTTCCTGCTTCAGTCACTGTGTCTTTACACTTCACTTTTTATTTGTCTGACCTTTCTCCAAGACTTACAACCTTCATCTTCCATCCCCACCACTCTGACCTTTTAGTTTTCCGCCATCTTTTATTAACTTGCATCAATGGTGACACCATGTTGATAGCCCTGTCTGGTCTCAGTGACGACTCAGAGCTCCACGGTTCGCATGTGGCCGCGGGGGGAGACAGCAGCCTTCACGCTCGGGGGCAAACACTCGGACTGTTCCACGGTGCTGCCACAGCACGACCAGTGGGGCTTCCCGGGTGGCCCTTATGACCGTGACCACAGCCTTTAAACCCTCCTTGAGTGAAGACAGACAGGTAAGACAGACAGACAGGCACACATGAGATTGGGTTAGGGTTTGGTAAGGAGAGTGTACATGACTTAAAACTTAGCGGAAATCATTTAAGGCGAGACTCTGCAGGTGGATAGGGTAAAATGTTTAACTTATAGATATCAACGGGAAACTTAACCAGTTGATTAGAATTTATTTTTTTGTCTTACAATTTTTGAGAAACGTTTGACTTAAAATGAAAATTAGGCAATGTCTAACTTATTGTTCAGAAAATGTGCATCTTTTTAAAAACTTAAAATATAGATGTTAGATTAATTCAGAATTGAATTTTTATCATTTTTACAACATTTAATAGTTCAAGGTTTTTACAAAAAAAAAATACAAATTTTTTGGATACATGGATTTTTTTTTTTTTTTTAAATCTTATGAATAAATAAACATGTAGAGGACTCAAAAATAGATTTTCAGGCAGGTTTTTAGAGACCAAACATTGTGGAGATTTCCTCTGTGTACCTGGCATGGTCCCTGTGCATCCACACCGAGCCTCTTTGGCTCCGGAGCTGGAGCAGAAGGAACAGCAGTGGAACGTCCCACCGTGACGCCTCAACTTCCTCTTTACAGTCAGAAGAAAGGGAGAACCCTGCAGGACAATACAAGAGAGAGAGAGAGAGAGAGAGAGAGAGAGAGAGAGAGAGAGAGAGAGAGAGAGAGAGAGAGAGAGAGAGAGAGAGAGAGATAGAGAGAGAGAGAGAGAGAGAGAGAGCCAGTCAGTCAGTCAGTTAGTCAGTCAGTAGTTAGTTCAGTCAGTCAGTCAGTCAGCTCAGTCAAGGTCGACACAAGATTTATTAGATGACTTTAGGTCTAGTCTCTGTTTCCTGTGTTTGTTTTTATATAAATTTGTGTTTTTTTACTTTCTATATTTCAGTTTGACATACATTTTGTGTGTGAAGCACTTTGTAACTGTATGTTTTAAAAAGTGACATTGACATAAAGCCTTATACTACTTACTTAATTACAAGCCAATGTAAAAATAAACACAGAAATGTTCTCGCTGCAAAAACAATTAACAAATTTTCGTTGGGAGTTGGATGTGTACCTTGATATGCTGAGCTTTGACACAGACCCACACTGAGAAGGTCCCCAGCTCTTCAGGCGTGTATGAAACGCTGTACGATCCATCGCTGTTGTCAACCACCGTCGTCTCCACTGGGCTGAAGGAAAAGAAAAAACAGATCCAGATAAAGGAACCGGAAGAGGTGGTAATATTCTGAGAAAAAAAACTGTTGCATTTCTGAGATTAAAGTCGTACATTAACAATTGAAAATGTTGGATATTCTCAGAATGTAAATATAAAATGTATGAGGAAAAAACACAAATATTTTTTGGGATGTAAAGTCATACAAGTGTGAGAATTTAATTTTATTTTGAAGTCACATCCTGTAATACTGAGTAATAAAAAAAATCTGATTTCTTCTGGACATTACACTTAATAAAATAAACAAAAACGTTCTAGTTGAAGAATGTTCATGAAAGTGAACCAGACTAAGCAAAGCAGGACTATAGGTTATTGTGTGATCTCAGAGAGGTTCTATAAAGGGCTCGATACGTGACAAAAATAGCCAGTGCACAGGTGTCATGTGCTGAGTTGACCTGTTGTGAGCAGCTGGGTGGCAGCCAGAGTGTGATGCTGTTTGTACCTGTTGTATATTTCGTCTGACTTGTTGAATACAGTCCATGGTTGAATCAGAAAAGTCCTGCAAAAGCTGAAATGTTTCACCAGCGGATCAAACTTACTGACACTCACCGTTTGTTCTTGTCCTTGTGAACGATGCTGACCAGGACGTTCTCTCCCCCTCGTGCCATCTGCTCCCCGGCTAAGTCCCGGCAAACCACCGTGAATTGTCCCTGCTCACCCTCCGTAGCTTTCTGTAGAGCTGGGAATGGGGGGTTTACAGGTTAGAACCATATAAACTACGGTACAAAAATGGCAAAGTACAATGTAGAATTAAAGACGTCCACACGCATTGCATGTGTGCATTAGGGTTAAGTGGTGTCCAATTTTTGATACCTTTAAACCCTCCTCAAATTCTACCAGAGTAAACGTTATTACCATTGAGAAATACATATTGTTTTATTTTTAGTTTCTCCCCTAACACTACATTTTACAAGATAACATTGAACTCATCACAATGAAGTTACCTACGCCGAATACTCAGTTTTTACTGAACAGCCACTTGAAACATCACAATGTAACTCAATACACAGATTAGATGGATGACAAAGGACTTATCCCCTCAGGTTGTATATGTGATCGCACCAAAAGATGCACTTCATCACGATATACACCAACACACTGTGTATACACTTAATGGTTTCCCCAAAGGATGCAGTCACACACAATCTGACCCTGCAAACAACCCCTTGCCGAGTGCTAACGTAAGCCAATTTCACCTTCAACATTATGCTGCTGGTTGGAGCCAGTTTTACTGTGACTCCAGGCCCCAGCTGGGCTGCAGTGCTGCTGACCACAGTTTCTCCTGAAAAACTCTCATCATTCTTTAGCGTTTCATTAACTTGTCCCGCTGCGCTCTGGGGACACAATCTCTGCAGATATTTATCAACTGTTGTCATATAAAAGCCAACATCATTTGTGTTCATATCGATGATTAATGTTGCTTTGCATTTTTTCTTGTCAGACTGTATTAGCGGCACGATAAGTAATGATGCCTGTACACTGTGTGTTCACCTGTTGGTATGCAGGAGCTGCAGGGGGAGCTGTTTGGATGTTTGCTAGACCAATGAAACCACTATTAAAAAGGAAATTCTGTAACTTTCAAAAATAAATTTTACGGAATTCTTACAGTTACAAATAAAAAGAAGATTTTTTTTAAAGAATAAAACACACCCAGGCTTATCCAAATACTGTACACTTGTTTGTTTTGCTGTGTCGTCTTTATTTGGTCTGGTGTGACCAGAACCTTTCAGCTGCAAATTGTAGCTAATGTTTGCATACTTAAGGCAAATAATCCTGCATCAAGTGCCAGTGAACTCTTGACATTATGACACTTCTCTTCTCTTTACGCTAAGCAAAGTGTAAACATGAAGCTAAAATTAAACTTTGATCGAAAAAAAAAAATGTTAACTAAAAAAAAAGTTTGGAACATTCATCAAGCAGCCCATGCTTGTAACAATGTGATCATTTGCTGCTTTGATGTTTCATATGATTGAAAGTTGAAAGAAATTAAGACAGATTTGGAGTGGTTGCCCAACAAAACAAACAATTTGAAGACAGCACATTTGAGTATTATTTTTTAATTTTACTGTCTAAAACAATAAATAAATAATAAACAGTTAGTTATCTAAAGATTTAAGTTATTGACGTTATAAATCAACATTTTAACTCTTGGTAGGGGACCATTATTTTGTTACTACTAATGTTTTTATTAATGTAATTGACTTAAAGGCCGTGGACACTTAGAGAACACTTACCAGGCCATTGCTTAAATAAACATTGTTCTTAGCAATTTTTGCCTGTTTAAATAAAGGTTGATGATGATGATGAATGATGAGAGAACACATACACACCTACGCACATGATTGTTACCATTATCATGTCTGAATAAAGCTCTTGTCAGGGCTGTGTACATAATGTATTAAGGATGTGTAATGCGTGAGTCTGACTGACATTTCCCAGACTCTCCTGTTAGCTTGAACCTGGCCAAATGAAACAGTTATTATTTTAATTGGCACATGGCGTCTGTCTGCTGACCTCATGTCATTCCTAGAAGGCTGTGACTTAGGATACATACCATAGGAGGATTCAGTCTTTTAATTCTGGCTTCTTTAATATAAATATGTGTTTAAGTGCAATAATTAGCACCACTGTCATTGCTAAAACTCTCCTTCTGCTACAAGCACAATAGCTATCATTTTGCCGACTGCTTCTATACTAACTACTGTCACTGCCGCTTCTTATGGGTGTGCATTATATGTGAATTTATGTGTGTGTGCTTGCCAAGGCGAGGAACGCAGCAGCTGCCACGGTTACACACACAGCTGTTCTGGCCCATATTTCACCTGTGCTGCGAGGATCGGCCTCATGGTGCAAATCCACTACTGTTGAGACCCTCTTATCACACAGACAGGGGATCATCTTCAGTAAGTCTCTGTGAGTTCTGCTTTATAATAGTCAACAGGGATAGCAGACTGGAAGGGTCACACTAGTAGGGCTGTGCAATTCATGGTTTTAAATCGCAATTACAATTTCAACTCCCAACATTTATGAAAATAACTATCGACTTTTACATGACAATGATTGTAAGTCACACCAAGCCTTTCAGCCAAGTATTTTATTTTAATTTTACAGTTAAACTATATTTAAAATCAAAGAAATCCACTGTTTAAAAAAAAACAGCTTTTCCAATAAATTTCAAAAGTTACTAAATGCATGATGTTTCCAAATACATTTTATTATTGGTAAATTATCGTGATCTCAATATTAATCAAAATAATCACAATCATGATTTTTACTGTAATCGAGCAGCACTAGGTCACACTTTATAAAGCTGATGGGGTCGGAAATGACAAACAACTCAAAAAGTAGGAAATGGCTGAGGTTTAGCTGATGTAATGATACCGTGGATTTCTAAAGCAGAATGCAGAAGAGGAGAAGCCTTAACCACACATATGGAGAAGTTAATATGAAAAGGAAGAGTTCACGGCTAGGCAAAGGGTTTCATTTGGCCGAATAAGAGGCCAAACAAAATGCACTGTGTCTAATGTAGACAAGCACCCAAAGTTAACGCTCTACTGACATTATACACACACGAACATTTAAACAAACACTAAGACAATACACTTTACATTCTTTGACACCCAGAACTCAGTCAACTCAACTCCTTATTTACTGAGGGTTTTCTTGTTCCAACACAGGTATAGGTAAACACTACTTATAGCTTAGCCTTTCACATATAGACAAGCTGCTATAAATCTGAGTCTTGTGGAGGGCCAACAGAGGAAGACTACACCAGTCACATGAACTATCTGCTGCGTTTCCCAGGGCTGGATTTTTAATCATCAACTAATCTTTAAGTTATTTTTTCATATATATCATATGTGTGTGTGTGTGTGTGTGTGTGTGTGTGTGTGTGTGTGTGTGTGTGTGTGTGTGTGTGTGTGTGTGTGTTTCTTCCATTATGAAACCCTGGAGGGTGAACTTCATGTCCTTTGTCTTTAAAGCAGGAATTCCATTCACTGGAACATGTCCTGTGGCCACTTGAAAAGCTTTCCCTTCCCTCTATTACAGTGTGTGTGTGTGTGTGTGTGTGTGTGTGTGTGTGTGTGTGTGTGTGTGTGTCAGGTTTGTTTACGTTTAAATATCCCCTCAGTCACCTCAACATTCCTCCGGTCCCACAGGAATGACTGTCTTTGAACTAAAGCATCCAGGAAGGTAACACTCTTCTTTAACTACTGCAGGAGAACTCTAGCCTGGCTCCGCCCGCCCGCCTACTTCCGGCCAAATTTCATTTTCCCTTCAGTAGTCAGTCTGGGTGTACAGCGCATTTCTCAGATTCTCCGGAGAATCTACAGCCGTCCAATCAGCGAACAGAGGGAGTGGGCAGATCCAATCATTTTAAAACTTCAACAGACACCCGCCTCCAAGTGAGTGAACGTTTGCCAATTACAGCACTTCCAGACCTTCTGTACAAATGAAATGAAGTACGATGGTCTGGTAGCACCAGGCTAGGAGAACTCAGTCTGAACCGTCCTCCCCTCCCCAGTTGCAATTTAAAAAAGAAAGGGTTGAGTTCATTGTTTAAACTCTTGTAATACTTTTATAACTGTTCTCTTTTGAAAATAAATAATAATTGTTTAAAAAAAGAGAGAAAAAAAGTACGCTGACAAACGTTACTCAAACAGGAATAAAGTAGTAGTAGTAAATATAAGGATTTGTTGGGCCTTTTTCGGAAAGAGACGAATATTTTTTTGTGAAAAATTACAGTGCGCCAGTATGGTGCCTAAAGCCCAGTTCAGACCAAAGATTCGCCTTGCAACTGCTTGCGACGAGACGGTTTTAGAACGTCGCGGGGGATAAATCGCAGCAGTGTGAACTGCTCGTTGCAGCGCATTGCAAGCCGTTGCAAGGCGTCGCAGAAGATACAACATGTCAAATCGCAAGGTCCAGTTTTAGAACGTTTCGGCTGTCTCGTCGCAAGGAGTCGCAAGGAGTTGCAGTTGCAAGCAGTTGCAAGGCGAATCTTTGGTCTGAACTGGGCTTAAGGGATCAACTTAAAACAAACTACAGTTATAGCGGGTGTGGCTCATTGATCGATCGTTTTTGTAATATTGTGTGTGGATAGTGGATTAAATGCTAAATGCACCTCAAACAATCTGATCCTGATGATACTTCTGTGTATTTACCTGATATAAAGCTTTGTAAGTAGGTGCTTAGTGGAAATCTTTTAAACACATCATTAACATTTTATTCAAACACTTCTTTCCTAGGTGTTGTCTAGAAACGTGCACCATTAGACAAAGAGAAACAAGTGGATGGAAAGATGGAAGAGAGCCACACGTTGCTGAAATTATTGTTAAAGCTGTACACGTAACTTTTTCATATAAATAAATGTAGGTTACATTCTAGTTGTCGCAAAGCGAGTTGACACAAAGTTGAAAATGCCTATAAAGCTCAACAAAACTCTCTCTGTATTTCTCAGTAGGGCAGCGTTTACAAACTGGTGTCGCCATCCCCAACACTGCACAGTAGCACTCAAAAAAATCCCAAGAAGCTGATTCAGTTCAGTTGTGGATTCTACTGCTTAGAAAAAACCTGGACGCACATCAGAAGGTATAAAGTCCGTGCCCGATCACCGAAGGCTTACCTCATGTAGATGCGCCGACAGTGTTGGTGTAATTACTCAGAATTTCTCATGGGGGGGAGGGGCGACAGAAAGTTACGCACAATAGCTTTAAAAAACTGTATTAATATTTCCATTAGGAGTAGTAACTAACCTTCCCCTTCGATGGTGCACTTGCTGAGGTCCACCGTCCTAGAGTTGATCACGCCGACCAGCGGGTAGCCGTCCACCTCTCCTGCAGGCTCTCTGGGCAGGAAGCTGATGCTGATGCTGCCGTCGTTGGGGGCGAAGGTTGCCGGGTGAGGGTCGTAGCTGCTTTCTGATAGGCTGGTCAGTCTGCTCAAGGTCACACCCTTGGCGCTCAGGATCTCAGCGTCAGAGCCACAGTTCAGCAGCCGCTCCGCAAACTCCACACCGCCGCCAACGTCCAACAGAGCCTGCTGCAACTGAGCCCTATGCAGGTGGAGCTGGTTCCTGTTGGGACAAAGATAGTGTGGATAAATAGTAGAATCTCCCGTGAACTCATTGTAAGTTTTGTTATGCACAGTAAACCACGGAGGCTGGTTTTGTAAACTGTTTATCAAAGTGACGTGAGCAGTTTCTTCTTCTGTGGAAATATATTATAGACTGTACCTGCGTTGAACACGGAGCTCCTCCAGCCGGTGCAGCAGAGACAGGCAGTGGGCTTCCACCGTGCTGGCGTAGCCTCGTGCAAACGCCCTCACCTCATTGGCTGCTGCATCCACCCGCGCCTGCAAAGCATCCTGGGATAATTCCACCTGGAGATAAAGAATTTAAGTGAAGAGCTACTTGTATGACAAATCAATCATGTATTGCGAGGACTTCAGAAAGATTTTGTCTGTTTTCAGGGAGGTGGTTTGAATTACAGTTTGTAATGAGTAATAAGCTAAACAACAGGGAGGCCAATGCTTAATCCATACATGTGTTAAAACATGGATAAAAGGTTCCTACAGGAAAGATAGATTTAAGATATTTTTTCAATGCCACGCAAAGTTATTTAAAAAAACTGACTTCGGGGCGCCTTAGCTCAGTTGGTAGGGGTCCCCCCGCCGGCCAGCAGCAGACCTGGGTTTGATTCCCGCCTGCGGTGTTTCTGCATGTCACCCCTCTCTGCCCATTCACTTGCTCTCTGCACTATCAAATAAAGCATAGAAATGCCTCAAAAATACTAAAAAAAAAAAAAAAAAAAAAAATTACTTCTTCGGTCGAGCTAAAACATTTAACATCAAGCTACGCCTTTTTTGACTGATGAATTGAATGCCTTTTTAAAGATCTGTAGATTGAGAAAGAGATATAGTAGTGGGTGGTTTCTTAAAGCCGTTGTGAAGACCTCAGACTCTTTTTTCACACCTTCTGCAGCGAGTCCTGCAGACGGTCCAGCCGAGGCCTCAGGCGGACGGCGACCAGCTCTCGGATACTGTCTCCGTGGCGATGGATGACGTCACGCGTTGGGCAGCAGCGGTGGTCGCGGTGCAGCGTGGCGGCGCACTCCACACACACGGGCAGGTCGCAGGGCTGACAGAACAGACGCAGCTCCTGGTCCGCGTGGAGGAAACACAGCACCGGACGGGACAGACGACCACCACAAGACCTCAACTCCTTCAGACACCGGACCGAGTGAGACGCTGTTCGCTTCTGTCGCCTGTGGCAGAGACCAGGGGAGGACATGTAGACACTGCTGATGATACATGACTTCATCAATGAATCATCATCACTGTTGCATCCTCAACTAATATGTTTTTTTCCTCAGCTTTGATGACCTCTTATTTTATTCTGATACATAAATAATGTTTAAAATTATTCATAATCTTGCCCCCTCCTCTGATAGGATGCCTGACATTCCTTTGCAGTGGCAATGCTGGTAGGACTAGACTAGAGCAGACACTGCAGTTCAGAAAGACAGCTTTTGGTCAATCAGTTTTTTCAATTGCAGTAGTTAGAAAGTGGAAGTCAATCCCTAATTATTTAAGTTACTCAGGAATTTTTGCTATATTTTTAACATTTACCTCAAGCTTTTCTTTGTCATCATGGTGGGTGAGTGAGTGTGATAGTAAACAACAGTGTCACTGGATTGTAGACGGATAGGCCAGATTATCAGTCTGGTTGAACCATTGTAGAGAATTTTGTTCTCTACAACTACAAAACATGACTATTTATTTGCTAATACAAAATAGCATATATTTGTAAAAAGAACTTTCGGCAAACAAAAAGTATGAAACACCATAAGAAAACAGATCAGTCTCTTGGCAACCAATTAAGCTTTAGTGGAAACTTTTGAACGTTGGGGTTGTAATGAAAGCACAACATATAGGCCTAAAAAGAGCACTTATCCTACCTGTACCTAAGCTCTACCTTTGCACATGGCATTTGAACGAATAGAACAGAATAGAATGGAGCAGTCCCTGTCCTACCTGTGCGCCTGGCAGCAGAACTCGCACAGGTTGACGCAGCAGACTTCGCAGCGGCTCTCGGCGCCTCCCTCCCCGCACAGGTCGCACCCCAGCGGGCCGTCCGTCACTAGGGTCTCCAGGAACACCTCGTCCAGGGCCAGGTGGTCGGTGCTCAGCCCGGCCGGTCCCGAAGGAGGGAGGTCCACCTCGGAGTCACAGGCGGGGCACAGCACCGTCACGGTAACAACAGCAGCGGCGGCGGCGGCTCGGTCCTCCTCCTTCGCCGGGGTAGGACACACCGAAAACGGCTCCAGTTGGCCGATACAGTCGGAGCAAAACGTGTGCAGACAAGGGAGGATTTTCGGGCTTCGATACAAGCGTTTACACATGTTACAAACCGCTCTAGGGTTCACCAAAGTTCCATTTTCGTTCGTTGTTGTTTTTGTTGTTGTAGGATTTAACGTTGTATCCTCCGCGTTGTCTTTCTCATTGGACTGAGACATAGTCCGTGTTCGGTGCTAAAAACAAACTAGTGAGTGAAAAGGGTCCCGAATCCCACCGTCAGAGCTCCACAAAGCTGTCAGGACTTAAATAATACTACATTTAGACTTTTATCCTGCATACTAAACGGCTACTGTGGAAAAAAAGCCACCACTCTTTTAAACTGTGAGTAGTTTTAAAGTTAGCCTCACTCATAAAAGTCCCACTTTTTCTTCGGGAGAAGTAGGCTGCGTTCGTTCACTGCTCCATGGGACATATGACACCCCACTCACTACGGGGACCAATAGGAGACCTCTCACGGGCTATCATGGGTGGTCCCAAGCAATACGTTTTTACTATCATTACGGGACCCTGACCGTCTCCACCTACTGGCAGGATAAAAAACAACATGTTTTCAATGGGATGGAGAGATTTTTATTGGGATTAATATTTGAACAGAACAGACTATAACATTCACTGAATTTTGTTTACAAGAAACAGGTGTTTTGTTTGCATAAATGATTTATGATTTATTTATAAATGATATATACTTTTTGCATATTTTATCAAGTGTGATTTTCATCTTATTTTCTTGTTATTCAGATTCAGCATTTACTTTATATGTTGTAGGCACTTTGAACTCAATTTCTTGCATGAGAAAAGCTATACAAATTAAAGTTTAAAGTCCATTATTATTGTTTTTATACTAATGCAAAGTTTTGATTTTTCGCCTTGTAAATATGCACTTAATATAAAACAACATTTTTAAAAATACGTTGTAATTTGTATTAACTGTTATATTGTCTTTATCTAAATTTTTAATGCATCATTTCTAATTTCAGAACAACTTAATGTTAATGTATTAATCAATAATACAAATAAGGCTGATAAGACACAATTTTCTATGGGTCTAAGTCATGCCTATATACAATATTATTTTCATGTCTTATTGTTTCTGCCCAAGGATCATGTTTCATTCGACTTTATGATGTGCAAACAGACAAATAAAAAAACAAACTAATAGAAATGTAGAAGCTTTACTGGCAATAATCCACTTAATCCCTTAAAACATGACACATGCAAGTACAAATTATATTAATTGAAAATGCAGCACATCATTTTGTTAGAAGGCAAAAACACTTACTATAATAAATGAAAAATCAAGTAACATAATCTGCAGAAAAATACAGCTTTTCTATACAATCTGAATCCTTACTTTTGTAGAAATCTGAAAATTCCTGTCATATACATATACACAAACTGTTGAGTGTTAGTGTTAGAATTAGTTTTAGGTTAGTGTTAGGGTTGGGATAAGGCAATTAGTTCTAATTGCTAAGATTTGAGTTAGGGGCTAAGGAATGCATGATGTCAACAAGTTTCCTCACAAAGAAAGAAGTGCAAGAATGCATATATATGTTGTGTGTGTGTGTGTGTGTGTGTGTGTGTGTGTGTGTTGTGTGTGTGTGTGTGTTGTGTGTGTGTGTGTGTGGTGTGTGTGTGTGTGTGTGAGTAGGTCAGATAGTCAAATAATAGAAGAGGACAGTGGCCATAACGTTCAGGTGAATTGATGCCAGCAGAGACGACGCAGCGCTGTAGGTAAACTGTGTGCTCCAAGAAACATCGGAGCCTGGAAAATATGAAAGGTGATTTGCATCAAAATGTCTGTTTTCATCTGACTAACACACTGACTGTTTGAGACTTGAAACATTTACAAATGTGTACAGATGTTCAAACCATTTAATAAAGATAGAAGAATACCTGTTATAGTTGCTGTAGAGAAGGCGACCACCAGCTCATTTTCAATTATACAGGTGTAGATGTCGCTCATGTTGATTAGCTGCAGTGTGCTGAATACACTGAATATCCCCGCAGAGTTTTCAGTGAAACTCGTGTTTCCATCCAGTACGATCCCATCGTGATCCGACCATGTCACGTTGGGTTTAGGTAACCACCGGCTTGCCCCGGCAGACAGGAGGCCGCTTGAGAAATTAAATGTTGGAGCTGAAAAGGCTGAGAAGATAAAAATTACAAGTTAAAGGAACAGCGGATTCAGTGATTCTGGAGAATGCTCATGGTCAAATCATTTTTGTCAAAATCAGTGAAAATCTTCTCACGATGCACAACCTGAACGTACTGTGTACGCTCAAAAATCAAATGCAATGTTAATATACAGCCTAGGCTATGGTTACGGACAAATGTTCTCCAAAATGCAGATTACACCTTTAACCCATGATGCAATGGGAATGTTCCAACTTCAGTCAGAAGTCAAAAGTCACCTTTTAGTTTTCAAAAAAAAAAGTTGCTTAATTAAATAGAGACTGGCTCAAATATGGTGTTTGCTGTTTTGTGCCCCAACGGAGCTTTTAAGGCAGCACTGCAGTGCCTGGTAAAGGTTAGGGTTAGGGTTGGGGCCTTCCAGGCACATTGCCTTTCAGGCTCCATTGGGGGGAAAAAACGCAATTGAGCCTCAAACACACTGGCATACTAACTCTGTGCATCTCAGGAATCATATGCCAAGCAAAAAATGTACACGTAATCTCTCATCCTATTGCATATTAAGTACTGTCCAATCTGGTGCCATCTCCACAACTATCAAGAAAAATGGCGAACTGTATTGAATGTATTTTGCCTATAACTGTGTGATTAACAATGATTTTATGAATGTTCATCAATGTTCATTGTCCTTCTTGATCAAATAAGGATTTAAAAATGATTGAATGTTTTTTATGCTGCTTCTGAGTGCTTAATGGGGACTTTAAAGTAAAATGTTACCAAGGTCAACAGAGGGATTCACTTTCAAAGCAAACAAGCACACACACACACGCACAAACACACACACACACACACACACACACACACACACACACACACACACACACACACACACACACACACACACACACACACACACACACACACACACACACACACACACACACACACACACACACACACACACACACACACACACACACACACAGAGTGAAACTGGAAAGACGAGTCA
Organism: Ammodytes dubius; assembly: GCA_026122265.1. Classification (NCBI taxonomy): domain Eukaryota; kingdom Metazoa; phylum Chordata; class Actinopteri; order Uranoscopiformes; family Ammodytidae; genus Ammodytes; species Ammodytes dubius. Next base: position 25,999,285 of record CM047516.1, read on the forward strand.
TCCTTTACCGGCCGTCCTGAGGTTAATGTTGACCGTCTTGCTGCTGATTCTGCAGGTGTAAACCCCCGCGTCGCTTCTTCTCACGCTCTTCAGCAGCAGAGAGGCGTTCCCTGTGGCTAAAAGATCGGTGAAGAGCTGAGTTCTCCCCTTAAACTGTGAATTCTGGTCCCTAAGATCCGGGGATCCCCCCTTATATTGGTAAACTACTCCCTCCATGTCCTTCTTCGTCCAGGTGACTGCCATTTGTGTTACTGCGCCTAGATCATCCGCTTTAAGATAGCAGCTGAGAATCACATCCTCTGTGATGTTGCCGATTGGATAAGTGTTGCTGCTCTCTGCCGACCAATAGACTGTGGGAAGAGGACACAAGCACATGATAAGTCTCCTAATGGTGTATACATCCTGGTAAATATGTTTAACCGTCCTGTTGTGTTTGTTTCATGGTAACTACTTTTGTATTCCAGGTCAAAAATGACTCATGCCTCATTATAGCTGATTGTAAATCCATAATAATAAATATATGACCACCTTATATCGTGTAAGGTATATTTTACAAACTTAAGTTCTGTACTGAGCCTGTGAGCTCATTGACCTGAATCCGTTTATGAATAAAAAAAGAAGACGCATAAAGTAATTATTTTAACAAAAATAAACACTCAGATGAAACAGTTTGTGCTATTCATCACAGACTAAATTGTGTGAGGTTTTACTAGAACCTTTTTCTTTTAGACCATTCACATTTTTGACTAGTGGCTCAAAATAACATTGGTTGTGTACCTGGTCTAAACTGAACAGTATTCTTTATTCGTATAATAGCATTGTCATTTTCGATTGGGACCACTATGGATATACTTAAGGGTATAAAACTTTAAATTAAATTGATCATAATTAGTTTAGTTTATTCATATGCCCTGTGTCAACAAAGTCATTGAACCTCAATAAAATCAGATTAAATTCCCAACATATTTCAGAAGGGGAAACTAATAACTTAATGAGTAATATATGTAAAAATGAGTCTTTAACAGGTGGTGTGACATAACCAAACTGTACCTGAACCCTGTGCTTAACCCTATAATATATGGTTCGAAATAAATCCTACATTGAATAAAAGAAAGAAGTGGGAAGGAACAAAAACATTTATCTTCTTTCTAGCGCAAAAGTATTAATGGATTTTTATGGGAAAGAAATTTCAGATACACAAAGCTAAAGTAAATTTGCTTAGAAAAACACACGTCCATATATACACACATACGGCAGTTAAAAAAAACTTGGTGGGTGTGCATAACCACAGGAATGAAATTCTATTTAAAACAAACACAACATGTACAGAACACCCCTCAGACCTGACACAGTCGTCACTAATGGTGACAAACGCCCACAAAGATCCACGGGTCTTACCGGTGAAGGTCAAGGCTAGGAAGAGGATGAGGATGGTCCCGAATAAGACGATGAGGGTAATCATGCTAGAAACACAAACACAGGGAACAAGTGTAAGGTGACAGACCCACATTTCCTTCTACTATACAAATTGTCTGTAAACCACTGGTGGAAGAAGTAGGCATGTCACTTACTTAAAGGTTCTACGAGGATTTTTTATTTTTTTTAATAGTCAAATTTTTCCACTGATGATCATTAATTACATGTAACAGCAAACAAGACCATCAGTGCAAATAATTCTATTTTTATATAGTATTGAATAATGCATTTGTCATGGGTATGCTCACCCAGGAACGACAGCTGGCGTAATAAAAACACTACTGCTTTTGTCCAAGGGTGTGCAAGAAAAGACAAAGACTGAAAGTTCCTCGGAGCACTTTTAAGTAAAAGTATTAACTCAACAATCTAAGATTACTCCTTTAGAAGAACACGTTTTGCATAAAAAAATCAGACTTTAGCAGTTGTACAGAATTTTTTTTAGCAAAATGTAGTTGAAGCATTAACAATAAAATGCATCACTCAGCAGATAAATTACTTATTATGTTGTTACTGATGCATCAACACCTACTAGGCAGCAGTTTATGAACATAGCTGGTCATGTTGGAGCTAGTTTAAATAGCTGCATGTTTTTATTATTTGTAAATAAGGTGAAGTATAAAGTACCATATTTTCAATTTCAAAGCATCACAATATGGAAATACTCAGGGAAAGTACAAGTAATTCATAATTGCAATGTGCTAATTTACTTCCCACTAAATGTTTTCCGAATTGAGTCACCATAAGCAGAGATCACATTTCAACCTTACGGACTCACATGTTGAAGATAGTCTGCCCGAGGGTAGACATGGCTTCAGAAAAAATTCGATCCTATTGCTTATAAGTCAAAGGTCAACGCATTCCATTCCTCCTTAATATCCATCAGTGCTTCAAAAATAATCCAATCACATAGTGTACTGTACGGCCAAACAGACTTCCCCTGTACTTCCACAAAATGACATATGGAGTGTTTGGCCTCCCTCAAAGCACTCTAAACACAACACCATAAGTCAATATTAGCTTTAAGGTGTCACCTTCGTATCTTTGACATGCCGTCACAGTAGCTGATTTATTTTATCAAAAACAATATGCTTTCGATAATTTACAAGACACAGAGGCTCTAATTCAGAAGGAGATTTGGAACGCTAGATTGAAATACAAAAACAACTTTACTGTAACCATGAAATATGTAACGTTATTTAGTTGACTACTAGCACACAGTGGCTGCTTCTGACTAACAGTTTGTGAAAACAACCAGGAAGATTATGGTCTTGAACTACTTGAAGAACTAAGATTTTCCTCCAAAAAATGAATGAAGGTGAAGTAAATTTTAGTGTTTCAATGTGAAAATGCCTCATAACTGGCTGAGTCACAGAATGCATTTGACATGAAAAAAATTCTTAGAAGCTTTTTTTGTAGAAAATATCCCAACCGATATCGTTTGTATCCAATGATAGAAGATATTATAAATACATGTCTTAAACTATAAATATTTAAAAAATATATAAAATATATTTCTCAGGCAGCTTTTTCTGTATCTGTGGATATGGATAATCCAGAGGCTGATGACAAGTATCTAATATTGTCTGGTATGTTATTTTTTAAAAGCCAAATAAATTAGAAAGTTAAATGGAAAACGAGTTGATTATCATTTCATATTTGTGATCTTCACTAACAACACTTACATCCTGAAGAGCCACGTGGTAAAGAATAAATACCTATAGAGTTTTGCCATTATATTTGAAATAAATAAAGAAATAACAAATATTCTCAGCTCGAGTGATAAGGTGGAGGAGAGAAATGAGACTAACTGTGTCAGCGTGAGAAAGCATCATGATGCCCTCCATGACCACAGAAATATTCTGCCAACCACATATCTGCATGTGACAGAAGTTTAAAAGTACATTTTAGTCATTTAAAACAACCATGTGAAATACGATGTAGCCTAGTATTTATTTCACTTCCTAAAAACATAGAAAAACTGAATATAAAACACATTTCCAGTAAATCAAGTTGTGACCTTAAATAATGCCTGTGTCTCTGCATCTTCATAAACTGTCAACTTTTAACCTTTAAAATCACATAAATTCACATAGTGTTGTGACAGTGAAGTCAGTTAGATGGTGAAACGAGTCAATAATTATTATTATTCGCATTTGTGGCATCCCCTATGGGTTCGACTCGAAAATCCTTGGGGGACATGCTGCGACACGTGTTCTGTACATATCAATTAAGTTTTTTTCCCTGTGATTGTCAAACCAGTTTTGGAATAATAATTGCTACTGGAGCAAAAATAAATCTTATTCATGTTTAAACTTTGACCTTTATTTATCTTAAAGGTGAAGTTAACGATTTATTTATGTTAATATAAGTGTTAGATCGCTCTTTATTCATACAGTGATCACTTATATAGTGTGTGCGTTTCATAAAGCCGATCTCTCAGTCACTCGCTCTGCAAGTAATCGGCAAATACACTTTTCGGGGATCCCACTACTAATAACCAATTAGAAGAAACAAACCGGCACCCGTCTCACTGCCGGTGCACGTAGCAGAGCGACAGATGGTTATCACATTTTATCACACATATGGATCTGAGATGATGCTAATTAACTCGCTCTTGAGACACTCAGTGCATTAATGGTGACAATGATGGACAGGACGGTGGACTGCTAACTTCAGTCACTGACAGGAAGTTAGCTTAAACTGACATCCGCTTAGCTAGAACCTTTAACGTAACCCTTACTGGAATAGTAGTAGTCAATATTATCAGTGGTCAAATTAGATTTTTTTGTTGTTGCACAAAATGAAAAAAAAAATTGCCTGGGAAAATCCTCTTTAGTTATTTGAGAAGTGAAATCATACCGCGCCATCATTGTGAAAGTGCAGAAGCATGGAACTTTGTGGTCAGTCTGTGGCATAGTGATCCATGTACTGATATATATATATACCGTGGGTGAATTATGCCCCAGGTCATTTAAACCTTTCCTAATGGTTTTGTGTTGATGGCACCTGGCTCAAGCTTTTGAACCAGACATTCTGTTGGCGAGAGCTTTTCAGCAGAACATTTTAACCCATTATTTTTCAGTTTGACATCTCATCTTCTCTGCCAGCATGCCTCACCTTGGTCATGATTTTCCTCAAAGACTTTTCACAGCAATAACAACTGCTGTGAGCCTTTTCGTGCTGATAGCTATCTTCTTCATTTTGCAGTACATTTTTGACATGGATTTTGTGTGCTCATGCAAACCAGGTATTCATCCCAATGGTGTGCTGTACATGGTTGCCCCACCTGTGATCATCACCTGGGTCGTCTACATCACTGAGCCTTACCACCAAAGGAGGATTCTTTCCATCTTGCACAGTCTCTGTCCAAACAATATCTGCAGCTCTATTGTTAAGTTGTTAATCAACTACCTGAGTCTTAGTGCTGTATGGATAGCCACTGTTCTGTTTGATGGAGACTGGTACTTTTGCCTGAAGACAAACCTCAACATCTCTCAGACTGGGATTCCCTGCAAAACAAATCTTACCTATGAGGAGAATCGCATAAAGGCTGACTATAAGACGACATCACTTGTAAGTAACAACACACAGCAAACAAATATACTAAATTAAACAAAAACAAATACTGTACCTCACATAGGCGCCAAAGACAACACAGGTTCTTAGATGTGGCCTGTAAAGATACAGTATCAGTAGTGGTGTAGTCAAGACCAGTCAAACTGAGACCAAGTCATGGCCAAGACTAAAGTGCTAATCTTTTATCCACTGTTTAGATTTGATTAATTGTGGTTTCAGAGCACATTTAAGAATTTTCCATGACATAAAAACATTCTGTTGTCATCATCTACGTGGGCTGCATCTCCCATTTACTGGACATTGATTGGTTCATAGATGGGCTTGCGACTTATCTCTGTGTTTCTCTTCAGCCTTCATCAGTTTGAATGAGTGAGTAAAATTAATAAACAGATTCATTTTACGCAGTGCTGTAATGCATGCCTTCAGGTTTAACTCCAATTGTATATTAAAAAAAAGTACCCATCTCCCATCTCCCATCGGAACCCATTCCCCTTCTCCTACAGTTTGCCTATCAGCGGCACATTTTCCCTCTTTGTGACTGGCAATAGCCTTAATTCATCGCCATGTGAAAACGATAATTTCACTCACAAAAGTTCAGAATATCCATGTAGTAAAACTATAGGAATAATTAATTGGATTTATATAGCGCTTTATTTCTCTGTGACTCAAAGCGCTTTACAGGGTTCCAGGTTCAATTTGTTCACACACAGTCATACCGGTGGTGGTAAACTACGAGAGTAGCCATAGCTGCCCTGGGGCAGACTGACGGAAGCGTGGCTGCCATTCAGCGCCAACGGCCCCTCCGACCACCACCTCAAACATACAGCAATCATACACATTCACACAAGGCAAGGTGGGTGAAGTGTCTTGCCCAAGGACACAACAAGCATGACACAGGTGGCTGGGCGGGGATCGAACCGCCAACCCTTGGATCATTGGCCAACCCGCTTAACCAACTGAGCCACAGTCGCCCCAAATAATAAATAAATAAACTACAGGAAGTAGATTGTCTCTCCCTCATCTCATAAGATATAGTGCAGTCAGTGCTCCCTGTAGTCCGCTCATGTTCTCACCACAAACGGACCACATCAGGTATACGTGTTTGGTATGCTTTTGCTGCCCACCCATGTACGATACCTGTGTTCCCACCGGCCCAAACGAACCGCAGTAAAGGTGGAAATGAACCCAGGTTCGATTCAATTCAGATGTGAAAGTGCCCTCAGTGAAATCCCCAGCAGTTTATATAATCCAAACCCTCTTTGTTTTAGATCGAGACAACGAGACAAGACTGAGTAAGAATTTAGTTGATTCCTTAATCTGATTGATCTTGAGTACAGAAACACAACACTGGGTGTCTGGTTAGCTGAAATAAAATAGTTTATTGTTACAATTGACCCTTCACAATTACACACAATTACTGTATGTATGGCTGATGTTGGAGATTCAGTGTCGGCTCTAAATATTCTGTATGAAATGTTGAAAGAAATTGAAGCCTGACTGAACCCCTTTATCAAATACAATTTATTTTATTTTATTTTCCAGGATATTGGCTTTGGTGTCATCATTGTACTTGTCCTGGTTTGGAGCATTGGTGAGATCGCAAGAGTCTATTGTATCAGAAAGAAGACATGGAAAAAGGGCTCCAGTTGTGAGATGTTGTGCCCTCCTTACTACAGAGCGGTTTATGAAGATCTTCTGGCCGAGCAAGTGAGCGTCCATTTAAAAGAGGAGCTGACGAAAATAGCAGCAGAAAGAGCAGAAGCAATCTGTAAGACACACCTTCGAGCAATTGGGGATGAGGAGCAGACATCCAACAACATGTGTGGTGGAGACGACAATGTCAACAGCAAACTTTTGGAAGCCTGGCAGCATATTTCAGCCTCAGATTTCTACTTGAAGTAACTGAGCTTCATTGGAGATGCTGTATATGGTCTGGTCAGCAAGAGTTGTAATTTATGAACGCAATACTGGAAAGCTTATCATTTCTGGATAGTTTTGTTAAGAGGAAACAAGACATATTTGGTGTAACTTAATGATATAATTCTCAAGACTGTCCTTGTTATGAATGGAGCCATTTTTTTCTTTGTTCAGTATCCAAAAATTGTATCCATAAACTTTTGATCTCAAAATGTGTTATGATCCAATTCTAAATAATTTTCTCACAGATCCATCTCATATGGGAATTGCAAGACCTATCATTCCATTTATTTGAACCTTCCCAAATCTGGATATGGGCACAGTCCTCTTCCCCGTATGCTCGAATTCCACCTCCATTATCAGGCTGTGCTTCACGCCAGTACCTAACAGATCAACACACAAGGCTGTTAATATTTGACATGATCACATCCTACTTATGCTATGCTATTAAGTGTGCTGCTGGGATGTGTGCCTTTGTATTTAAAACATATGTATAGAAATTCATATTTTTTAGGAAATGGCTGGTAGAAGTCTAATTTTAAGAGCCATAGCACCATCTGCTGGTATCATTGAATAAAATATATTTTGACTATGTGGTACTAGACTAGTGTTTGATAGCATCATAATCGTATATCATATATTGTGAGTGAAAAAGTTGCCCACTCGCTAAACTTAACAGTTTTGAATACATTGATTAAACTAGACATAAAACAGTTATTGTGTTTCTGTTTTTATTAAACAACATTTCTGCCTTACTGTAGAGACAGTGGAGCTCCATTGATCCATTTCCAGGTCCCTTCCTTGACTCTGTCAGTCAAACCAATCCAGGCCATTTCTTTGGTGAAGATATTGAGGAAATTCTGCTCAATGAAATAACAGAAAAACACAGCATTTATATTTAGTCTGTATGTTTTCATGACCCTACATTTAAAAAGTGTGAATAAACTTCATTAATTAATTACATTAAATGATATTCAGTATTTGTGTTTTGTAAGAAGTTTTAAATTCAGTTCTTGTATTCTTTTCCCTTGTTAAAGCAGCTAAGCTGATGCTTAAAGCTACTGAGATGTTTCGACCCAGATCACCTGGCTGACGCGCTTGTTTTCTCTTCACTATTTGCTTTCGTCGTTGACTTTTAGGTTTGCTTTTGTCGTATAGTTTAGTTCATGAAAACAAACAAGACATTCTCATTAGCCTTAGTTGGATTTTCAAGTGCTTATTAGCATATGTTTGCATGTCAATAGGCCTAACCAGAATTTTGCTCAAGTACGTCCTTCTGAAATCTGAGGGGATAATATAGGAATATATCAACACCACACACACACACACACACACACACACACACACACACACACACACACACACACACACACACACACACACACACACACACACACACACACACACACACACACACACACACACACACACACACACACACACACACACACATACAGTACCTGTTCTTCAGTGCTGTCTATAACCACCAGATCAGCTCCCCTGTCCCTGCAGTCGTTTCTAGCATTGTCCCAAGAATCAGACTTCTCAGAGAGGAGATAACAGCTAGGAATGAACTTCATCCATCCTGCAGGACAAGGCTCTGTAAGAAGCAATGCAACTTTAAAGTGTAACAAAAAAAGCCATACTTAGGTCCTACTCATACTCATTTGGACATCAATTGTAGTATGTGACAGTTGTGTATGCTAGTTTGGGTAGGCATGAAATGCCAGGATGAGTACTAACTTCCGGGAAGATTTTGTGTATGGATCAATTGGATACTTTTCCTACTCAGCCACCCGACAATAAATTGCGTCTTTTCAAACGACAAGGAAGTTTTTTTTTTCATTCTTTATTCTGCATTTCCTGCATAACACAGAACCGTTTGTAAAAATCTAGTTCAATATAACCTGTGGAGGTCGGTAATACGCTTATCAGCGTATAAACAGCCGGAATATTATAAAAGAAGAAGAAATACTTTATGCCTTGTGTATACTTCAGTGTGAATGTTTCGACGAACCATGCATACACAATCGATTGTTAAGTAGACAGTATGAAGAATATACATGTTAAGTATGTAGGATGAAGGACTTAACCTTCCTCTCGTGTTAGGGTCGCCACCGACCCGTTTTGGTTTTCAAATGCATAAAAGAACCACTTACATTTTGTTTATTGCATCAAAATTTCTTGACTTTGTCAGGAACCTCTATTTCAACAAAATAAAAAAAATTAAAAATGTTTCACTTAATTATAAAATGCTCTGGTGGAAATTATAACACTGGTGGTGTTAGGGTCGTTTTTGACCCGGTTATAAAATAAGATTTAAAAAACAATAACTAGAGCCAAAACTTTAATCATAAGTGCACTGACAGCCAACACAATGACAGTCAGCTCCTCTCCCAATCATGTGAGCTCTGGGGGGGTTCTCAGTTTGACTTTTTTTGCCCTTATACCTGCATAAAAGTGAAACAAACAGACGGGCATATCCAGACATGTGAGGTCAATTCAGTATAAAGTTGGTGACTTGCAGAGTGCACATCTCCAATTTTCAGTATTAAAAAATGAGGAGATATACAGTGAGCCAAGTTCTGGATCATGTTTTTGGTGAAAATGGCCACCTGATTCTAAAAATAAGAGGTGTCAGGTCTGCCGAAGCACTAAGGACAGAAAGATAAACGGATTGTGCTTTACCTGCAATAAATATCTCTGCAAAGAACACTAAAAGTGTTGCTTTTTGTCACACATCTGTACACACACACATACACATGCACACAGAGACTTTTACTCTGTTTCTTTTTACTAGTTTTGGAGCTAGTAATTGATTTCGATTGGTTTGATTTGTTGATTGGTTGTTGTTTATTTGACCTTACAAATCTATATTTTGTGTTGTGACTTGTTCTGGTTTTCATTGTGTGTTTGTATAATGCTGAAATAAAAGTTTTTTTGCTCTTTTCTGAAATAAATATTTATGGGTCGTAATCGACCGGTAACACCATAGATGTTAAAAAGGTCAATAATATTAATATGAAAAAATAAATAAAACAAATTTTGTTAAGAAATGTGTTCTCATACCCATCAGTAATAATCAGGTAACACAACAACCAAATATTTATATATATGATTCTCTTAAGGTTCATTTTACCATTTTTTAAACTGAAATTGAGGCGCATACTGACAAAAAAAAGGCCCAGCCGACTACACCAAAAATATTAAAAACAATATTTTCATGGATAAGGAAGCCTAACAATGTAACCAAGAGATGAGAAACAAAAAGGATGATAGATAATTGTTTTTAGTGTTTTTTTTACAGCTGATTTCAGACACGGGTCGAAACCGACCCGCTAACACCATGGATGGTAGCAGGAAGTTAACACAGGAGGAAGGTTAAGTATGGATTTTCGAACATAGTCACAGAGAGCCAAAAAACATAAAGATTTTTTTTAAAATTCAGATAACAATTCTGGATAGTCCAGCATTGGCACTTACTAATTCTGCTGTAAATTAGATGCAGTTACAGTTTTTTTCGATCGCTAAACCACAGTGGGCACAACTGTAGCTCAATGTGCAAAACTCTAACTACAGTCTGCACTACCAACAGTCATTGGAGCTGAACAGTTCACTTCACCTGCAAAACAGGTTTAGTGCAGCAAACACTATGAACCAGCCTCATTGAGATAACACACACTGTCACTCGGAGCACAAACACTAGCATCAAACCCCAATGCACAGATTACAAACTTTTAATCTTTACAGTTGGAATAATTTGAGTTATTTCACACAAATTACATAATATTTTCTTTGATGAAAGGGTGAAATTATTTCACATGAAATTGTTTATTTTATAACATACCAGTTTTTTTTAGGAAAACAAAAATAAATGAAAATCAGAAGTTTGCTTCAATAGATACACATTTTGTATATTTTATTGAAAACATTTCCAAATGTAGTATCTATTTGTGTAAATATTCTATAATTGTAATACAGAAATCAATTCCTGTAATGTTGTAATTTACTGTAAGGATGCAACTCTAAGCTGTTTGTTTGCTGGAAAATTTGTATTACAGTTGCAACTTTAGATTTTTGCAGATTGGGTTGCACTCTCAACCCTGCCTCTCTCAATGCGAGACCATGATTCACAACATGGTCTATCAGTGTTGCCCTTACTGTATTTCATCAGACATTACAGCTCTATGTCTTCTAGGTCTTCCTCCACACATCCACACTCTCACTGCCACTCTTCTACCTCCAACAACCTGTCTTCCTTGGTCCATTTCCCCCAAAAAATATATTTTTGAGCTTTCCCTTTATACTGTATATATGTTCACTAACAAGTCTAAAACAAGACATCTTAGTGTTTCAGTTGAAATTGCAATCTGCAGTGATTGAAAGGCATTCATTCTGTTTTGAATGTGTGGTTTACAGTTGTGGCAGCAGTGTGTTAGCATTTGAAAAAAGTGCTGGAAATCCACATTGTTGTGCAGGCTGTGGTTAAGCCATGAGATAGGTGTGTAGAGTTTTGAAATTTGTGTTTAAGCAATGAAAAACAGGCTACAGTTTGGTCCGAATGAACCGCTGCTCTGCATACTGTTGTTAGAGTTTTGCACTTGTCGTTCCAGTTGTGCCCACTGTGGTTTAGCAATCGTAAAAAACTGTGACAACTTTAGTTTTTAAATGTCACCGTGGTAAACTGGTGGTAACGGCATGAAATACTGCAACGGTGGGACATTTATTTGACAGTGCTCTTCCTGCTATGATCAGACAAATGTCTACTGTGAGGCTCAACATTTCTTAAACCACACATGTGGCATTTAGATACCTATAGCAGAACTGAGATGACAGGAAACCACATTATCTATTTCACCATAGTTTCTCCTGTGGAACAGTGTGTTTGTGCTGCGGTGGCCATACTTACTCTGTCTGTTCACTTCTAAAGTCATGTTTACTAGGCGGGCATTCAGCAGGTCTTTCTCCTCAGTCACGGAGGAAAACGCGTCATCACAGGTCTGGAGTCGCTCAGTCAGCTTGTCTTTGAGAGCGGAGACTTCTGCAGCTGAACATAGTATGGAAAGATAGTATAAAATCAATCAAAGGACACTTTAAAGCACATTACAGTTTCTCAAAATCAAATACCAAATAACTTGACACAGCACCAGATGAGGTTCAATTGTGGTAGATAAAAATGTGGTTATGAAGTAAACTTTTGGATGGACTACTTTGAATATCCAGCTGTGTATTTGTTCGCTTAATATGCCACATCTGCCGCTCTTTCAACACAAGTACAAAGCTTTACGGCCATGCCTGAATATATATGTTGAAGTTTTTAGTAGTTTTATATTCACAAAATATTAAAATGGGGTTTTGTATATGTGCTGGAATAAGAGCATAACGTCGGGGTAAGATTAAAAAACTGAAACAGACATCCTAATAAATCACGATCACAAATCATAACCCTGATTCCTGAATTTGATTTAGACTCACAGCGGATGGTGAGGGCGACGAGCCCAGCCAGCAGGCAGACACTCAGCAGACCCAGACACAGAAGAACAGCTCCATGAAATCTCAGCCATTTCATGGAGCCATTTGGACCTGAACAGAGAGAAGACTGTGTTGTGGAATTGTTTATTACAGTCATAATAAATATGTGTTTATATAGACTATTGCATCTTGTCTCTAAATAAACATAAGTTAATCAACAAAAGTTCTGACCTGACCTTATGGTGAAGGTTCTGACCGTATGGTGAAGGTTGTTATGTACTGAGATATGTTCTGAGATACTCAAACTCCGTACGGGAATGTATGTTTTGACTGAGATGGCTCCGGAGAACTGTGTCTGTAAGATAACTAACAATATATCTGGCAGAGGAGAATCTTGTACGTAGGCTGGAATGTTCGTGCGTAATTAGATTTCACTATAAGTTCTCTGTATGACCGCCTGTCGATGGTCATTTCACACAATCCCATTGTTGCATTGTTGTCTTGACCCATGTTTGCAAACATTAAAGATCTGTTCTATTTTTATATTTAAACATTGTGTCACCTCGTATTAATTGACTAAATTCTCATCTTTTAAAGGTTGATATTTCAATTCCATGACAACTGGTTAATACGATCAAATATACAACAGAAAGACCAGATGTTGATATCATGCAAAATCAAAACTCCATTATTCAGCCTCTCTGTCTCACTGGAGTCTCTCACCTGTCTGATTTGTTGAAGGTCTTGGGTCGACAGGTTTAGCTGCAAGTTCAACATTGACATAGACGTCTTCTTCCATTGCTTATAAGTTGTACAACTAAAGAGGTACTTTCTATATTGTCCTCTTTGTAGCACGGACTGCAATACACGTAAAGGAGGAAACCTTTTGGTGTCAGTGTCTCATTGCTTTTACTTATGAGGAAGTAACAAGATTTAGAGCTGATTCACTGTTTTTGACAGAAGGGGGTGTGGAGCAGCTAGCTTACCTTCTTCCAGCTTCTCAACCCTCATCGGCTGCAGAACCCAAAGTGTTGCGACCCTAATGGATGGGTGGGAGGGGGAATGTTTTTGCATGTATGCATATCTCTGGGTGGGGGGAGGGGGGGGGGGGTTGTATTAAGCACTTTGTGTTACATTTGATTGTATGAAAAGTGCTATATAAATAAAGTTTGATTGATTGATTGATAACCCTAGAGCCCTAGCCGCCGATGCAATAGGAAATTGAGACACTCTAGGCATTTCACACCAAAAAGAACCAAGAGGCAGTTCTGGGCTGGTGCTGGGGTCAGTTCAAGACTGTCTATTAATCGTGATTAATCCACAGAATCCTGTGATTAATCTGATTAAAAATTTTAATCGTTTGACAGCCCTAGTTAATACATAAATCAGACACATGCAGAGGCAATTTTTGATAATTTATTGATATCACCAGCACTTGAGTAATTGGGGATCAGGAGCAGACATTTAACACTATGTGTGATGCCGACAACAATGTCAACAGCAACGTTTTGGAAGCCTGGCAGCATATTTGAGGCTCAGATTTCTATTTAAAGTAATTCAGGATCATTCATTGGAGATGCTGTATATGGTCTGGTCAGCAGGAAGTGTAATCTTTCACTACAATATTGGAAAGTTTATTTCTCTACAGTTTTGTGAAGAATAATCAAGACCCATTTGGGTGAGTTAATTACATAAGTCAGATGTTTGTCCTTGTTATTAATTGAGCCATGACTTTTTTGTTCAGTGTCCAAAACTCTAACCACAAACTTCTCCAGTTGTACAAACCATTTTCTCACAGATCCATCTCAGATCATTATTGCAAGACATATCATTCCAGTTGTTTGAATTTTGGATATCATTCATGATATGGGCACAGTCCTCTTCCCCAATACCTCCAGGTCCACCTCCATTATCAGGCTGTGGCCACCCCCGGCCCCCCCCTGGCTCCGCCACCAGCCTGTGGTGCCCACCAGTACCTAACAGGTCAACAAACAAGGCTGTTAATGTTTGACATGATCACATCCTACTCATGGTATGCTATTCAGTGTGCTGCTAGGATGTGGACCTATGTAACTTAAAATATATGTGTCAATATTTCCTAACATGAACATGATGATTATAAGAGCCACACCACCATCTGTTGGTATAACTAGATGGAATATTTTTTTCGCTAAGTGGTACAGTGTTTCATAGCATCGTGTTGGCAACTTGCTGAATTTCAATTAAACAGTTGTGAATTAATTAGACATACAACAGTTATTGTGTTTCTGTTTTTATTAAACCACATGTCTGCCTTACTGTAGAGACAGTGGAGCTCCATTGATCCATTTCCAGGTCCCTTCCTCAATTATGTCAGTCAAACCAATCCAGGCCCTAATTGTATCATTGAAGCTATAGAGGAATTCCTGTTCAATGAAAAAAAGAGAAAATCACATAATTATATTTTAGTTTTGTATGTATTCAAGATGTTAAATGTAAAGTTAAGTTAAGGACACTTTAAAATCTGCCTTTGCACATATCCCCTCTGAAGAGACACACTCCAGAGAGGGTCCTTGCGCAGTGTCAGTCATAGTACAGCGCTCCTGGAGCAGTTTGGAGTGCCTTGCTCAAGAACACAATGGTAGAGATGGTGGGCACCGTAGATATAATACCAGCCACTACTAGTGGTTAGTTACTGGTGTTTCCTCTAGTCCATCATGTGACCCCCCTCCCACCACCCCCAACAGTGTGAAATAAACTGTATTGATTGATTACAATAACATTATATTCCGTTCTTTGTGATTCATTATAAGGTGTAATTCAGTTGTTGTTCTTATTCTTCTTTGTTGAATTTCTTGGTGGATTAAAATACCATGTTTAAGGATACTGCCACTACCATATGTAGAACACGGTCAAGTTTACATTTGTATGTGCATATTAGCAAATGTCATGCTAACACACTAAACCAGTGAGTTTCCATGAAACATTTAGGAATATACAATCATATGAAAAAGTTTGGGAACCCCTCTCAGCCGGCATTATAATTGACTCTGCTTTCACAAAAAAAAAGATAAAAGTGGTATGTTTTTAATTTACCAGGAACAGCTAAGTACTGGGATGTCTTCCAAACAAAGATTTTTTGAAAAGCAGTATTTGGTTGTATGAAATAAAATAAAATGTGAAAAAACTGGCTGTGCAAAAATATGGGTACCCTTGTGGTTTTGTTGATTTTAATGCCTGTAACAGCATGTAAAACTGATTACTTTAAACACAAAGTTGGTTGGATTATGTTGTTAAGCCTTGAACCTCATATAATTGTCTGTTTAATCATGAGAAAATGTATTTTAGGTGCCTAAATGCAAGTTGCACTTCTCTTTGACTCTCTGCTGAATTGAGACAGAATGGGATCATCAACACAGCTCCCAAAAGATCTGAAAAACAAAGATTGTTCATTCTCATGGTTTAGGGGAAGGCTACAAGAAGCTTTCCCAAAGGTTTCAATTGTCAATTTCGACTGTAGGGAACGTTGTCAGGAAATGGAAGGACACAGGCATAGTGGCAGTTAAACTCAGGCATGGCAGACCAAGAAAAAAACAGGAGCGGCATAGGTGGAGGATTGTGAGAATGGTTGCACACAACCCACAGATCACCTCCAAAGACCTGCAAGAACATCTGGCTGCAGATTGTGTATCTGTACATGGTTCAACAATTCAGCGCAATTATGCCGGCTGAGAGGGGTTCCCAAACTTTTTCATATGATTGTATCAACACACACACACACGCACACGCACACGCGCACACGCACACGCACACGCACACGCACACGCACACGCACACACACACACACACACACACACACACACACACACACACACACACACACACACACACACACACACACACAACACACACACACACACACACACACACACACACACACACACACACACACACACACACACACACACAGTACCTGTTCTTCAGTGCTGTCTATGACCACCAGATCAGCTCCCATGGACCTGCAGTTGTTTCTAGCATTTTCCCAAGAATCAGACTTCTCAGAGAGGAGATAACAGCTAGGAGTGAACTTCATCCATCCTGCAGGACAAGTCACTGTAAGAAACAATGAAACATAGACAAGAGTAAGGGCCAAAGATAATGGCTTTGTTTCTCTCTCACACATATTGGGAAGTTGAGATGGTGATGTTGCTTTGGTTCACCTCACTAATCATTATGTTTGATGAGTTAACAAGAAAACAAGGAAAATAAATCTCATTGAGATGTATTATAAAATACAAAAATATTTATATTTTCACCATTGTTGCTCCTGTGCATAAGTGTTTGTGCTAAGTAAAGTAAGAACAGTTGCTTTATTGATCAATTAACACAAAGAAGATACACAAAGTACACTCACATAAGGCATTCAGCAGGTCTCTCTCTTTAGTCAGGGAGGAAAACGCCTCATCACTGGTCTGGAGTCGCTCAGTCAGCTCGGCTTTGAGAGCGGAGACTTCTGCAGCTGAACATCATTTATAAAATAGTATAAAATCAAACAAGAGACACTTTATGTTCATTTCATGATCTCAGAATCAAATACCAGATCATACAAAAAAGAGACAGAGGTAAGCTCAGTAGATATTTCTAAACTGCAGCTGAAAACATACCTTATCAACGCATCGTTTAATCAGTAACAGTAGTTGACTGACTACGTGAGCTAATAGATACCTAAGTTTCCCCAAGGAGATGAATAAAGTGTCTATCTATACCTTTTCAAAGCATCTCTTAACAGTAATATCCCCCTCTATTGTTCTTCTCTTTGTATTTATGTTGGCCTATATATATTTTAATTTATTAAAATTATTTTTTATCTTTTCCTTTTTTTTATTACGATTTCATGGAATTATATATGTATTATTTACATGCCTCCTGCACGTGTAGAAATATGTTTAATTCTCTCAATTGAATTAAATGTTATCTTGTTTACTGTTTGTCTTGTGTTGTGTGCCAAACTGTCAAATCACTCAGAGCAACATCCTGTGAATGACAATTGCTAAGCAAATGCAGATTACTTCTTCCTTTTTTCTCTATTATGTCCCCTGAACACAACATACCTTTTGCATCTTAGTCAATAGTCATACAGGAACAGGAATAAGATTTACAGAAGTAAAAATGTTCCCTTCTTTGGTCCTTAAAAATACATGTTTTATACAGTACGTGTTGAAATAACACAGAAGGAAAATAAAGTCAGGACAGAATAACAATATTAAAAAACTAAAACAGACATTCCAATAAAACAGATCAGATAAATGCTCCAGGAATCATAACTCTGATTCCTGAATGCCATTTAGACTCACAGTGGATGGCGAGGCCAACGAGTCCAGCCAGCAGGCAAACACTCAGCAGACCCAGACACAGAACAACAGTTCCATGAAATCTCTTAGAGCCATTTGGACCTGAGCAGAGAGAAGACTGGTTAATACAGTCATAGATACAATAATAAGACCAGACTTTGGAATCATACTGATTCAACGCCTCAGCCTCTCTCACTCATCACCCACTCATCGTCGACCGCTTATCCGAGGTTGGCTTGCGGGGGCATAAGCTCCAGCATGGGGACCCCAATCCTCTCTTTCCCGGGCCACATTAACCTGCTCTGACAGGGGGATTCCGATGTGTTCCCAGGCTAGCATGGAGATATAATCTCTCCACTTAGTCCTTGGCCGGACTCGGTGGAGAGGCCCTTACCAGATGCCGGAGCCACCTCAACTTGCTCCTTTCTACGCAAAGGAGAAGGGGCTCTCCCACGAGTTCCTCACGAATGACTGAGTTTCTCACCCCATCTCTAAGGGAGACCCTCCTGAGAAAACCCATTTCGGTCACTACCCACAATCTCGTGCCTTGGGTCATGACTCATGACCCAGCCTTCATGACCATAGGTGAGGGTGGGAACAAAGATCGCCTGGTAGATCGAGAGCTTTGCATTCTAGCTCAGCTTTCTTTTTGTCAAAATGGTGCGGTTAAGCAAGTGCAAAACCGCCCTTGCTGCTCCGATCCTCCCTCCAATCTCAAGCTCCATTGTTCCCTTACTCGTGAACAAGACCCGAGGTATATGAAAACCTTCACTCTGTAACCCACTTTGTCTCACCGAAACCTCTTACCTGTCTGATTGGTTGAAGGTCTTGGGTTGACAGGTCTCGTTGCACGATCAATATTGACATAATATTCGTCTTCCATCGCTCATAAGGTGGACAACTATTTTCTATAGTGTCAGCTCTGCAGCATGGACTGCAATACACACAAAGGACAAAACTCCTGTTGGTTTTAATGTCTCATTGCTCGTTGCTTTTTAGGAAGTCATACGTTTCAGGGCTGATAAGATGATGTGTGCAGAAGAGGGTGTGGAGCAGCTTGCCTCTCTCCAGCTTCTCCATCCGTTGACACGTAAACACCAAACGCATTTCTTTAATTTATGAGGAAGTGTAAAGATCTATAGGAGTTGAGATTATTTGTCAGAAAGAGGATGTGGAGCATCTTGCCTTCCTCCAGCTTCTCCTCCTTTCTCCTTTACAGCTGCAGAACCAGAAGAGTTGCGACCAGGCTGGGATACACATTATAGGCAAAGTTTTCGGCCTGACATAAAATGTGCATATCCATTAAGTGTTTAATTCTGAAAATACTTCAGATCATGCCTAAAAACCTTAATGAATATGGAGACCTCTCCATATTCCTCGCAACAGTTATGGGGTGTGGCAATTGACTGTATTATAACCTTTTTTGGTTTACATGATTCCGAACACTGTAGATGTCAATCTTTAACACTTCTATGAAGACTCAAACAGATGCAATGACTAATACTAACATAAGATCTTTAATCGGTACAATTAAAGACACATTGTAATAACATTTTAAAGACACTGTTTAATACTAGTCCTCAGTTGAGGACCAAATTATCCTTTAAAAAACACAAAAGTGCTACGTGGATCTCCAGTGATGGCTATAAAAATTCTGTAATTGTAAAAATGTGGCAACAAATTATAGCCTTACCGAAACCACAATATTAAATACAGTTCATTTTAGAAGTAGATTTTTTTTACTTGACATGACATCCATTTAAAAGACAAACTGACCAACATTGCAGTAGAAAGAGAAGAAGCAATCTGTAAGGCATACCTTCGAGTGATTTGGGATCACAAGTAGACATTTAACACTATGTGTGATGGTGACGAAAATGTCAAAAGCATTTTCTATTCAATCAAATATCCATGACTATTTTGTTCAGCATCCAAAACGTTATCCACAATCTTTTAATCTCAAACCATTTTCTTACAGATCCATCTCAGATGGTTATTGCAAGACATATCATTCCAGTTATTTGAATCTTCCCAGTTAGTCATGATATGGGCACAGTCCTCTTCCCCAAATTTTGGAAGCCCACCTCCATTATCAGGCTGATGTGGTCCCCACCAGTACCTAATGGATCAACAAACAAGGCTGTTAATGTTTGACATGATCCCATCCTACTCATGGTTTTCACCAGGAAATGGCACCATGACTTGAACAGTTGCTTTCAGTGTGCTGCTGGGATGTGTACCTGTGTATCTTAAAATATAGTTATCAATAATTTCCACAATTAATTTAATAACACAGTGCGGAACCCACAGATGATTTGCGGAAGTCTCAAATTACTCTATTAGCTTATTGTTTCTAACCTGCAACTTTACTCTGTTTATCATTGTTTCTGGCCACCTGTTTCTGGCCACTAAAGTCAGGACAAGATTACAAGACAGCTTTTTTCTGATTGAGGTTATCTCATCAAGCTTATTGACATATTAAAAGTGGCATCAGCCCAAATACTCTCAAAGATCTTCATTTGACAAGATAACTACCTCTGGACAGGAAGTGGGAAATACGTCTGATTATGAGAACCATAGCACCACCTGCTGGTTTAATTAGATAAAACATATTTCAACAAAGTGGTGGAGTTGTTCGATTTCATCATATACAGTATATCTATATATACACACACACACACACACACACACACACACACACACACACACACACACACACACACACACACACACACAACACACACACACACACACACACACACACACACACACACACACACACACACACACAACACACACACACACACACACACACACACACACACACACAGTATATACACTATATTTATATAATTATGTGAGTTAAAATGTGGCCAACCTCCTTAATTTCAAGTTGTATTATATCTGTATCTGATTTAAATTATAACAGACACAGACATACAGCAGTTATTATGTTTCTGTTTTTACTTTAGAGACAGTGGAGCTCCGTTGATCCATTTCCAGGTCCCTTCCTCGACTCTGTCAGTCAAACCAATCCAGGCCTTAATTAGTCCTTCGGTGAAGCTATAGAGGAACTCCTGCTCAATGATATAACAGAAAATCACAGTATTAATATTTTAGTTTCGTAGGTATGCACAATGTTAAATGTAAAGAGTATGGAATAAACTTTATTGATTCATTAAACACAATGGTATTCTGTTTTGGGGTTTTATTATAAGCTGTAAATAAGTTATTGTATTTGTTCTTTTCCCTTATTGAGTTACTTGGTAGATTGGAATACTAGCTTTTAGGTGCATACCGCCACCTACCATAAGTATGTAGAACAGGATCTGGTTTACATTTGTGCATAATAGTAAAATGACAATTTGTAGGGTATTGCTCCTTAATAGTGTTCTCATCGTGGTAGTGGGATGGTTTTAGGGACTGAATGTCAGGCTTGGCCCTCCCCTTAGGTCGAGACAGAAATATATATTGAGGGTAATTGACTAAGTTTACATTCAAACCAATATTCACACTCAATTGGTCTCTCGGGGATAAATAAAAGTTAAATAAATGAAATTAAATATTGAGATACTATCCCGATTTACGATCATATTCCGACTAAGACATTGCCATGTAAATAGCAGTTTCAGCTCACCTTAATCTAAATAAGGTCATAT
This sequence comes from Ammodytes dubius, assembly GCA_026122265.1. NCBI lineage: Eukaryota > Metazoa > Chordata > Actinopteri > Uranoscopiformes > Ammodytidae > Ammodytes > Ammodytes dubius. The sequence continues at coordinate 26,020,715 of CM047516.1, forward strand.
TCGTGCTAAGTAAGTATACTGTACATGCCCTGATATGCTAAACCAGCATTTAGCTCAAGTGGGGGGAGATGTGTCGTTGTGAAACTTATACAGTATTATGAATATATCTACAAACACAAACACACAGTACCTGTTCTTCAGCGCTGTCTATGACCAGAAGATCAGCTCCCCTGTCTCTGCAGTCAGTTCTAGCATTTTCCCAAGAATCAGACTTCTCAGAGAGGAGATAACAGCTATGATGGAACATCTTCCATCCCGCAGGACAAGTCTCTGTAAGAAACAGTGACATTGAAAAAATAAAAAAATAGACAACAGTAAGGG
>CM047516.1:26036503-26152515 GCA_026122265.1 Ammodytes dubius
AATAATGCAAATGCAAAAGCCTCGTGTAGTGTTTGAAAGTGACTGGGTGAAAGTGGAAGAAATGTAAGAAGCAAATAAAATAAAACAAATTCTGTACTGTGGACCCCACAGTCATCTGGGAATGTTTGATGGATTTGCACTATAGCACAACATATGGTTCAATCACTCCTTTACCTGACAAACTGGTGGAAACAAACAAATCACTTTGCCTGAAAGACAACATACGTACAGACGAAAAGAAAGGGGAATTTCAGTGGTATCCTAAAACTGTTAGACAGCACATTTCTTGCAGATTAAATCTAGATTCAAAAGCCCTTTTGAATGTCTAATAATGTACTCTGACAATGTGCTGTAGGTGTATTCGGCTGAGTGCCCTGGGACTTCATAGCAGTAATTAAGAAAGTTCACCACCGTTGCTCTAGAAACTACTCGCTGATTGACAACTTTGCGGATGGCATCAGGGCTTTATAAAGGAAAAGGCAGTGTGCTGTAAATTTACTTTAACTTTTACCGTCTTTGGGTTACAGGAGGAGGAGTGACACTGTCGCCTTATCATTATAATTTTCTATGTCTTTGCTCGAGGACAGGGAGAGGTCGGAGCGAGTGCACTCAGCCAGTGGTGGATACAAAAGCTTCTCACACACACACACACACACACACACACACTACACACACTACACACCCACACACAGCACACACACACACACACACACACACACACACACACAACACACACACAACACCACACACAACACACTGACAACACACACACACACACACACACACACACACACACACACACACACACACACACACACACACACACACACACACACACACACAAATTCACAGTGCAGCCCCTTCCACCATCAAAGTGTCCGCTTGTGGATTTAATTGAGAGCGAATAAGCTCCCAACTGGGGATTCTACAGCACGGCCAGCTGACACGGGCAAATCATACCACCTTGTCATCAATGAAGCTTTGCCTTTTCTGCTGAGACAAAAAAAACTGAGTTTATAGCGACAATTACTCTCTTCTCTCTCTCACGACCACCACAATTATTCTGTAATGAACATCTAAAGAAACTGGGAAACTGCTGCGCTGCAAATCACAATGTCCTGCTTTGAAAAGAGTACATTTTCTTCTATCCCCAAAGTGAGTGTTGTATTGCCTTAGGGACAAACCCCCCTCATCACTGCCAGATCGCTGGTTTAAAATGTGCCTTGCAGATTATTAATCAAGCAACTTAAAGAAACTCAAACACGTAATAGAATAGTTTGCAAAGACACCGACATGTCTGAGAGACTTACAAAGTTCAACAATGGTTTAGCCCTCTTCATTTAGGATTCTACATAATGCACTAGACCTCCCTGTACTGTGACAGCTGCCCTGGCTGCTGCTGTTGTTTCCTGCTTCCTAAGCTTAGGATATGAACAGGCAGAGGTGTGAGCCATAAACTGGTGTAATTGTCTCAATTATACACTCCATGGCTGCAGGCACATTTTAATTCAACAATATATCTCTGGCTTTGCATGTAGCACAGACATTTCCAATACAACACTGTTGTGTCTATTTGTAACCTCAGGCTCCTTTGTTCTTTTATCATCTAACACAATATGTATTAGAACATCTACCCACCACTGTCTCACAAAGGCATGGTGTCCAAGTCTAAGTGAAGCACCTGCAGTTTGATATCTCTGAAGCTGCCAGCTGACTGTGTCAATTTGCACATTATTGCCTATGAGTCACCTGAACAGTCGTTCTTTTTATTTATAAACTCTGTTAAATCACTTGACACAGTCGGTTTCTCTTTAGAGACTCTCAGATTTCATCAAGAATTGTGTTATTTATTCACCTTCAACAATTCCCCTTCCAACTTCACAATTCAAGCTACGCAATGTCAAGAAAAAATGTGAAAAGACCTCGAAAGGAACCAGCATAAAAAGTTGTGTTGAGACGAAGGACATTTTAGACTAGGATTTCTTGAGGCTTTTAAGCTTCTCTTGATCAAGACCAGGTGCACAGTTAGGCACTGGTACCTGCTGTGTTCTGCTCATTACTGGATAAAAATGGTCTCAATCAGCGTGTACACCTGTTAAAAATGTCCCTGTCAGTGGGTCCACCTGTCACAGATATCACACATTCACATGCTAAAAAGGTGAGGACATGATGAGATGTGAGTTCTCATTAAAATGCAACATACCAGGATAATTAAAAGGAAAGGCAAGTCTATATGAGCACAATCAAGACATAAACATATTCAAAGTGGCGAACAAATACATTGAGATCAACATAAGAAAATAATAAGTTATTATATTTAAGAGATAACAAAAATTAAAACATGCACACAAATTGTTCAAAAATAATAAAATGTCTAAATTGCATTTAAAAAGTGTTTTATATGATCTAACTCACTGGGAACATTTTCTCTCTCTAGTAAGTGTTACTTTCTCTTAGAGAGTGGGTTTGTTGTAATTGAGCTGTAGATAAAATGGTGGATCTTTTTGCAGTAGATGGAACTACTGGGCCTGTCCTGTGTCCAGCTGTATAGAGAATGTGCTTTAATGTGTCCTGGTGCCTTTTCCATTACAGGGGGGGAAATGGAGGAGGACATTGAGGACGTCTGGCTTTGACTCCTGCAGACTTTAACACTAAACTGAAGGAGCACTTATTTTTATTTTTTCAAGTATTTTTGGCATTTTTATGCTGTATTGACAGTTTGTAGATACAGAGGTGAAATGGGACAGAGAGGGGAGACATGCAGAGAACTGGCCGGGCGGATTGGAACCTGGGTCTGCTGCGGGGCCTTGGCCGGGGACGATACCTTTACCCACTGCGCCCAGAGTACTTTAATTTTAAGGGTTTTAAATGTGAATGAAGCCGATCAGTTAAAGTGCTCATTTTGGATACTTCATCGTGGAAGCGATAATTTAACATTTCTATGAATTTTACGTTTTGATCTGAATTTGAAGGACATTTGCTTTAGGAGGTTGAGATGTTTGGTTTACAGTATTGAAAAATAAACAATTTAAAATATTGAAGAAGTTTGTATGCGATGCAAACAAACAAGGTTTAGTAAAATACACTATGGAACACCTAACACCTTAATGTACCGGTACATGGACCTTTTATTTATACTGGTATCATATGAAAGAAGACATGTGAGGGAAGCAAAAAAGCCAAAATATGTCAAAATTTACCAGTGCTTGAAATATGTTTTGCCCGCAGTGTCTGGTCTTAAGAGGAAAGTTTTCCGTTGTAGGCCAGGTGATTGAGTAGACAGACACTTTTGCTCCTTGTCATCTGAGGAATAATGGTGTTTACTTCAGCACAGTGGGTCATTACAGGATTAATGTGTGTGTTGGCTGCCTGAGGGTTTTTCTAATCTGATCTCTCTCCTCCTGTAATTTCTTAATGCTGAACAAAGCGAAAGCTCATCCCCACAAGGAATGGTGCAGACTGAACAAGTCTAGAACTGAAAGTAACAACTCTGTGTAGACAAGTAGTTTGAAGATGGCGTCGAAATGCTTGTCAAAATCACTTTGTCTAAATCAGTGAATATCTCCTCACGATCCGCTACCTGTCTGCACTGTGTGCGCTGAAAAAAAATGGTTTTAATCATAGATAGTATATACAAGGTTTTAATACACAGCCGTAGCAAACCTGCAAACAAAGGATGCCCATCTAGCTAGCATGCAAGTCTGTTTACAGAGCCTAGGCTATGTATTAACACTGGCTTTCTTTCAGTGCAGTCACTGATTTTGACAAAAAGTCATTTAAAAAAACAAACAGGAGTATACACCACCACAATCATGACTAACTTCCTGTTTTTGTCCTTGTCTTTCTTTCTGAAATAGACACAGAACCACACTGAGCATCTGATCTGAATAACCCACCGTTACACAAAATGCACAAATGGATGCTGTCCTCATTAGAGCAAATGCATTGCTATTTTCAGAGTGTGATTACCACAGACAATAGCCAGACGAAGACGGCCCTCACTGAGCCAAGAATGAGGTCATTTTCAATAGTGTTTTCATTTTTTTTTTAAATCCTTCAACTATTGTGTGCATTTGATAAAGAAGAGAAAAAGACCCTCAGGAATGTGTTTTATGGCTGGTATTATAGTTAATATTATTCAGTCTGGTGTGTGACGCTGGCTTTACTTGAGTGTTTGATGACTCCTCTCTCTCCCCTAAGCCCCTCTGTTCTCCTGCTCACATGCCTATTGATCTCACAGCCTGTGCTATGTTTGCATAATGCTTTGCTAAGGTGTTTACATCATAACAAGGAAGACAAATGTCAGCACGGATTTTTGATGTACACAAAGAAAACGGTGAACAATCAAAGGACAACTGGAGTCAAAGTTGGCCCGGAAGGAGATGTTTCAATCATCCTTATAAGATGTGAAAAGCTGAAAAAAGAAAAGGTATCCCGCTTCTTTCACTACACCCCTAGGAATGAGTCTTTAAAAAACATATACCCATTTCTAGTAACACGGACAGTAAAGTTTAAAGCCATCCTAAATGCCCCCAGAGGCTATGATGAGAGTATAAATAGACACTAACAATGAAGGTACTCAGTAAGTTTAATTGCAATCTGTCCATTAGATCAAGTCTGCAGCCATACTGGCAGCTCTGTGAGGCTGCACTCAGGCACAGCGGTGCCTCCTGCTAAATGCTAGTGTCAGCATGCTAACATGCTCACAGTGACACAATTAACAAGTTTAATGTTTCCTGTCTGGGGATCAATAAAGGTTTATCTCTTCTAATGCTTAAAGGTACAGTGTGCTTTATTGAATATATCCCTTGCCAACCCCTCCCGTTTAGGAAAATGCACAGATGCTACAGTGGCCTTCAAGGACGAGATCATGGAATCATTTTATGTTCAAGTGATTACACACTAATCAAAACATGCTGTATGTATTTCTATTACTTTTATACAAAGTCTGTTCTGAAAATGCCAAAGCTTTCTGTACCTTTCACAGGCATAACCTTAGACATATTATGAATCCTAGTGTATTGTGCTGAATGCATATATCTGCTAATTATCAATAACCCAAGGACAGCCAAGGCATTGACATACATATTCTAGAAACACATGGATATTTGAGCAGTTGAGGAGATATTTCAGTCTGGACCAAAGTTGCCGACCAACAGAGAGACAGAGCCACTCATGCAACACTAACGGCCTTTCTCCCAATCCACAGCATTGGTGTTTAAAGCTGAATACTTTCTTTTGAGCTGACAGCTTCTCTTTTCCTATAATCTGCTGCTCCACTAGCGTTCAGATTGTTTTCCATCCATGAGTGGCTCCCTCATCTCCACTGTGAACTGTGAAGAGAGACAAAAGATTCAGCCTCACACACAATCACAAATATAGAAATAAAGGGATTTTCAGTCTACATACATAATATGCAGCTGCCGGCACAAATACTGCGGCAACTTTTCTGTGCCATTAACGTATGATGTGTATGCCCGCTTGTGATTGAGGACACGCACACACGCGCAGACATATACAGACACACACAGACGCGCAGACACACACAGACGCGCAGACACACACAGACGCGCAGACACACACACACACACACACACACACACACACACACACACACACCACACACACACACACACCACACACACACAAACCAAATCAAAGCCACCTCAAAAAGGCAAAGTAAAACAAAAAAAAAACATGGCTAGCCTATAGAGAAAGTGGATCTTCAGGAGTCCCTCTAACCCAAGAGATGGGACTGGTTTCCTCCAGAAGGCAAACTCTAAAGAATCACAAGAATGCTTACATCTCCCTTTGATGTCTTTCAGTGATGAGATATATAAACCCTGATGGCAATAGCAGAACCTCTTTGAACAATGAAAAAAATCCAATCTGGGCGTAACGGCACCAAAGGCACAGAGAGGCAGTGCTTCTGTAAACAAGCTGTTCTCTCCAGTGGATGAGGCTGATGTGTCTGTGGGCTCTTTGGGACAGAACTGGAACCTCCCCCTGCCCTGTAGCAACACACTACATCACTGTGTTTCCTTATCAGGAGAACAAGGCTTTTAATAACACTTCATGTTTGAATTAAGCAACAGTGGAAGGTGTTAAAAAATTGTTGATTGACTCATTTGACAAGTATGAGCCAGTGGATAGCAGGCAGGGTGTGGTGTGATGTACTGAGTGTCTGATAGTTATTCTTAAAGGGATTGTTAAACACATAATGTAAAATTGTCAAAATCACTTTTTATCAAAATCAATTAATATCTCCTGAAGATGCCCATCTGTCCGTACTGAAACAAATCTAGCATAACGTGAGGAGATTTGCACTTATTTTGACAGCTGACTCCACCTTTAAGTCAGAAAATTTGGAATAGTTTATGATATTTCATGCTGAACCAGTGCAGTGACAGCTAAGCTTGACTTGAGGCATATTCTCAGAAGTGGATCAGAACAGTCTGACAGGATTTGGTTTCCATAGTAACTTATCTGAAGTTGCTTTGTGGAACTGAACATTATGTAAATCTAGTCAGTCTTCTCTGACTGGGTTCCAACCAACACAAACCCCCTGTAACCACGCCAACACAGAGAGAAGGCACACAGGCCTCACCCAGTGATCACACTCAATGTCTGCTCTCATGCACTAGTGGTGATAACAATACTCGGCCCTCCTGGGGGGGCGATACAGGGGGCGAAATGGAACCTTTCCTTGAACACAGACCCTGCGTTCCAATACTTCACGCTATTTAGTATGGCAGAAAAAGATTAAGGATGTCCGGATACATGATGCTGAATGCATTATGCCAAAAAAATACCTGGGGAGGTACCCAGATGTCTAAATACACCCGGTGGCATTTTGTAGTATGCAAACAAGTGTGCTTTTTTGGTTGTTCTGACCCAAAACGTTACATCACATTGACTGGGCCATGGAGAGAGAACAACCAGCCAAGCAACGTGTATATGAGGCAAAAGTTTCAAGGTGCGATATTATGACAAAGTAGTACGTCTCTATTGAATGCATACTGCACGCAAACTACATGGACAGCTTCGGTATTTAGTACAGTTAAAAGTATGTGATTTGGAACACAGAACATTTTTATGCATATGATATGTCAGCCATTGTTGTTTTGAGTAGAAGGGAAACTAAAACATAGTAGGGTAGCAGTTTTCTCTGCTGGCTCGTGGTATAGTGCTCCTAGTGGCAATACTTAGACTGTAGCTACAGCTTGTATTGTGTTAAGATGTTTTCAGGGAGAAACTTATCTCAAATCAAGCTTGCGTAGGTCGTAGGGTCTGTATTGTATGTGGGATGTGTTCAAAGCCTAAGGAATGTTCTAAGACACTCTGTAGGTGTTGTCAGAGTATTGATTTCATAATATTACATTTGGAAGTTAATGTGCGGATGGTACTGGACAGTGAGTTTACTTTTGAAGAGCAACAATGTTGTGAATGTGTTTTGTCTATAATACAGCTGAACTCAACTGTTTGAAGTCAAATATGAGAATAATGTGGAGAGCGTTCAGTTAGCTGTCATTATTATCATTTCATTTCATCTGAAAATAACAGTCCCAGAGGTTGATGCTTTGTGTTGAATATTTAATATTGTATCAAACAAATGCTTTTTGTAGAGCTCATATTCTGTACCTGTATCTACAATGGTTAGATCAGAGTGATTGTGCAATAGGTCTTCTGGGGTTAACTGGCATTGACTCACTTTTTGAATTTTCTATTGTCAGTGTGATAATTTTTACTTTTGGTTTTATATTTCTTTGTTGCATGTTTCCGTGACTGTTTCATACCTTTTTGGTTATTCAGATTTTTGAATGTAATATTTCTGCTTTGAATGGCTTGTTATGGAGGGTCCTTGTGCGGAAGACCTCTAACAAATGTAATGTCAGCTCCAAATAAAGGCTGAATGGATGAATAGAGAAATCAAATAAAGGACACTTTAGAACACATTAACGTTGCCTTCCTGTCCGGTTCAGGTTTGTTCTAGCCTCGTTACAGACCTGTGATGTGTCTCCTACATTTCTGATTTGTTCAGAATCTAATTCCAAAATCCTTTTTGCTCTAATTTCTCTTTTGATTAAAGCTAGAGTGCGTAACTTCTGTCACCCCAAAGAGGAATTCTGAGTAAATACAACAACACTGTTGGCGTCTCTACATGAGGTAGCCTTTGGTGATTTAACATGGATTTCATTCCTTATGCTGTACTTCCAGGTGTTTTCTTAGCAGTAGAATCAACAACTGAAGCCTTTCTTGGGAGCTTCTTGTTTTTTTTCTGAGCCAGGGGGTGACACCAGTTTACGTTTGTAAAATCTGAGAAATACAGAGAGAGTTTTGTGGAGCTGATAGGCTTAATCAACTTTATGCAGACCCGTTTGGCGATGGCTTTAATGTAACCAACATTAATTTATATCAAATGGTACTCACTTTAGCTTTCATGCAGTTATATATGGATTTCCCTTCATTTTGATATACAACATAGTCAAAGGGACTTCATGCAGACATAGTGCCTTACCAAGTGCATTATTTGTGTAGAAAATGCCCCCATGCAGGCACAAATAGAGATTGATTTAATTATGTGTTGCTGTGTGATCTAATATAGAGGTTTGTTGCACAATCAGCACTCCCGGCATTCAGTGAGAATGATGAGTGCCAAGAGTGCAGCAGCTCTCCCCAGCTCACTGCCAGCTGTAACTGTGTCACAGCCTCTTGCTCTGTCAACAGGCCTGCCTTCCAGCATCAATATTTATCAGTGTGTTTGGAGGGGGGGGGGGGGGGGGGGGGTCATACCCTGCATACTACACTGGGCCCATACGTCTATATAGTGTAACTTTGTTAGAGGAGTCTCCTGAGCTGATGCTGCATGCTGCTCATACACAGAGACTCTCCACCATGGTCCATGCCAAGAGAATAAGCTAGAAGGCTGTAGAAGGCTTAGCATGCCGGGCCACAGCCAAGCCAAATGACCACTGACTGTTAGATGATTAGTTTATCAGTTTAACCAATTGGCAAACAAGCCAAGAACACATTCAGGTCAGAATATATGAAACATAAAGGCTCATCATAACTAGTTATACCTTTTTACATAAGTATTGAAATATGTCCAAACCTAAGATAAAATAGCATTGTTGTCAGTCCACTCAACTAGTTTGAACCAACTCGGCATGAACAAGTTGGTCTATTGTATCGTATGAATTGTAAAAAGATCATATATGGTCATGGTACCCTATCATATATCCTCATGTGAGTATCATACAGCTCTTCTTTCAGTGTTGAAAGAAGCATACCGAGTACATGTGATGTCTAGTTCTCATTTCATTTCAAAAGGGAACCTGAGTGTGTTTTTATTCTTTTATAGTTGAAGGGGTTAATCTCCCGTGGCTTACCCAGCCCGTTACTTCAGAGCAGCTCTCCTTTCCTTGTGTTCCCCGTGACCTTGATTTGTGAGCGCTGTCAGGCTGAACTCAAGCTGCTGTGTTCATGGGAGAAGTGTCTTGGAGAGAAGCTGGCACCGCTGCACCAATGAGCAGATGTCTGGGAGAATAAATTGGCTGGAGAAATTTTTTTTTTTTTTTTTTTTTTTTTTTTTTTTTTTTTTAAAAAGGCACCTGTTCAATCCATCCTGGTCGCAGACATCAGACAAGACTGAGAAAGAGCAGCCGGAATAGGATGGGATGATTTAGAAGACAGAGTGGGGTTTCTGTGCAGTGACTATAAAGTTGATCATCAATGAAATATAAAGAAACCAAGAGGGCAACAGCAATCTAATTATTGGTTTGGGATCACTATCTTCCTGATGTCTCTCCATTAGCCCCTTACCTTAAAGTATTCTACATAACAGGTATTTGAATATACTGTATATACAATGCTATATTGTAGTTGTACAAGCACAATGAGATGTGCTCTCCTCATCAATGCTAGTAGAAAAACACAGATACAATACAATAAAATAAAAAACAATAAAAAGGTACTTTTATCACACATAGCAATAACACAATGACTACTTACTGTACATTAAGTGCAAATGGTTCTAATTGCAATAGATACAGTACGTAGCGTAGGTATTTTGCCAGGTTATTGTCAATGCACAGTTAATAAGTGACACATAGGACTGATTTAGTGAATGTATGGCTCTTAGGATGTCTTGTGGTACGTGCATGGAATGCTCTGTAGAGTCTAACTCTCAATAACTCCCCCAAAGAGAGAAAGTATACTGTATAGATTCACATATAACACATAGACATACGTTTTGTATCAGTCCTCCAATCTAACTCTTAGCAAGAAGTTGAGTAAACATATTTCCCAGAATATCCTTTCACATTGCTTATCTCGATGAGAAAACATGTCAAACAGACTAAAGATGGTGTGAGGAACTCCTCTAATTTTAGATGCGGTTGCTCATTTATTTTTAGTACTTGTAATCCCAAGGTGGCAACTTAATTATTTTGTGGCTTTTCTCATCATTATAAAATTTCAAGAAGAACATGTTTATAGCTTAAATTTAAAAGTTTGACTTCCCTCATTATCATTTATGATTTCCCACCTTGACAATCCTCATAGTGCAGGATACAATATGTGTTGATTGATGTACTGTTATGTAGACCTTGCTTCTTAACTCTCTTGCATTCCTGCTTCTTTCTCCTCTCTAGGGATGTCTCTCTCTCTCTCTCAAGGCGCAGAGGAACAACTACAATATGTTACCGACCTGCATCAATACAGGAGCTCATTATCTCAAGTTAAGGCCCAATATGTGGCCTGGATGTTACCAGATGTTTGGCACAAACTCTAAAGGATCCAGATAAATACAGGTGCTACCACTGCACAACAACAAAGAACTAAATTCTCCCATCTCATACTGATCCAGGTGTTGTGTAAATCCATAACATTCATACAGGAAAATAACACATTCTTCTGCCTGACCTTGGCCAGGTGTTGTTGGCATCAGACCAAGCAAGACGCCCCCTCTCCACTGCAACATTCCCAGCTGCTCCTGGGGGATCCTGAGGCGTTCCCAAGCCAGAGGAGATATAGAATCTCAGCAGCATGTTCTGGTTCTACCCCGGGGTCTCCTTCCCACAAGATGGACGTGCTCAAAAAAACCTCCACAAGGAAAGATAGGAGCCCAGGAGGAATCATGATAAGATGCCTGGAACTACTCAACTGGACTCGGAGTTCCCTCCGTACACCTGAGCTCCTCACCCAACCTCTTAGCAACCCTACAGAGAAAACGTAGCTGCCCACATGTATCAAACACACAGACTTTGTGATTTAGGAGAAGAATCATCACATGACCCTACTATGGACAACTGAGTGATGGCCCTGGCTGTATTTATTGATTAAAAATATAAAATAAAATTGAAAGCTGTGGAAAAAAGTGTCCATTTTGTAATGTTCCCAAGATCCTGGTAAACAACAAGTGTCCTTCCAAGATAAATGACAGCAGCAGCCATTTCAGTAAATGCCCAAATAGAACATCCGTCCATCCGATCCCATTATATTGACATATAGATTATGATTCCTGTCAGTCAGAAGTAAAAGGAGGACATACTGAGAAATTGTCGAGTTGTTTGGATGTGTCAAAAAAACTTCAGAGTTTCACAGAGGAGATCAATTTTCGCTTCACGCTTTCTACAGAAAGTGAGCACCGTTTGCCTCACCTGAACAAAGTGGACATTTATCCTCAATGGCTGTCCAACCAAGTCACTTTTGTGGCTTTCGTTATGCTTTTTAAAAAGGCATTGAAAAATTATGTCATCCTGCCAATTGGAACCTTGGAATCAGAATACACATAATGTAGTTCTGAAGGACAATAACAAACCATGCATTAAGTTCATAATTTTACATAATGTTTAAATGACACCAAATTGAAGTAATTCCACATTACATAACCACAACATGAAAAACATGTCCACTTTAGATTTCAGTTTCAATTTGTACTCATGTTAGCAAGTGCAATTTTTTAAAACTTTATCAAAGAATTAATATAGATTTTATAATAATTAGTAACCTACTTCTAGTACTTTTTAATGTGATTGAGAAACAATAACTCATATAAAAAGCTATCTGAATGTTATATTCCCTTTAAGCTCTCTGAGATAGTTATGACCGCTGTCCATGGTGCTGAATCCGGAGCTGTCCTGCACATTGCGGCCATTCCTTTGTCCACACCAATAAAGTAATGTAGTTAGTTTAGTGCAACTGTCTGTGGCTAGTTCAGTAAGGGTTAATTGCCTATTCTGGCTGAAGATTGTCTCGTTGTGTAGTGCCCTAAACAAAGAGAAGAAAAGAGAATATATAAAGTTGGAAGTCAGATAATGCATCTGGGGTCTGTTCTCTGCACTTTGGTCGAGTTAAGTAACAATACAGAGATATGACAGCAGTTGCACCACTCCCCTTTGTCTGGCAGTATACATAAACATCAAACAGATACATTGAGCTAATGACTTTATATAGCTGAACAAATGCTCTCAATGTCAGCAGAAGGCCCCTTCACTTTGTATAATATTAGATGATGTCATTTAGCTCATTGAAGCAGGAATCTGAATTTAGACGTTCAGTTCTAAGTGTCCCAGAAGACAGACAGCACACAGACACATAACCTTTTTGAAATGTGGATCACACTGAAGTGGTTTAGGAAGTTATTGTCATGCTAGCTCGCCTCTCATTCACACCAATCCTTCCTCAACCATTTCCACTTCCTTGTCTTTACGAATAAGAAAAAACATCCAACCCAGGCTTCTCTTCATCTCCATTTCTAAAGGCGCGGCAGCATGTGTGTGTGTGTGTGTGTGTGTGTGTGTGTGTGTGTGTGTGTGTGTGTGTGTGTGTGTGTGTGTGTGTGTGTGTGTGTGTGTGTGTGGACCATGAATAATGCAAACCTGTCAGCCGGCGTTGTGTCTGCTCCGTGTGCTTCAAGTGTGTAGCTTAGCCCAGTTTAAAAGTCAGCTTTGAGTCCTCTATTATTTATTCTATTACTCTGCTATTGTCCTGAACTCCTGCTAAATTCTCTGCTCGCATTATCATCGTCGTGAAATGTTTATTTCGAAAAGTATGCAGCCTGCCTGGTAAATATGCAAATGCCTGACAGCCAGTGTTTTGACCACTGTGCTGTGAATGCAAATATTGTTTGTGCTTTAGATCATTGCCACGTACGCAAAATGCAATATGCAATATATAATTGAAAGTAATTCAAAATTAAACATGGACTTGTCAGATTGTTTTTGTGCTGTCCTTTACAGTACATGACCTGGTACATGTCTTCACACATGTAGCTTACTACCAAGATAATATAAAGTGTGTTAAGGCCTATTTTGCCTGTCAAACAGTATTCGGTCTTGGTCATTTCATGCTTTCTGTTTGCATTGTGATCATATCTGTGTCCTGTTCTTTATGGAAATGAGACTGTGATCATGCTGTGAAAGTTACCGTATTGCTTCATTATGTCTCAAAGAAAGGTATACGTCTCGGCTACAGCGGTGTGCAATTAATATGAAATACAAACGCACACAGCATGGTGTCGTAGTGATGGGGGAAACCTGGAAAGAAAAGACTCTGAATAACTGACTATTTTTTGACGTTTGCAGCTATTTAAAGACAGAAGAGTCAGCTGCAGTCTCTTTACCAGGATTTCAGGAGAAAGACTTTACATTGATTGAGTTTAATTGATTCAATACAGTGAACTGAACAGTTTTCAAGAACATCACATGAGTACACAGGAAGAAGAAGGCTGTGTCTATTAAACACCCCCTGAAGCTACATATCAATAAAGCGGAAAGCTCTAAGAGAAACTGGGGAAAGATCGATCGATCACTGTAGATAGAATCAATCAGGACAATAGGAAATGGAAGCCTATCGTTTCTGTGAGACATACACGTTATAACTTCTGTAGCCCCCATGAGGAATTATGAATTATTCCAATATCAATTTTTTTTGGTAAAAAAAATATTTATTTTCAGGTTCAAGAGTTAATTAAGCTGTTAGTAATGGCCTTGTGAATATATTTCATGGCTGGTTAGTTGGTCTGTACTTTACTAATGAGAACATAAGGGTTATGAGTGGGAGGCGTTCTCACGGCTCATTACCAACAGATTAGTTTGTGATTGTCAAACTAAACTTCTGCCTGGACCAGCACCAGATGCTGATACAGTACATTGTGTCTCACTACTGTTGACAACTTCTTTAGAATACAGACCTTTTTCTCTTAAAACAGCACTGGGCATCTGTCCATGAGGTCCCTATAGTCTTGGTTCTTTGTTAACCAGCTCCAAACGTACGTATATGCAAATGCCTAAGCCATATTCATGTAAAGGCAAGTCAATTTTACCTTCATAACAATTTGCCTCAGGGGAGAAAAACTATTTTGAATGCAATAAACCTTCCATTGTTCCCTCTCCCGGTGTCTGTCAGACAAATATGGATGAACTAAAGTTAGCTTTGGGATATTTGACTTGTTATATTGTATCCATAGCACTGTACTATAATAATGATAATAGAAATAATAATGATAATGATACAATGGTTCTGCACTGCCGAGGTGGATTTTGTCATTTCAATACACAGCCTTAGTTCTGTAAACAGGTATGTAAACAAAGGGTATGTAAAAAAAGGGGGCCAACTGTAGCTAGCACCATGTCTGTTTACAGAGCCATGGCTGTGTAATGACACTGTATGTTTTTTTTTTCACTGTACAGACACGAAGCGATTCAGACAAAAAGCGATTTGTGAGGAAATATTCACTGATTTTGACAACAAGCATTCTCCAGAATCACTGACTCCACCTTTAAAAGGAGAATGCTGTTAATATTCTATATGTTGTATACTGTTAACAAATCCCAATTATTCGTGCTTGTGTATATCTTATTCCTCTGTGCCATAGAGTTCCATGGTTGCCACATTATTAAAACACATCACAGCTCCACTGGTGCACTGGTTGACATGTTGCTTCATTATAATGACAAACACGTGCGCTGTAGTTCATCCTGAGTCAATATCACACACACAGCGCTGTGCTGCCGTCAATACTCACGTGTGCGTGTTCTTCCACGGCTTAAAATAGTCCCCAACAAATGCTCCTGTTTGAGTTATGTTGGCTCAAACAGTACAGTGCCCAGATGTTTGAGGACATTACCTAAGCTATAAATATAGGGCTGGAACAAATGGGCTTGTGGTAGGGTAGGGAAGTCAGACAGTGTTGACGGATGGACTAGCATATTGTTGGTGTTTGGGAGTTGTTGACAATAAAAACATTTAAAAAAGCAATATATCCAGCTTTATATTTTGACTTGCGACCCTCTTTGTTCATTTTCCTATACATGGCTGTGATCTGAAGCAAACTTAAAAAAAAAAAAAAACGACTGACCATTTCTTTTTACTGTTGCCTCTGCTGGAACTCATTTCTGACTTTGTATAGTCAGGGCTCTCAGAAGTATGCACTCAGAGCTTTTTGTCCGTCACAGGGAAGCTGTTCAAGCCCTCACTCAATGTTTCACAGCCCTTTGACAATACACACTACAACTCTGTCTCTGAGTGAATGTAACCACCATGCTGTGCTTTCACATACTAAAAAAACAGCACGGTATCAAGTCCTGTGGATTTAAATCATGTAATTTCATGAAGTGGAATTAAAATGTGCCAAAGCACAAGTATGAACTGAGATCTCAAGGTACATTTCCATGTTAGCTAAAATGCCTGACTGCAACATTGTGCAAATCTTGTAACCTTTGTTTATCTATTTCTTCACGGATTTACCATTTTATTTGACATATATATTTTTAAAAAGTGGCAGCAATGTGCAGAGAAAAACTGCTACAGTGACAAACACAGACTACAATGAACAATTTGTTTTAAAAATTCATTTTCTTGGGGGTGCCCTTAGCTCAGTTGGTAGGGCGTCCCCCTCATGGGCCTCGGCCAGCAGCGGACCCGGGTTCGATTCCAGCCCGCGGTCGTTCTCTGCATGTCACTCCCCTCTCTGCCCCATTTCAACTCTGTCTCTACACTATCATAAAGCATAAAAATAGATAGACTTTATTGTCCCTGGCATTAAAGCAAAAAAGCTTTCCATCTGAACTTTTTCTTCTGTGTCCCTTTATTTATTTATTTTAAAAGTGTGAGGGCACAATAAGAGTGAGTATATGTCTGTCATCAGAAATGTTAAATATTAAAATTAACCATGTATACTTTTGGCCTGAACTGCTGGCATCCGTGTTTTGGAGAGAGTGTGTGCTAAAAGCCTGCTGTGTCCTGGGAGAAGTTGGATATGACCTGATTATGGAATGAACTTGTAGGTTTCAACAGGCACGGCAAGTCAGCCAACCACGTGGCAGGGTTGTACATCAGGAAATATCCTGGTTCAACCCAAATTCCAAAAGAGTTTTTTTTATCTAAAATCCTTCTAGTGTTATTGTTCTATGAAACTAAAACATGTGATATTTTTCAATGTCACATTTGAATGCTTTGAAACGCACACACACTAAATTGAATTTGACTAAAATGTTGAGGAATACATCTCAAGGGAAACACTTCACCACACCTGGTCAAATAAAACCAGAATTATCTTGGCTGGACAGACTCTACTTCTGGGAATTGAGAATTATATTTATTTTTCCATTATTAGGGTCAGGGAACTCTTCAACTCTCTCAGCTGTTTTATGACACTGTAGGAAGATTTTCTCATACATAATAACTCCTGCAGCCTGGTGGATGGCTCATTCATATGTATGTATTTGTATTTCTTTCCCAGAAAATGCATCACTGACAACATAAAGTGCAAACTAAATATTTTTTTTTCTGCATGAGCCTGACTTTGGATGCTGAGGGTGCTGTTGTTGGGCTGTCTTGGCAAACTCAAATACTGTATGACACACCTCTTTAAATTGGTTTGTATAACTTCTTCTATTTTAAACGAAACATTTTATGAAAAATCTTAGTTTTTTTTTAATAGCTTCCATGTAATTTCACCCATTATTTAATCCATATATTTTTTTAATTAAAATAAATCTTTAAAAAAAATGTATTATACACTATCAATCAAATGATGGTAATACATGAGTCTAATTTTATATATTGTTTCTATGAGCCTGACTTGAAGGCTGAGGGTGTTGGACACATTGTTGGGCTGACTTGGCCGACACGCCTCTTCAATGTCGATTGGAGGTCGGGGGCGTTGCCCTAGGAACAGCAGATGGCGGTTGGTGGTGGCAGCCATTTTTAAAATGTGTTTAAACAGGAAGACTGGAGGGTGTGTTCCAGTTATTAGGGTTTCACATCACTCAGCCTTCCTCAGCTAAGATTATACCAGGATCATGGAAGACTGGAAATGGCAAATACGTTAGATAGACTTTATTTTACTGGTGATTTTGTATTCCAAGCAACTTTCAATAAATACATTAAACCATGCACATCCACTTTATTAAAATAAGAACAACTGTTTCTTGTGCTACATTTAGAAACAAAACATTTCTAGAGATTTTTTTGTATTATTACTACAGACCACAGTGCAGTCTGGCGAGTTTTAAATCTGCAACAAAAAATATTGTGGAGTTTGTTCTGGCCCAGTGTCAATGGCAAGATATATAGCTGCATGGGTAGTTAGACAGAAGATATTATTCTAACAATCAAATTGTTAAACCAAGTTTTTGGGCACATCTTGAATGCCTATTTTTTTTTTTAAAGTGTATTATAATTTGTCTTGTAGCTTGTTATCCTTGCTATTACAGAATGCAAATGTCTTACTAAAGGAGTTGTTTGCTCCTTCAGAATCAGGTCCTGACATGACGTATGTAATTGTGCTAATTTGTATTAACAATGAATTGTAAAAATGAATCATGATTATAATTATTTTCTCTGTTTTGAGGTTTGAGATGGATATGTCTTCTCTGTTTGTTTAGTTCAACAGATTAATGGAGCTCTGACAGAGGCTAAAAATAACCATCAAAACAAACGTGATTATATCAACCAAACACTAATAAGGAAATACATATTGAAAGCACAAAACCAGGTTATTGCAATAAGATACCACCAATGAACACATTACTGAAGACAGAGAGACGGCTTTATAGATCCTCCATCAAAACATCATAAGTGGACTTCTTACTAACTGCATCTTGATTTCATTCCTCTGGTTTGCAGCATTTCAATTGGAAACTTCCGCTCGGTATCTTAATTAGAGGAACTGTCGGCTAATCAGGTTCAATCATGTGACTTACGTGTCTGCGAGCTCGCTTAATTCAATTCATTTGTCAACTTAATTTATTTACAAGATGAAATAAAAAAATCAATAGCAATAGCAAAGTGATGTTCAAATCACGACAGCTCAACAGAGCCTAATAAGGGCCTTCAGCCAGTGTCTCTGGGGACTATCATTTAATGCAAGAGAGAGTGTGTACTTCACTGTTTGTTTTTCTGCTCACAGATAACAAGTATATTAACTGTATCTGTGTGGTGATTTTAAACACTGGGAATTGCTGGAGTTTCACCCTGCATCATTATTTTCTGTGTCAAGTCTTTTTGAGCAATTTTCTAGATTCAGTAAATATAATCCATCTAGGCAACTTCCATACAAATTGAATATTTGAAAACCTAGCATAAACCCCTGCAGTACTCACAAAATAAAACAGTACAAGCTTAGCAGGCATTCAGGTTTTCAATGGACATTACATTACTTGCTACTGCAACAAGACAATTCCCCTCCTGTTAATGTACAGTAGCTTCAGTAAGGCTGCAATCTAGGAATATTTTCATTATTGGTTTGGAACCAGGCCTATCACAGCTTCCTTTAACTCCAATTAAGGCATTATAATGTCTTTCTATCTTTTTTTCTTTAAAGATATATTTTTTTGGCATTTTTATGCTTTTATTGACAGTGTAGAGAGACAGAGTTGAAATGGGGCAGAGAGGGGAGTGACATGCAGAGAACAACCGCGGGCTGGAATCGAACCCGGGTCCGCTGCTGGCCGAGGCCCATGGGGGGGACGCCCTACCAACTGAGCTAAGGGTGCCCCCTTCTATCTTTTTTTTTTTGACCATACTTTTAATTTCTTATCAAATTAGAGAAGCAAAACGTAGCAAACTTTTTTTATATATATATAAAGTTGACACCAGGGAAATGTTATTGTTGCTTCATTAAGACGCTTGATTGAAATAGGTGAAGCTGAACTTTCTGTTGATTGGTAAATCATTCCAACAGTGTCAGCGCTAATGTAAAGTAATGCAGATAAACAGAGACAGTCCACTGAGCTACCAGGGGCTTCACATCAGTCTGACCTGAGATCACACAGCTGGAACTGATCCACACTTTACATGATGTCAACATACCTCAGACATGTTTCTCCTCTTCTGTCATGGATGACTCTGATCAGTTAACTGGGTCATCAACTTATCTCCAAGGTCAACAGACAGGAGCCTCAGGTAAGATGCACTGATATGAAATGAAAAATATATTTAGCATCTGGTATCGTCAACAACTTGGAAATATGACATATGATATCTAGGACAAGGCTGAGTGTAAGGAAAATGCCAAAAGGTATTGTTACCTGCCAATGCAACAATGAATAACACAAATATGGAAACATATGCACAGTGTAATATTTAAAAGGTGGTGTCCGTGATTCTGGAGAATGCTTTTTTGTCAAAATCACCTGTGTTTATGGAAGACAAATCTAGTGTTAATACACACCTACAGTAAATGCTCTGTAAACGGGCATGTTGCTAGCTACGGTGGTTCCCTTTTGTTTGTATACCCTTTGTTTCCATACCAGTTTACAGAGCCTAGGCTGTATATTAGAACTGGAAAACAGAATCCCTGAGTCCAACTTGAATCTATTATGACCAAAGCGCCGCTGCCCACTGTAATTGAACCCAGATCAGTTCATTTCAATCAATCTCTTTTTCTCTTCAAACAGCACTGGGCTTCTGTCCATGAGGTCCCTATAGTCTTGGTTCTTTGCTAACCAGCTCCAAACGTACGTATATGCAAATGTCTAAGCCATATTCATGTAAAGGCAAGTCAATTTTACCTTCATAACATTTTGCCTTAGGGGGAAAAAAACAATTTTGAATGCAATAAACCTTCCATTGTTCCCTTTCCCGGTGTCTGTCAGACAAAGATGGATGAACTAAAGTTATCTTTGGGATATTTGGCTTGTTATATTGTATCCATAGCACTGTACTATAATAATGATAATAGAAATAATAATGATAATGATACAATGGTTCTGCACTATGTGTTCTGCACTGCCAAAGGGAGAGGGCGAGCAGAGGTGGATTTTGTCATTTCAATACACAGCCTTAGTTCTGTAAACAGGTATGTAAACAAAGGGTATGTAAAAAAAAAAGGGGGGCAACTGTAGCTAGTGTCTGTTTACAGAGCCATGGCTGTGTAATGACACTGTATGTTTTTTTTGGACAAAGCAATTTGTGAGGAAATATTGACTGGTTTTGACAACAAGCATTCTCCAGAATCACTGACTCCACCTTTAAAAGGACAATGCTGTTGATATTCTATATTGTATCATACTGTTAACGAATCCCAATAACCAAAACCAATTATTCGTGCTTGTGTATATCTTATTCCTCTGTGCCATAGAGTTCCATGGTTGCCACATTATTAAAACACATCACAGCTCCACTGGTGCACTGGTTGACATGTTGCTTCATTATAATGACAAACACGTGCGCTGTAGTTCATCCTGAGTCAATATCACACACACACAGCGCTGTGCTGCCGTCAATACTCACGTGTGCGTGTTCTTCCACGGCTTAAAATAGTCCCCAACAAATGCTCCTGTTTGAGTTATGTTTGCTCAAACAGTACAGTGCCCAGATGTTTGAGGACATTACCTAAGCTATAAATATAGGGCTGGAACAAATGGGCTTGTGGTAGGGTAGGGAAGTTGTGTTTTGGTGTATAGGAGTTGTTGACAATAAAAACATTTAAAAAGCAATATATCCAGCTTTATATTTTGACTTACGACCATCTTTGTTAATTTTTCTATACATGGCTGTGATCTGAAGCAAACTTTTTTTTTAAACTAATGGCTATTTCTTTTTACTGTTGCCTCTGCCGGAACTCATTTCCTGACTTTGTGTAGTAAGGGCTCTCAGAAGTATGCACTCAGAGCTTTTTGTCCGTCACAGGGAAGCTGGTCAAGCCCTCACTCAATGTGTCACAGCCCTTTGACAATAGGCACTACAACTCTGGCTCTGAGTGAATGTAACCACCATGCTGTGCTTTCACTTACTCATTTTAATTAAAAAATAAAAAACAGCACGATATCAAGTCCTGTGGATTTAAAAAATGTAATTTCATGAAGTGGAATTAAAATGTGCCAAAGCACAAGCATGAACTGAGATCTAGGTACATTTCCATGTTAGCTAAAATGCCTGACTGCAACATTGTGCAAATCTTATAACCTGTGTTTATCTATTTCTTCACGGATTTACCATTTTATTTGACATATATATTTAAAAAAAAGTGGCAGCAATGTGCAGAGAAAAACTGCTACAGTGACAAACACAGACTACATTGAACAATTTGTTTTAAAAATTAATTTTCTTGGAGGTGCCCTTAGCGCAGTTGGTATAGGGCTTCCCCCCCATGGGCCTCGGCCAGCAGCGGACCCGGGTTCGATTCCAGCCCGCGGTCGTACTCTGCATGTCACTCCCCTCTCTGCCCCATTTCAACTATGTCTCTACACTATCATAAAGCATAAAAATAAAATGCCAAAAAATATCTTAAAAAAATTAAAATTAAAAAAAAATATATTTTTGCCACTGGGTGAGCACTATAACACCAAACAAGCTGACAGAAGTGTAGCCCAGGTTTGTATCATTATTAAGTACACATGTTATCAAACTGTTGACACAGAACAATATTAGCATTTATCTGAAGACATTTCTCTCCAGTTGATGAATAAGTCCATTAACTCTTTTTTAGTTTCTATCCATTCCTGAGCAAAAACATGTTTATCTCCTCATTAAGTTTGTTTTTGTTTTGTTTGATTATGTCTTTCTTTACAACCTTGCTCATTTATTTCCCTGGGCTATCTCATTTGGCTGTAACAATTTGCTTACAAGCTCATAAACAACTTATACATTTCCATATTAAAAGGGATTTAGGATTTTAAAGTGAGCTTTCCCTTAGAGAGAGAGCTGTGGTGTGCTGTTAGTGGAGTATCAAAGACAGTGGTGAAAGCTATTTTCCTCATCACTGGATATGACCAGAGGAAATGTCCCTGACCCAGCGACAGTCGGCTCAACAGCAGATGCTCGTGAGTCATTTATCTCACTTTGCACTTTCACACCCGGACCGTTATTGTCTGGCTGCTGCACAGAACAGCTCAAAGCCTCCACATTAAAGCAGCTGCACCAAACAACTCATAAATGGAGCCATTTTGAAAAAAATCAGAGTGTGATTTATGGATGGACGTTGCTCCCCTTTAAAATGAAGTGAAAGGTTCAGGTCTTCAAAAAAAAGTTTTCCATTATTATTATAATTGAATAAAGTGATTGTGTCAGAAAGGCAAATGCCATCCTCTGAAAATGGCATCTGTCATACAACTTGTTATCACACTTATTAGTGGTGTAAAAATGGAACGCTTAGAATTATCTAGTGAAGGACTGACAGGTGATACAGTGCAGCTGCGTAGGTGTCTCAAGAAAATTAACGTCAGTTATTTTTGACACTTGCCCAGGCATCTCTCTCTCTCTCTCGTGCTCTCTCACCTCTATCTCTATCTCTCTCTCTCCCTCTCTTTCTCTCTCTTTCGTGAAAATATGGCGGTATAACGGCCCCCACACACATCCTGCGTCTACCTCTGGAGCGCGTCGCGTTACCTTACTGCTGCCTCTCTCGGACTTTTCTCGGCCACACATGCAACGTCTCAGCAGCTGCTGCTGCTGCAGCGCTGCTTCTAAAAGCCCTATCTTTCTACATAGAGTTTTCATAGATAATTCCCATTAAAAATGAAGTTCTTTCATGTCATCTATGATGCATATGATTTATATTGAGTCTGGACAGTAATCCGTGCGCCCCATTGCCATTTTTTTTCTTTTCTTTTGCCATATTTTCGCTTGTTGGAAGTTTTATTTTGAAGGGGACACACCAGGAAATGGTGAAACTACAGCGAAAGCTTCCAGTATGAAGTCAATATGACTCTCAGCAGAGTATTTCAAAAATCACTTTACTGATTTATACGGAGAGAGAGAGGGGGGTGTGGTCGGGGAAGAAGAAGGCCGTAGACACAGATAGAGCAACGGAAGACTGTTGCGCTCATCATGATCTTTTTTATTTCTTCACTATATTGGATCTCTATATGTGTCATTTATCCAAAAATGAAATGCCAGAACTAATTGAAAATTAGGTTTTAAATCCCTCGGATTTTGATTGCACAATTAAATCGTGAAATAAAGGGATTATTCGCGTATACGACTGAGGGATGTTTTATTTTGAAATAAACACACCGGGTAAACGTGTAACTAGAGTGAATGCTGCTGGTATGACTGTCAGCAGAGTATTTCTCTATCAGTTAAAGCACAGAGACGCGAGAGAGACGCGCTGCTCTCAGAAAAAAATAGGCGAGCCTCCTGAGGTGAAGGGGAGCGGCGCTGCAGACGTGCCTCCGACGTGCCTCAGCAGTGCGTCTGAGGTTGGATGTGTGCTCGCTCTACGTTGATTTCACAGTCTGTGACCAAAAGTCAGACGCAGACGCGAGGTAGACGCGCAGTAGAGGTAGGATGTGTGTGGGGGCCGTAAGGATGACATGTGGAGACAATTAGAGGATTTGACATGTGCTCGTGTCACCAGCAGCTTCTTCCATGTGCCAGCTAATAGCTTCACTCCCTAACATCCCCAGGTGAATACGCTGGCCCTCTGTGACTAAATGTGTTCAAAGCTAATAGCACTGCAACAACAAAAGGCCAGTAACAGGCTGATTTCTGAGGGATATATACAGGTAAAACTAGGTAACTAGACAAATGACAAAGCTACTCCGCACACAACTTACCGCCATGGCAGAATAATCAATGCACACGCGCCACTGGGCACAGGGCAAGGATGAGGACAAAGAAGAGGAAGCTTCTATAAACAACGATGGATTACATTGAAGCGGACAGCAGCATGCACCGGCCCCCAGACTAAAATAAGTCATTAAAAAATAATGGGTGCAGTACCGACCAGGACGTCAATATACAGACAACCAATCAAATAATTTGATCCTGATGTGTCAATCGATGTGATGGGCACTGCCATACGATAACAATGAATACTTGGTTGAAAACAATGAAAAAAGCTACCAGAGATTGGACACGAATATGAACTTGTAGAATTGTAAAATTGGAGGAGCACTCAGTGGTACAAAAATGTGAAATAATCCGACTGTTTAAAACGACTCATCACAATGGCAGAGGAAATAATAAATAAGGTGTTTCTATTGAGTAAATCACACAGTTCTCCATGTGAAGGTGGATATGTTGTTCATACAGGAATCATTTGTGTCCTACTGTTAAATGAATTGATGTAAAAAATAATTGGTTTGAAAACAATCCATTAGAACAGAACGTGTGGAAATCAAGCAAAAGACAACAAACGACAAACAAAATATCTTTAGCTAAGCAATTCAAAGCTTGTATTTTACCTCTCGACATTGATTTTTTTACTTCACATTATGATGATGAGACCATGACATATTCTGGTGCACAGATGATTTAGTATTGGAATAGCTTTGGACTAACTTTGTCTCAAAAGCCTGGAAAAGCAGGCAAGGTTAATTAACTATTCAGATTTTTGCCGTGCCTGTGATTTATGAATTGTGTTGCTCTCAATGATGGTGTAAAGATTAAACTGAAATATGCTTTAGCTTTTCATTGAATCTTGATTTCCTCTGTTGTTTGAAAGTGCGTACACTGCACTCTGCTCACATTCTATGAATTTATGAGGAGCTGAAAGCCCACGTTGGCTCGGCATAATTATATGCATGACACAATGATGAAAATTTCACCCATTCATTAATTCAGTATGCTATTATCCCTGAGTACCCACTTCATTGTAAAGTGCTAACGTTCTAAAGTAGTAATCATGGTTATGGCGTAGTCCAAGTGAATGCTTTGCCAGATTATGGCAGTGTATTTTCTCTGCATGTGACTTGCAAAGTAACTCAACGGTGCAATAAATGACAGAAAAAGCCATGTTCTTGAAATTGCTCCATCTGTGCACCCCTGTTTCATTGAGAGAACTCAACAATTTTCTCACAAATCTCTTCTGCTGAAGCATAAGAAATTACTCAAAATACTGTATAATGTTCATAATATAGACATACTTTATGTTAAGTAAGTTTACATATTAAGTTTTTAAGTTGGAAGAACGTTTGGGCATAAGGAAGCAAAACTATGTTGGAATCAGTGAATAACTGATCTGACTTGGCTAGAACTTTAAAACATTTACAATTCCAGAGCAAACCCTGACAGAGAGAGATGTTAGCAGCAGAGGAAACACCTTAATGACCTGAAACAACAATACTGAATCAACGTCGAGACAGTGGTAATGCAGTGCCAGACTGCAAATACGATTCAAGATGTGTAGGGTCAGTTCCTGTCACTCTGCATATAGTATTTATCTTTTTGGAAAGGTTCATTTGTATTGTTTCGTCATCCATAACATGTTGTTTAGTACAGACTATTATCAGCAAGGAATTCAAAGAAGAAGTACAGTCAATCAATCAATCAATCAATCAATCAATCAATCAATCAATCAATCAATCAATCAATCAACCTAATGACTATCAGATTTGAGCTGATATCGAAAGGGAGAGCGCATTTTGCAAAGCCCCAATTATTGTCCCCAACATAGACATGCATTGTAAGCCTGTGCAAAAGTCTTGAAAATGTTGCGCTGGTGAGACATCGCCTTGTAAACTTTCTTCAGAAGATTTCAAACAAATCACTGCACCTTTCAAGTCGGTAGAAAAACCCTTTGAAGGACACTCATTTAACCATAAATGAACCACCTAAAAGGAAAGACGGACTGAAAGCTACATGCTGTGCATGCAAGGGAGCTTCTAAATTAGGATCAATATAGGTCCACTACTGACGGTCCAAATAGCCCATGACCAAAATGTTCTTTCAACTTCAAAGAAAGTATCCCTGAATCTTAAGATGCATAAGAAACAGCTTTGTAGTTGGCAGTGCATCATTCCACAGGGGGACTGGGATAAATAACCTTGATAACATCTTCTTCACATTTGGTCTATAGCCCTGTAAAGCCACTCCGAAATGTACAACTCAAGCTCAGTTTTCACGATGGCATCCGGTGACTCACATCTACTGTGGGTCAAATATATTATCTAAATAATGCTGCCAGTTGCAGAAAATACATTTTCTCGTATCCCTATAGATGTAGGCAAATCAAGCAAATAAAATAAAATGTTAGATGCAACTTTGTGTTAACTTGAGGAACAAACTCTGTATAAAGTAAAGATAACATAACAAATAGAAGAAAAAAAAAGTTCCAAAGAACTTTCACGGTAGAACAATCTGATAAAAGCAAGTTTCACTTTTTCCTCTGAGAAAACCAAAAGGCAAGAGAAAAACATTAGTGATGAAATCAAAGAGAAATATTAAAAGCATCACCTTGAATTCTGTATATACCCCGGTCAGCATGACATTCTTTTCTCAAATCATTTCCCCGTGGCGGTACAAATGGATTTTTTGTTCTAAACACTTTTTTTTGTCCAGTAAATGTGGCCACTTTTCTGAGCAGATAGTTGACATGATCATAATGTTGCATCAAAGTGTGACCTCAGGTATAAACATTAGTACCAGAAAACCGGGTTCATGTATATCAGGGGTGGCCAACCAGTCAGAGACAAAGAGCCACATTTTTTACTGTGTTACTGCAAAGAGCCACATCGTACACACGGGTACACACAGTGGCGATTCCAGGAAATTTTGACTGGGGGTGGCCAAAGTGGGCCACAGAGTTAGAGTGGGGTGGCCATCGCACCCCTGAATGAATAGCATGTGATATGCTGTACAACCAATTCAAAGATGATTTATAATCCCAAATGCCCAAATCATGTTAGTATCCATTGTAATGTTTGTCAGAAAACTAAACCCCTGAAGGGGGTCTGGGGCATCCCCCCCATAAGATTTTTTTGTGTTTTTAACATGTAATCTAAGCATTCTGGTGCATTCTGGTGAAGATAATAAAGGAAAAAGTCAATATTTATTTCAGCTCAGATGAATAGTAAAATTAGCAAGACAACATAACTTGCTAGCAGCCAGATGCCTAACAACTGGACAGAGGGATGACCACTAGCTTCTGACCAAATATCTTGCTAAAAAAATAAACCTTTATTTATGAATGTCTGCCCTTGCTAAGAACATGTTACACTCGCTAACTACAAACTTTAATTTTTTTATTCAGATTTCAAAAATCTGCTGGGACACGTGCCTATACACATGCATGGGTGGGCACGCATGTCACAAGCACACTTATGCTGTTTTCAAGACCTTTGCTGACCAGAGACCAGTTCTAGTGGCCACAGTCCTACCATTAATTTAGTAATTGAAAATTGCAAACTGATCTCATATCAGTGGATTGGAGTGTTTGTGTGATGAACTTGGCAACTACCTATCAAAAAAAGTCAAGAAAAAAAAAATACATATCATCTCTGAACTAGGATACATGTCAGGAAAAAAATGTAATTAAAAAAAAATTAAATTAAAATAAAAAATAACATTTGAACTGGGGGGGGGGGTCACTGGGGTGGCCAGTAAGATTTCAGAGGGGGGGGGGCGTTTTTATTTTCGCGGGGAGCTTGCACAT
Organism: Ammodytes dubius; assembly: GCA_026122265.1. Classification (NCBI taxonomy): domain Eukaryota; kingdom Metazoa; phylum Chordata; class Actinopteri; order Uranoscopiformes; family Ammodytidae; genus Ammodytes; species Ammodytes dubius. Next base: position 26,064,327 of record CM047516.1, read on the forward strand.
GCATGCACAAGCATTATTTATTAAAAAAAAAAAAAAAAAAAAAAAAAAACAGGGGGCCCTACACTAGGACTTGAAACGGGCCCCCAGATCGTTAAGGCCGCCCCTGTGATAATGACAGGACTGGACTAAAGACGACAGACAGGGCAGTCATTTTCAACAATGAACATTGTGTGCACTGCCTCACACACAAACTCTCAGTTCAACCAAGTCCACAAACAAAAATATAACAATTTAAAATAGCGTTTTTCTCTTACTATGCATGTTGCTTTGTGGACTTACTTTTAGCATGGAGAGAGCTGAAGTGGCGCTGAAGATTTGAAGCCTTGAAATGCGCAAATGACACCTGGCATATAAGGCAGAATGGCTTGGTATAACGTTCAACAAAAAATATAAACTCTGCCACTCTGTTTCGGAGCGAACTTGACACAAATTGTTTACTCACGGAAAACCTCCCTCCAAGCTGAGCGGGCAGTTTTATGTTGCGTCCGCACCAAACGTTTGCGAACGTTATGTTGCGTCCTCAATTAAACATTTGCGAACAGGCATACACATAGGGCCTACACATTAATAAAATAAAAAATGAAATAATAGACAACATGTAAAACGAACGTAAGAGCCGCATGAATTGTTTGCGAACATGCACACACATAGGCCCACACAAAAAAAAAGTATAAAAAAAAAAAAAAAAAAAAAATTATAATCACATAATTTGATATGAACTGAAGAGCCGCACGAAGCTGGGCAAAGAGCCGCATGCGGCTCGCGAGCCGCGGGTTGGCCACCCCTGATGTATATGGTTGACTATTAAAGATGGAGTCAGTGATTCCGGAGAACGCTTGTCAAAATATTTTTTTTTTCAAATTCAGCGAATATCTCCTCACGTCCGTTACTGTCTGTTTTTGTCAGGGCACAAACAGTAGAGGATAGGTGGGGATTGTGAGATTTTTGAAAAAAAGTGATTTAAACAACAATCATAATACATGGCTGACTCCACCTTTAAACACACACAAAGTTCACTCTAAAGTTCCTTGTCATATGATTCATCTTCTAACTTCTTGAAAGAGTTGAGGCTGAACTTTCTCTGGAGTTATAATAATACTCCTATAGAACATTCACACACTGTCACATTGAGTTAACGTTGATATGAACACCTCCATTGTGATGGCACTTCATTTAGAAGTTGACAGAGCTATTCTGAGTTTCAGCCTGACAGCTTGCACCAGAGAATGTTCAACACTGAATCAGTTGAAGTGAGTGAATCACTGGAGTCAGTGGTGAGCGAGTGGGAGATTGGTGAGTTGGACAAAAGTACAGATAAGACTTTCAATAGAAGTTAAAGGCATTTTCAAAAGATAAGACTATTTCATAATGAGCCGGGGACCATACCTTTGCTTGCTTCATGTTTTACTGTTCAAAAGAAGCTGCAGCTTGGATGTGGTCACCGTATATTTACAGAAACTATGTGTAACTTCTCAAAAAGCTGGAAAACTATGTCATGTCAGCAGCGTATAACTTGAGTTTCAAACACAATCACAACCGCAGCTATGTTCATGATTTATGTTCCGTTCTCCCTCACACTGTGGCCTTGAAATCCGCTTTGGCATCTTAACAACTCTTAAGAGCAATACTTCATAACACTTCTTGTTCTGTTTATCAAAGAGAAATGTGAATACGTTGACAACTAACAGATATTTTCAGCACAGCAATGCCAATGACGTCTGCAATGTCTGAACATGTGTTTTAATCTTAGCAGGGTTCCAGTCCATATAGACTAAATCTATGAAGAAAAGTTTGGGCTTATTTAGTTTGAAGATACTTCTACTTTGTTTTGGTCTCCCCCTCTGCATCACTGTCTTTTATTTCAAAGGTTTTTTTAGTCATCAAAAGATTTGCAAAGCAAATACAGTACAATGATTAAGTTTTTCCCCTTTTTTCTTCCCCCGAACACACCCGCCCATATCCCACCCCACTGAAATTAAAGCTGTTAATACACAGTCCTAGCTCTGTAAAACTGGTATGTAAACAAAAAATATTCATTATTTTGACACAACGATTTACGTTGAACGAAGGCAAACTGTCTTATGTGTTTGTTCTTTTGATAGCTGGTACAGCCATTGTTACTGAGTGTAAAATAAATCCTTTAGACATAAAAACGTATTTTCTTACCAACACTATCTCTGCCATGTCAGAGATCCTGGCTTCTTCAGTTTAAAGTAGCAGGTAAGAGTCCGTAAGGGTCTCTTTCCTCACACTCACTGGCCCATCATGAAGCAAATTATACAGGTCAGACCACATGCAGGACTCCGTGGCTTGGCTTTAACGTAACATAAAATCATAGCATTTAATTGTGACTCAGTGGGTTGTTAAACTAAACATGTTTCAAAGGTTACAGGTGGATTAAATTGCTTTGTTATTTCCTGGCATGGTAATTTTCTTTCACATGATCAGACAAACACAAATGCAGAGCTTGATAAAAGGTTGATATTGAACTGTATAATTTTCTCCCTTGACAGTCTTAAGGAGGACCGAGCATTTAGTTTTTTCTTTATTTCCTATCTCAATCACTTTCTGTGAAAATGAATACGATGTATACTAAGCTGGAATTTAATCCAGCAGTCTTGTGTTTCTGTAAATGGGTTCAGGGTGTTGTGTAAGGTAAGCATTATACAACTCCTAACTATCCAATCAGTAAATGTGGTATGTTTCTTGTTGTTGTTTAGTTACAAGGCTTCATGAATATTCCCGTGGGTATTTGGTTCAAGACCAAATACCTGCTATACTAATGATGTTCCATTCAGCTGTACTGTGTGTATCATGCTAATATAATGCTAACGTGCTTATCTAAGGGATATTAAGAATAATACTTTCTAAACATCAATGTGTTGGCATTGTCAATGTGAGATGTTGGAATGTTGTTAGCTTATAGAAAGAGTCTTATAGAGCAACTTGCAAATATGTAGTCTTGTTCTTATCATATTCAAACTCAGCATTGAAATATATTCGGAGGAGGTTCTTAGGTGAACTTTAAGAAATACATGCATTCCATTTTTAAAGGGCACATTTGTCAACAGAATAGCAATTGTGATCCAAATGTAATATAGGCCTTCTGCACGCCTGGTCTATCCCTAAAGCAAAAAGCGATTGGCATTTATAAAAGTGGAAGTACCTGTTGTGAAAATTGAAACTTGAAAAAAAATATCTATACTGTATATATATTTCATGTCCCTCAATAATCCAAACGTAGGCTTTGTATAAAGTAATGAGCCACCCACTCCCAGGAGTCTCTGCCAGACTTTACTTTTGTACTTAACAGTTTTTCAGAAGCAAATATGTCTTGAGAGAAAGGTAATGCTGCATGTACCGTTTACATCAACGTAATGAGGAAACGTTTTTTTTTTAAATAATGTTTCTGCAAAGTTGCAAAATGTTAAAACAAAATGTATCAGCATTACCTTGGCCAACATTTATTTCATACTTTGTTCTAACACACGCAGGATGTGAACCACAGTTTTAAGGTCAGACACTGCACTTGAATAGGGTTACGTTTTGAACCTATAGATATCATCATGAAACTTTACAGGTTGTATGTATAAACAATTAAGTAAAGCTTGTAAAGCTTGTTGTGTATTCTCATTGTATATTGTGTATCTGTATTTGTCTCGACGTCATTGTAAAAGAAGGTAACCCTCAATTGATCTTTCGAGAATAAAGGAAAATGAAATGAAAATGAAAGTAATATAATTTTTAGAAAATCAATAAAAATTGCAATAACTCATTATTCTCACATTTGCAACTCTTTAAAAACTCAAAATCTATATGTTTGGATTAAGCAAGATTGAAATCGACACAAGTCCAACGTTTTTACAGAACAGATTTGGGATACAGCCTATTTTGTCCTGCTTTGTCTCGCTTTAGGTGTTATAAGCTCTCATTTAGTATCGCATCATCCACCCCTTGTATGGCAAGAGAACAGAGACACAATATGTGTCTGTGAGAAAGAAAATGTAATCCAGACAGCAATTATGTTTGTTTCAAAATGCATTGTGCCAAACCAATTAGTTCAGACATAATCTCTGGGTAGAGAGGGGTTATAGTAAGAGGCTGACTGTTTTCAGCAGCACAGTGAGGTTGAGGCTACATAACATGCTCTGTCGCAGTTCTGACAGCGCCTAGCAAAATGATCCATCACCGTAAAGTGGAGCAAATTTCTCCCCGACTGAAGGACTTTAAAAAGTGTCCAAGTGTTGTGAAAAGGTTTGGCTTGACTAGTCTGGTCTAATTGCATCAGCCTTGGCGTTTCTCCAGGGACCAAGCCTTGACTTTATAAATCATCTGAATGTCTGTTTTATACCTCAGCAGTGCAGTCATAGGTCATTCAGACTGCAGCTCTTCAATCCTCAAGCCCTTCCAGTATTACTTTCCTCTCCATGTAATAATTCATAACTTCTTCCATCGCTCTTTGCCGGCCGATAATCTTGCACTCTTGATCGATTCGGAGGATACAGACGGTGAATCATAATTATGGATCCAAGGTGATCTGGCTCTTCTATACAAAGTTAAAGTTGTTGTGTTGCATGTTGTGTGACCGATTAAGGTAAAGAACCATTGTAGAGGCAGAAGACATTCTTTGTTAGAAAAGAGTCAGTGACACTGTTTTAGTTCAGTTGTTCTGAGGTTGGCATTGGTCAGGGGAACGGATGAGATGTCTCCACTAATCAGTGGCCCCTCCACATGCCTTTCACTGGGTGCCAGTTAAATTTCACAGCTCTCTTTGGAGGAAATTCTCAGTCTATTTTCTAGCAATGAAAACGCACTAAATCCACAAATTCAGCACAGGAGTTTAACCCCTTCATGCTTGAATACTACAACTCTGGATCTGCCAACCAGTCGCATAACGTTTGGTCTTGACGTATGTCATGCGCCGGCTTCTGACTACAACTGAAACTGGCGCACAACCTCAACGTCATTGTTCTCATCCACTCTCTCTGTTCGCTTATTGGGCAGAAAAAAAAATGTGGTGGAGAAAACCTGCAAATATACTGCGGACCCAGACTGACTACTGAAGGGAAATTAAAATTGAGCGGAAGTGTAGACGGGACGTGCCAGCATACACTGTATTAACCACTGTCCATAAAAGGTTTAAATTAGGTTTCAACAAAGCCATTTTAAAGGCAAGGTATGATGGCAAAACTGTCTAATCAGCTCGGTAAGTGTTTACTATAAAAGTCAAGGGCAGCAGGTATACAAAGTGATGTCTTTGGATAAATGTTATGAACTGGACCATTCATCTTTTCTATGATCCATCTGACTCTGAATCCTCTAAATGAAGACATATGAGAGAGTAAAAACTGACCTTCACGGCTCACACTACACACTGGTACTTCCTCTGTTTCCTTTTGTCCCTCGAGAGAAAAACCCATTGCTCAGTGATACACACAGAAAGCTGAGTGTGTATTTTTTTTAAACATTTATTTATACAGGTATATCCCATTGAGACCAAAGACAAGGGAGACCTGTTTTCCTTTCCCACGTTACCATTCACACACACATTCATACACCGATAGCAGGCTAACTATCAACATTCACACGAGGCAAGGTGGGTGAAGTGTCTTGCCCAAGGACACAACAACTATGACACAGATGGCAGTGCGGGGATCGAGCCTCCAACCCTTTGATCATCGGCCGACCCGCTCTACCAACTGAGCCACAGTCGCCCCAAATATATTTACAATATATACTGCATACCTAAGAATCACTGTTTGTTCTGTGCAAGGAGCTGATGGCCTTTTCTTGTGTTATTGTATGTATCCATAGATATACATAAGAAGCTGTTCCAATAAATGAACGTGTGGCACTTAGCTTACTAATAAGCAATATTAGTGTGAATGTCGATAGTTAGCCTGCTATCGGTGTATGAATGTGTGTGTGAATGGTAACGTGGGAAAGGAAAACAGGTCTCCCTTGCAAAAGAGTCTTTGGTCTCAATGGGATTTACCTGTATAAATAAAAGGTAAAAAAAAAAAATATATATATATATATATATATATATATATCAGAGTGTATAGGGTAACTGAAATTGCAGTATCATGCACATTTCTCCTCCCATCTACAGTACAGCGGCCGATATTCTCCCTAGGGTGCTATTTTCTAGAGCATATTAAATTGCTTTCACAAACCTTTGATTAGACAGTCCCCCCCTCTACTTCCATTATGTTTGCTGTCTATGAGTGATTGCCCGCACGCTGAGATGAAAGACTAGTCCGGGAAGCGGGGCGATGAGGCGAATGGGAGGCGATAATGAAATGAAATGAGGCGTGAACATTGTCTGTTGCTGTTATCACTTAAGAACATGGAGAAAGGGTAAAGGGACCTGAGAGATCTCGGGCTGCTCTGCCTAATTCTGTACCACCTTAATGGAGGACTTGTGCTATCTACTGATGGTTGGAGAGTTCATCTCTACGCTGAATAGAACATTTCATCATACAGGTTGATTCAGGGGAGTCTCCGGAGAGAGATAAAAACCGAAAAGAAGAATATAATTTGTCTAGCCTCAGCCCTGTGTGTATGGGAATGCATCAGCACAGTTAGCTCAGTATAAATTTGAATATTAAATGCTGCGATGTGCTTTGCCTTGTGTGTTAAGTCACAAGGTCAGGGGCAGTGTCGTTACACTTCACTGAACATTGTACCTTCTGCTACTGTGGGACTATTTTTTTTCTTACTTTTTATTCACTCCCTATTGTAAGCCTTTTTTACTTGAAGCCTGAATACATTTTCAGAATTCAAACTGTATGAAAACACAGCGATACTATTGAGTATTCTTGTCTTGCAACATCGCCTGTCAATTACAATTACTGTTAATGTAGTTTTGCTTCTTGGTGGGGGACGACAGTTATAACCAGCTTGTGTTTAGAGCAGTCAAGATGGATTCCAATGGTGACACAGGCGAAAAAAGAATGTTTTTCCATTATGATTGAAAACATCCCATTTGTTTCAGGCATGGGTAACTCGTTATTGGAAAGGCGTTTGGTCATTATGCGAGTGCTGAAACAAACTGTGCATATACGAGTCTGAGTATGTTTCATTTAGTGTATAATGAGCGTTTCAGCTGAAGAACAGGCTGGATTTAGGGCAGGGCCGAGCACCACAGAACAGATATTCAACCTCAGAATTATCTGTGAGAGATATCTGCAGCACCAACAACACCTTTACCATGTGTTTGTAGACTTCAAGAAAGCCTTCGACCGGGTATGGCATGCGGCACTGTGGGCAACCATGAAGAAATACAACATCAGCCCTAACCTTGTCAGAATCATACAACACCTGTACAACAAAGCTACCAGCGCAGTTCTCTACAATTGGAGCTATCGGAGGCTGGTTCAGGACAACAACTGGAGTGCGCCAAGGATGCCTTCTCTCCCCTATTCTCTGTAATCTTTTTCTGGAGCGTATCATGACGGATGCCCTGGCAGATCATGAAGGAACGGTCAGCATAGGAGGCAGACCGATTACCATCCTCCGTTTTGCAGATGACATTGATGGGCTAGCTGGAGAAGAAAAAGAACTTGCCAGCCTTGTTGAAAGGCTTGACACTACTTCCCAAGCCTATGGAATGGAAATCCATGCTGAGAAAAGCAAAATGATGACCAACAACAACAGGGGCATCCTCTCAGAGATCAAAGTCAACGGACAGGCAATGGACATGGTGTCCAGCTTCAAATATCTGGGAGCAACCGTGTCCGATGAAGGATCCAAGCAGGAAGTTCTTGCCAGAATTGCCCAAACAACTGCTGCTCTGGCAAAACTCAAGCCCAATATGGAAAGATAAAAACATCAGTCTGTCATCAAAGGTGAGACTACTGCGATCGCTTGTCAACTCAATCTTCCTATATGCTTGCGAAACTTGGACCCTTACAGCTGAGCTACAGAGGAGAATATAGAGCATGGAGATGAGATGCTACAGGAGACTCAGGGTATCTCCTACACCCAACATGTCACAAACGAGGAAGTTCGGCAAAAGATCAGCCAAGCCATCGGCTCACATGATGACCTGCTTACCACTGTTAAAAAAACGGAAACTGAGGTGGTACGGACACATCACCAGATCCTCAGGCCTTTGCAAAGACCATCTTGCAAGGAACCGTACAAGGTGGAAGGAGACGAGGGAGACAAAAGATAAGATGGGAAGATAACATCAGAGAATGGACTCACTTGAAAATCAGTGAGGCAATGAGAGCTGCCGAGGACAGAGAGGGATGGAGAGAGCTGGTCAACAGATCGTCTCTGGTGCCCCAACGACCCTCCGGGGTTATGGGATAGCAGAGCAGAGCAGAGCATTTCAGAAGATCATGCCTGGTGATGCTCAAACGTGTTCAATCTCAAGGTGTGAATTAGAAGAATAGAAGAGCAGCTAGAATGGCAAGATGATTCTATCGCAAATTAAATGGGTTCACACACACCTCAGCGTAATAACATTCACTGTGATTAGTGTGGAAGGTAATTAAATAGTCTAACTGCAAAGGCCTTGATCCTTGTTCGGTGTGAAAGGTTGCTTGCATCCTTACAGCTTTAATGAGTAGGCGGGGCTGTATTTGACTCACTGGGAATGTGAGAAGTTGACATTTTGAACCGTGTATTGCATATATAAAATATAACGGAAGGAGCCTGGAGAAAATGCCACAAGGGCTAGAGACAGGCAAGCAGTGAGATGGCTAATAGTAATGTGAAAGGACAAGAACAGATATATACAAATTAAAGGTGGGGTCAGTGATTCTGAAGGACACTTGTTGTCAAAATCAGTAAATATCTCCTCATGATCCATTACCTGTCTGTATTGTGTGCATGCTGAAAACAAAATCCTTGTCAATACACAGCCTAGGCTCTGTGAAGGGGCATGTTGCTATAGCTATGGTGGGCCCCTTTGTTTATGTACCTTAAGTGTATACAGTATACCTTTATTATACAGAGTCTAGGCTATGCATTAACACAAAAAACAAGCTTAAGCACATGCACACAGTCCAGACGGGTACCGGATTGTAATGGAGATATTCACTGATTTCGACAAAAATGATTTTGACAAAAATGGATTTTGACAAAAAGCTTCTCCAAAATCGCTGAAACCAACTTTAAGTAAGTAGCATCAGGCATCCACATTTAAGCATATTTAAAGTATATGGCACAAAAAAAAACATGTTCAAATCTACAATATTTATATTTAAACTCAGCTCCCTCTTCAATGTGTATTAATGTGTGAAGACTTTGCGTAGAGGACTGAAATGAGAACAGGATCCCGAGGCTCTCTTGGGACGCAGCACAAATCTTGTGAGCTGAATATGTTTACTGTGTTTTCAGGGAGCAGCAGGCGGTCAGCATCATCACTGCAGGATTAGATAGGAGAATATGAGCGCCTGGTATTATTGACTCTACATTCATAATCCCTAGGATGTTCATGCAATCAAACCCCTGAGTTTGATACTATTTATAATCAGCATTCTATCAGTAATTCACATCTAATGAAATAACATTCAGTTATTACATCTGAATTAATTTCCCATTGTCTCGAAAAGTGAACTTTCAGTTTAGTTTTGTTGCTCTTTTTATATCTTATTTTTTTTTTCAATTGTGTACTCTGAATACAACAACAACCTGAAATTCTGTTTGAGGTTCAGTATCATTAAATGAAATGGGAAACCTAATTTATTCTTTTGAAGTTCTTGATGTGAGTCTTTAAAGCAATTAAAGAGTGTTTTTCTGGCTCTTAGTGTGTGACTGGTTGGCCAAACCTGAAAAGGCACGATTGTGTGTGATCCAGTAAACTGCAGTGTTTTGTGCTTTGAAGCCTTATCACACAAGAGTTTGGGCTTTTGTTCAGACTGTATCCTTTCTATAGTATTAAGATGCTTTAGTTGATAGGGCCTTCTCATATGAAAAGTTTCATAAGCATTTTCTTAAGCTGACACTTTTAAACTTTTAAATATTCACATACCCTCTCTACCTTCTCTGTGTCAATATTAGGCAACAATGCTTTGATACAATATGCAGCATTAGCTTTGATGTATAATTCATATAAGAACGCAATTAGTAATATAATTATCTGTTAACTAGTGTTTCAGGTAGACAATGTTTTTTAAGGGATATCTTAAAATAGTGTATGTGGAGTTGCATTATTGTGTTTTTTAGTATATTCCTGTAGCATGTCTGATGATATCCTTGATTCTACACCTGATCCAAGCAGTGATTTATGGTGACACTGTCTTATTTGAATAATAGCGCATTGAAAAGTGCATTATACTTTCCACCTTAGCATTAGTATTGTAATCTAGTCCTTGAATAATTCCCTGTGATAATCAGTGGTTCAGGTTCCTGGAGTGATTTATTATCAGCTCATATGATAACTGGAGTCGACAAAGCGTGGATGCATTACAGGGAGACGTTGCTGCTGCTTCAATCCATTACACAATATTTTCAAAGACAGATAGTCATTGAACCTAGTAACCAGGAGATGATCTACAGACTTTGATATGTAGTTGTATCCACTGGGTAGTAACACACTGTCCAACAATTGGACATCATAACTGGATCGTTTTATAAAACCAAAAGTATACTGTACGTATAGGTCTTCATAATTAATGTTGTACATATTGTTGGGCATATGTATCAAAACAGACAATATCAACAATCAATGATTGAAGCCTTCTGTAATAACTTTCAGAATAGTGCTAAGTATGCTTATGTCCATCGTCGTTGATGTAAATGCTTTAGAAGTTGTACAGAGAGAGACAAAGATTTGTATTGAAAGTAGTGAGTATTGAAAAAAACTAATGTTGAGATAATGGCCTTTAAAGTTGGTTGTATTGGAGAAATATACAGACGCAAACAGACAAGGTTTGGTCAAATAAACACCTAACTGTAAATTTTGAATGTTTTATTAGTAGTATTAAAGAAGACATGTTACATAATGCTCAACATCCAACAATCTCAAAATCGACTAGTACTTGAAAATACAATGTTTTTTGCCTTTCCTTGCCTCTCCTTAAGACTGATAACAACCCACAAATGTGTTGCTCTTACACATTGTCATAAATCTATGGGACCATCAGACAGGAGGCATCAGTCTCCAGCTCTCTAATATAAACAGTACAGGATGTTTGTGTGCAGCTCTGATACTGATAGGTTTGGGGTTATCACAGGGCACCTCTTGTCAACAATGTCTCATTGAGTTAAGGACCAGGGTTTCTAGCATTAGGCAGGAGATTAAGATACCACAGTAAAGCCTCCAAGTCTTATCAGTCACAGCATGCATGCCTCTAGCAAAATGACAGTATGGCAGCCACCTGCAAACATGTCAACACTAACAGGTCAACTTGTAAACATGCCTTACAGCAAGTCAACGGGAAATAATTGGATGGGATTTGGCTGGCAGGTGTCTGTATTCAAACTGTTAAACTGTCATTATATAGAAAGTATCACTCAAAATGTCTCACCATGAAGCATCTGTGTTATGAAGCAGGTTATCTACTGGTGCAAACAGACAAGGTAAAGGAAACTATACAACTATCTTTAAAAGCCATTTTCTGAACCAAAAATCTCAACTTCTGAAGTATCAACTATACGTCCCACAATCATTCTTAGCACTATTCCGAAGGTTTGTGTAGAACGATTTGTTCATATACAGTATGGTTGAATGTGTGATTTATGATACATGTTGTTCTTAAAAACATGCAGAACAAGACCTAAACATATAATTTTTTAGATGTATTGAATTAAAAAAAACTGTATGCTAAATCTGTTCCGCAAAGACTTTGGACACTAATATGATGTAAAAATTAAAAAAAGTTTTAACTCTGGCTTCGTCCAACATACAGATACCTCTGGCAGAGCAGGGTCTTATACAAGTGGATGGTGTCACGGGTTGACACCGTACCTACTTCTATATTGGAAGTGTTTTGGTCCCTCAAGGATCAACGCTCACAAGGTGATTTTTAATTGGTCAACGGAACAGTGTTTTGCTGTTGATATAATTATTAATTTACGACGTCTTGGTCTGGTTCATGAATTAATAAGTACATGAGGTTTGACAGGAGAGTGCCAGGTACCTTTTGTTTTTATTTTCAAGTGTAAGTTCCCCCCTCGGCTCACATCTCAACATTTTAGGTGTGCAAACCAAACACTTTACCATTTTTGGAGAAAGTTGGACATCTGGTGACAATGCCATCAACATTCCTTGATTTAGGTCGAACATTTTGCTGTAGCGTTATACACTTGTGGGAGTGTGCCCTTAAACACTTCTTTGACCACTTTATTTTAGGAGTCAAATTAAATTGTTATGCACCACCAATAAAAGACAATTTAGCCAAGAACAAGGGCGCAGGGAACAAGTTAATGACCAAGTCCCCTTTGAGTCTGATGACCCAAACTTTTGCCAAAAAGTGAGATCTATAACAAAGTAATGAAAGCTTTACAACTTACACCAAATCGTGTCAGTAGACAAACCTCCACCTTCCATTAAAAATCTCACAAACATCTGATGGAGACCATTAAGCCAGCTATCAGACCTCACATACAGCTGTTAATTGAAGGTAATGCCATGCTATATTATTATATATAGAATAATTCCAGCTTTCAGGAAAAAAAACTTTTTCCAGATTGCTGTTGCAGCTGCAGATGAGTTGGTCCCTTTTAATATTTATTTTTCAAGCACTGGCTAATTAAGAGTATTTTGGCTACTTATCTCCATAACATGTCTTCTTTCATACTACATACTAAATAAACTTTAACAATGTACATAAGGTGTTCTACAGACACAAACAGAGAAGCATAACTATTGTCAAGTGTCAAACATAGGATTTTAAAATCACCGTTATTATGAAACCCTTCCAGTGTGATGAGTGCAATGTGTTGGTGTGTAGGGGGTATGGAGGCTGTGTACAATCCTTCTGATCCTTTCTTCACTGTTGTGTCTTCCAGTACAAACACCAGCTCAGGGTCAATGACCCACTAAGTGACTGGCTGAAACGTGTCATTGAAAGAGCAATACACAACAATGAGACACTTGTGTGATGGACTTTTTAATATAATTGGACGAGAATTGCTTGTGAAACACACTGCACTTCCTTCTCCAGTTTCTCAGCAGGCGTTCCCACTGAAAGTCTTCTTGACAGTTGCTTTTCCCCGGGACGGTCAGTTACTCAGCTCAAATGAGACATTGATTTTTGTGAAGAGGATCAAGTAAGTTCACTCAATCCTATCGCAAGAGTTTGGAGGTGTGTGTTTTTGTTTTAGCTCCCTGTTGTTATTGGCACAGCAGGACATAGATAGGTCACTTCTTACCTTTAAGCTGAATGGTTATTGGCTGTAGCAAGGTGAGGGGCCAAGGAGGGGTGGATTTGGACCATTTTAAAAAAGGTACAGTGTGAAGAATTTGTTGTAATTTTTTTTTCAGAACAAACCTTGGTAGAAATTGACCACAATATTCTTAAGTATGTTTAAACATGTGAATGATTACTTGAAAATAAAATATAAATGTTTATTTTTATCATTAAATTAGATATCTACATTGGAGCGTGGCACACCCAGCATTTTGGACCGCCATGTTCCTACACAGAACAGACATTAACTTATCTTATATTTTCACTTTAGGTCACTTGGTTGTTTTGGTGACACACATCTTCGCTGTAGTTTTGAATTTGCACAACTTTCTCCTTTTTTTTAAATACTACAGTTGCCAGCTTCAAATATGGACACTTGACAGAGTTAAAATTGAAATGAACAGCAATATATTTCCCATGACATACAATCAGAAAAGTAATGGTTGAATAGAAGCAAAATTGGATGCGTTCAGATTCAGCAACAGATGAAAAAAATGCCTTATCTTTGCTAGCAGACTGTGATTATAGTATAGGCTAGTCTTAGACATCTTCCATAATGGAGGTGAGCAGTGCAGCTAGTACCCTTAAAGAGTGAGTCAGGACAGACTGAGCTCTAATCTTATCTGAAAGGGTTTAGCTCTTTCAGACAGAGTTGTTACCGGTTGCAGCAGTGTGATGTGAAAGTCTCAGAGCACAGGAGGAAAAGACACTGGATCATTTGAAGCTGCAGCCAGACAACAAAGTGGAACTGCCAATTGAACAAACTTTTCTGAATAACGAGCATCCATCTGTTGCTGCTTTGTGTGAGTCACATTATCCGCTGAGCAATACTGATTGAGTTGCTTCTTGGCAAAGCACGCATACTTTTCTGATTCTAAAACAAGACAAAGGGTGTGCTGTTTGTTCTAGCATAGAGCCAGTGACAAAAGGTGGTTTAAAGAACATGATTAAAGGAGCAGTGAGTAATATCGGAATATATAGTGGCATCAAGTGCTGAAAGTTTCAGAATGCTATGGTTCTAGATTGCTAACCCCTCCCTTTTTGAAAGAAGCTACGGTGTGTTCAAGGACAATAAGCTAGTTACTAAAGATGGCCCCATCTACCACTGCCTCAAGTGTTCCATCATATCAAGTGATGAGATGAAGATGTATTTAGTTATTGATTCAACTGTACTTCTTCTTCGTCTCCAACAAGTGCACTAAAAAAAAATGCATATGGCCGTTAAGTTTGTCCATTCTACTGTAAAACATGCGTGCAAAATGGCAGCCTCCATGAGGGTGACCCGCTTCTATATAGATAAAAAAAGGCACTTGTTTTTTTAAAGATATTTTTGCATTTGTATGCTTTATTGATAGTGTAGAGACAGAGTTGAAAGGGCAAGAGGATGACATGCAGAGAACGACCGCGGCTGGAATCGAACCCGGGTCCTCTGATGCCGAGCCCATGGGGACGCCAACTGAGGCTAAGGCGCCCCTAAGGCACGTTTAAAGGAAATAATATAAACTACAAACACTATTTTCAAGCAATTGTAATTCAGACAGTCACTTATGAATATTAAAATACATTCTATGTTCTGTAAAAAATTACAATACATTATACACACTGCACCTTTAAAGCCAATATCCGTTTGTCATATTCCCCAATGCTAAATAACGTATTGATCATTCCTTTGCCATTGCTACTCAACTAATGACGCTCAAGAGAGCACTAGAGGTATTAACATCTGATTCCAGAACACCCTTGCTTTAGAAAATAGGGTCATTCATCTTGACACATGCTAAATTGGCTTTTTTTCCACTATGTGTTGCATCTACAAAGCAATACTAATTGATTAATGGTGTAATTACAGCCACTTTTATCTCGCTGCAATGACTCTGCATAAAGCTAGCTAAGGATGCTCTATAAATGGAAAGAGCCCAGCCTTTTAATACATAGTAATCTTTTAGTGCGTTCTATAAAGAGTTTTATAAATATTTCAGCACAGACTTGGAGGACTGTAAGCTCCACACATTGTACGCAGGTGGAGATTTGTCAGTTTTTACTGCTTCACAAGTCTCTCCAGAAATATAAAAATGACAGTGTAGCTCTATCCATTCTGAGTTTTGCTTGTAGTCACACATAAGAATTTGTGGCTAAATCATAGCATGTATATACACATCTCAACTGGTCCTAACACTTGACATGTAAACACAAACACACATTGTCAGTTAAAACAATGAGGTCATTCTTCCTAATATGGGAAGTGGCAATATCATGCTAAGATTTTCTGAGTATTTGCTGGTTTAAGATTTTGCTTCCACACCATCTTCAATCACCGGCTCAGGGAGAGAAGTGAGACTCTTGCCTTTCACAGACATGATGGATGCAATCAGCCCTGATCATCAGTCAGTTAAACTGCATCCTGTTTGAGCAAATGCAAGAAATAAGCAGCAGGTTATGGAGAGACATCGACATGAATACTAAAAGTGTTTCTAGTTTGACAAGCTCCAAATGGGGACACATTCTAAAAGAATATTTCATACAATTCACTATGTAAAGAAAAAAATGCATCCAAAAAATGTTACCTTTTAACCTTTTTCTCAATAAAGTACACAAAACATTATGGTCACACCAGCACCCCTGCTATATGGCTGTAATTATATAAATATATGTTTTATTTTCAATTGCTTTCTCAAAGACTCAAGGCCTTTCTTGAGATTAGGTGACACAAAAGATATAGCCTTAGATATGATTTAATGTAATCAAAAATGTAAATGCAATGAAGCACAGTGTACATCATCATGCTACAAGTTACAGTCTGTAAAAAACAAAGGAAAACATAAGATATTGAGCTTTTTTCGAGCAAACAAAGTCAGTTCATATGGCCAAAACACATTTAAACAAGAAACTGTAATAGGGCTTAGATCAGAAAAATACATAAGACTAAAAAACTGTTTAAAAACCCATTTGATAGAACAAAATAACAAGTGACACATTGATTTAGGCAGCTGAGTTGGAAATCAGTTATATTCGGAACATATTCCATGTCTTGACTTGTTATTTTATATCAGGATATCATTCAACACACCTACTCTTCATTCTCTCATGGTCTCGTTAACACAGGTAAAGCTCTCCACCTCAGTGAGTGTGATTTTGATATATGTGTTGCTGTACTGAAGAAAAAATCCCTTCCATTATTGGGTGGCACGTTGGTTGGCCTTGATATTTTTAGATGAGATTGTCAACCTCTGCAAACAGTTTTTTTTTAAATTTCCAACCCGATTCGCATTGCTCACACACTGCTGCATTTCCTGATATCTATACTTCAAGAATATATACGGTATATATATACGTATACACAGGCCACACACAGCAGCTGAGCAGCCCGGTGTGTCAGCTGTGTGCTGGCTTGTCCATTACTCACAAGGTTTCAACAACAATGGTTTTGAGCCCAGGCTCTTTCTGTCCCCACGCTGGAGTGTCCTTGAGAACAGCAAACCCCAAATTGCCTCTGATGGCCAGGTAAATTGTAAAGTCCTTTGCACACAACAACACATAAGAAAAAAATCACTGGGTCAGACTGCGGTCAATAAAACACCAAGGCAACACTGTGCTACTCTTACACACCCAGGTCATTTTTCATGTTACATTTCGTTATTTACCAAAACTAAAATACGATATTGTTGCAAACTGTTCTAATCGTTCTTTCTAATCAAACTTAGATGTCACTTATCTGTAATTTGTAGTAATCCTTTGCAGTTCTGAATGCCATGTCTACCATTTTTTACAACCAACAGTAATGTTGAAGTGTTAAGCTTAAACTTGAACTTAGAAAATTGAACTAGGTAAACAACACCAAAAATTGTCTAACTGCCATTGTTATGAATGTTATTAAGTTGGTGCTATTTTATTCACCCAGGATTTCTAGTGTGGAGAAAATCAATATGAAGTGTGTTATGTTGCTGTTACTCATACAAATGTGTTGAATTAAAAGCCTGTACTTTTGTACACTCACACATGCAGTTTTATTCTCTGGAACAAGATTCTCTGTATCATCAACCATGAGGGGACAAACCAGAACAGCCAGAATCATGTAACTGCATTAGCTTGAATAAGCCAAACTGCAAAGTGCTACGAATAAGTGCAACAATAAGTGCACATGTATAATGTGTAAACCATCACTATCCTGTTATTTAATTTTTTCTGATTTAAGCATCTCTCCCTTTTTTTCAAATTAACAAACGCTATATTGCATTATTCCAAACTGAAAAAGTCCAATGAAAGAGAATGCCACACACACACACACACAACACACACACACACACACACACACACACACACACACCCACAACACACACACACACACACACACACACACACACACACACACACACACACACACACACACCCACACACACACACACACACACACACACCCACACACACACACAACACACACACAACACACACACACACACACACACACACACACACACACACACACACACACACTGCACCACTTGGACTTGGACTCTGATAAACCTAATGATGGATAGTGGTGTCAGTCAGGCATGAATAACCCCCCAGGATGCACTGCTTCACTCCCTACAGTAAAGCCAGGATCTGACATCAGCAGCTCTCAGCAACACTGTGCGTATCTGTCCCTCCAGTAATGTCCTCAGGGCAACATTTTAACACCAGCATATTACTGTGACTGATATCTTATTCAAATGTGTCTGTAGATTGAAAGTCCATGCATATTATCAGCTTAAATATTCTTCAATGTGTTCACTCAAGGTGAGATACTGCAGGCTAAAATATAGTTTTTTCAAGCACTGGAGAATTTTGAGATTTGTTGGCTATCTTTACAGCCATTTTCACAACAGACGTTTTTTTTCACTACTCTGAACAAGAAATCTCAACTTCTAAAGCACTTGCATTAACTAAACTAATGGAGACTATATGTTGTAAAAAAATAAACTGACTTAATCCAACATCTAGATTTTAGTTTTTTTAAGAGATGCAAATGTGTGCATTATTAGTTAGATATTGCCAAATGTCCAACATTTCCGAACATTTGCAAAATAACAAATACTTGTTTTATTGGAAGTTATCAAATGGCAAAGTTGCAGGATGGATCTCCATAAGTTAAAAATAGTATTACCCTTTTCACCTGCAGTGTCTTAATAAAAAGTATGTTTTCAGAAATAACCGTGCGGCTTTGCACTCTGACTTATTTCCTGCCTTTTTCTTTTAGTGCAACACATGAACATCCTGCAGATTCAAATAAATGTTCCAAGTGCTGTGGAAAAAGCAGACATACATATACTCCTCTCCACTGGAGTGGAAGGCTGGGAAGAGGTTCTCTTTACAGTATGTGCTGCTCAAGAGATTCTAGCTCTGTTAAGTGCACCTTTCTTTCCATCTGAACCCAACTGTAAAAAATATAAAATATTTTTAGTCCATGTTTTGTCATTTGTGTGGCTTGACATGCCATCGTTTGCCAATTTAAAGTTTGTCTTGATGTTCTTGGTCTCCATAAAGATGACCCGGATATGTTTTGTGAACTATTGACCTTTCTGTTATCTCATATTGTCCAAAATCTGACTGAGCTACATTTATTCTCCTCAAAGGATGGGATTAATTAATTTGGATAAATCTTGATGTTAAAGATTTTTTTTTTTAGAGCTATGGTGCATGACGTATGTTGCCCCCATGAGGAATTCTGAGTAATTACAACAACAGGGGCGACAACAGTTTGTGAACGCTGCCATTTTGAGAAATACAGATAGTTATGTGGGGCTGATGCTTAATCAACTTTGAGTCAACTTGTGTGCGTTGGCTTGAATTTAACCTATATTTATGTATGTGAAAAACTTATGCACTATACCTTTAACCACAAGCTCTAAATTAAAATGTGTAGTCCACTTCATTCCACCAGACACACAGGTGGATGCTTGGACATATATTTAACTTGCAGTGACTTCCTTTCTTATCTTTTCTGCTCAGAAACAAAGCAGCATATGTTTGCTGTCCACGCTGCCAGCACATTTCTCTGCTGCTAACACGACTGTAGCCGTACACAACAATAGCAGAGAAAGGTGTTTCATTTTCTATTTAAAAACCTGATAGATTTACTTAGAAGCACCACCTGGTCACATACAACATGCAGCACATTCACAAACACAAGGCAGGACTTGAAAAAAAATACGAACCATTATTTATGTACTTAGATATTGGAAAATAGAAATTGCATGTATACACAAGAATAAAAATGCTAATATAAAATGAACCGTTTGCTGAAATAAATTGCATCATATACGAAAAAAAAAATGTTTTGCTTCCAATTCAAATCAATACAGAACAGGAATACTGTATAAAAAAGCAAAAATAAGTTCATACATTTCTACAGGTAAGTGTAAATTGGTCTACAATTCAATTTGAAAATTATAGAGAAATTGTATTTTGTTCAATGGACTTCTTCTGAAACAGCATGTTGGCCTTTGCAGGAAAGATACTCCCACACAAATTAGTTTGGCGTTTTAAAATGAAGGAAAGTTTATTGCATTTTTTTTCTCTATTGGCTGGCTTCCTGTGATATATTGGTCTTATATTTCTAACATCTCTTATGACATTTACATTCCTATATGATTAAATTAACATAGGTCTGATATTGTATCTGCATTATTGAATAAGAATTATTATTAAATAAGATATATTCCTGATAATTGTTCACTTTTAATAAGTTGGTTAGAGAAGATACCATTGTGTATTCCAGACAGTTATCAAGTCTGGAGGGAATTTAATCATAATTTAATGAGATCTTTATGCTGTACCCTCAAATACAGTACAAAGTTAACACGTACTTAATGTGAGCTGGTATTTCATAATTATTAAAAGGATTTTTTTTTAAATAAAAAAATCTAATCTTATGTTTTAAATGTTACTGTACTTTTTTTGATTAATGTGTTCTCTTGGCTACACAACAAATTGTTGTTTTTTTCAAATGCTTTCATTATGACCCATATAACATAACGCCAATTACAATTAAGTTTGTAATTTTTTTAATCTGGTTTAGGGGGATGTTGTGACACCTTAAACTACTTAATGTTACCTTGGCAACATTTTTACCAGGTGTTTAACTACAAACTGTATGTATATTTCTCAGGGCTGGCTAAAAACTCTGCAATCTTTCAAAGCAGAAGTAGGATTCCAGTGTTGGCAGTCAGTCTGTTGTCAACTGCCAAATTGTCCCTCACAAAATCCCATTTCTCTCTTTCCACAGTGCCTCCATGTTTACTTGAGGACATGTTGAAGGAAAGGGCTTTATATGGATATGGCTGGCTGCTTATCCTAAAGATATGACAAATACGACAGCAAAGAAATTTATTTTACCAATGATCGGCTTAATGAAGGAACAGTTTCAAACATTGCCAATTGTAAGAAACTAGGGCAGAACTTAAAGCTCTGATAAAACGTTTTTCCGAATGACTTGGTTTGTTTTGCTGCATTTCCTGTCTGTGAAATTAACTTGTGTTGATAGCGTCATCCAATTACTCCAAAAAAGTTTACAAGCTTCAGCATCCACAGCAAATATATTTCTTTAATTAATTGGCCTCATCAAAAGGGCCAGTGGCTGTTTGGGTGCAACCTCTGAGCCGGCCATTATGTGATGTTAGCTCAACAGAGTCCCCCTGGAGAAATACTGCTTCTGTTATTAATTCACCAAAGCTTTAAAAATAGTTTGTGAAAGGAAGGAGCCCTCTGGAGCATGTGGATCAGTGCGCCTCTTTAGCTGCTCAACCCTCCGTGGGGCGATATCACTGTATAGTTTGTCTGTGCCAAGGAGCTGGGCATGGTTGGCTATAGGCCCTTTAGGGGGCAGGTAATCGGCCCCTCTTGTGTCACACCAAAGTGCCTTAGAAGCTGGAGCCTGGTTGGTCACCATGGATAATATTAGTTCCCCCTTCTTCTTGTCTTCTCTGTTTTATTTTAGTTTTTTTAAGCTTGTTTACAACTGGCAAAGACACACGGGCATAAACACAAGCTGGCAGCTGTTGGGCTCAGTAAACATTGTGTAAATGCTGAACGGACACTTCACATTAGCTTGGTGGAAGGACAATGTATTTATGTTGGTCCATTCTGCATCTCAGTGTGCCAAGGAAGGAAGTAGTGTTCACATAATGTGGATGGGCTAAAATATGTGGAGGTTGGGATGGCAGATGGACGTTTAGCATGTACCATTTTTTGGGATGAGAACTCCAGTTTGAGAATGTAATTGTCAGGCAATTGTTTGCGATGTGAAGCTATCAAATAAAATAAAAATACGCAAAGTGAAAAAACAGATAAGGTTGTATACATATCTTAACTGCCAAGATGGTAACTTTAAACCAATCCCAGTAAAATCATTATATTATACAGTTTGTAACTGAGGCGCTCTCCATGATGAAGTAGAATGATAATTGTCTTCCTTCTTGAGCTAAAAGCTTCATTAGTATTATTCTAGCATTAGCATTTGAAGAACTTCTGGTAACCATTAATATTCACCGGCACATTTTTGTCAAAGTGTTTAATTGATGCTGCTGTTATAAATCATTCAGAATAGTCATTTGGGAACTCTGCATATCTATAGTAAAATTCATGGTAATCTGATCAGGACCAGTTTATGCATTGCTGCCTTCTGAAGACTATATACAGGATGAAAGATACAGTATATTCTTTGCCCAAAACACCTATTTTCACCCAACAGCAATACAGATGAAATGACAGAGTGAAGATCAAAACCAAACTCTAAGCCTTGTTTTGTTCTCTAGCTCTCCAGTCTTTGAAGGCGCTGCAGGGAGAGGTAGACATACTTCTGACAGTCTGGAGACAGAGGAGACGTGCTGTGCCGGGTTAAGATGGTTATGACAGTGAGCTGTACAGCCTCAAACAACAGCTTTGGACTGACAAAGGTCGGGTCGCCCTTATAAGGGCAATCCCTTCAAACCAACAAGTGTGAGAAAACAAGAGGGGCCAGGCAGTGACACTGACTGTCTGGAGAGGAGTGACCGTCAGAGGGATGAGGTGAGCTGAACCTAAAAGGGAAAATCTAAGATATGACTGATTGGATGGTGACACATTCTCACTAGTGTTAAAGGTGTTTAATGACCAATACTGTTAACAAATTGAATTTGCCTTTATAATTGTATAATATTTTTAATGCTAAAACATTCATGCTTTTTGCTATAAACTTTGTCTCAGTAACTGTTTCTTTGAGTGTGACGATGTGACCTCACAAATATGCAACTTGCTCATTCTCACAAAGCGAGGAGCACTGGAGGCCTTGAGGAAAAGGAGTAGAGAGCCTACATTCTGTTCTCTGTACATTGTATGAAGGACAACATCTGCTTGATAACCCACATGTCGAGAAGCAGTATTTCTTCTTCAGGGAACAACTTTCTATCTGCGTAATTAAAACTCATCCCCCTCATATCCCAGGAACTCAATAACCTTGGACACACAGACCAAAATGAGGCGCATACACATATTTGTCAGACATAAATGCTCTGCTTTTCTGTTCACTCTTTGTCTCAACATGCATCTCTACCCTGTCTCGACTATGTAGTCTGATCCATGTTGATTTCCCTTGCCCAGCTGTCGCAAGTAAAAATCTACCTGTTTTGAAGCTGCCTGACTCAGATGCTTTTATTAAGACACTTGGTTTTTAATAAATGAGATACAAGAATTCTAGTAACGAATACCCACCAGAGGAACATTTGACTATTCCATTAAAATGTCAAGGTTCCTAGCCTTACAGCCTACAGATCATTGATATTAGGTCTGACTGGCAGCAACATCAATTATTCAGTGCTGCTAAACCTCATCCACTATGCAAATTTAAATTATATAGGGGAGTTTTCTTTTAATAATATCAGAATCTTACCAGATCATTATCCTAATGATTATCTTCCTGATACACTTGGTGCTGCCTGCCCCTTGAAACAAAATAATAATGAGCTGTTTTTGAATATACGTTGGAAGGAACAGGGTCATAAGATCCAGCTCCCTTCAAAGAGATGTACTTCCCAACACTAGCTCATGGTAAAAGGCAAAGTAACAACCCGTTTGTTTGGCAATAGAGAGTGGTAGCACAATGTCTGGCAAAGACAATGTCTTCGGCAACCCTCAAGAAGAAAATACATTTTAGTGAAAGGCCAGTCTGATGGATTCAAATATTCAGAAATACATTTCAACAAAGTGTTCACTTAACAATAATACAATCAAAATTGATGTGCAAATCAAAAAGAAAAGGTTGGGCATTTAGACTGTGAATCTATATCATCCATATACGTTGTAAACCTATGATAATATAAAAGGACAGGACAGTAAAGCCAGCAGGTTGAAAATGGAAGCTCTCAGCAAAATCTCAAACTGAAGATCATGTTAGTGATGATGTGGCAGAAAGGGATTGTGCTGTGGTAGAAATACAGGATCACAAAGACATTTATAGAGCAGCTCCTAACCACTGATTGGTGATAGAACGTGAGAAATGGTGGTGATTGGCCGGATGTAAAGTGGGAGGTATTTGTGAATGGGAGGAGTTCTAACAGCCCGGTAGTAAAGTGTGTGACAGTGACAGAGAGGCTCAGAGTAAAGACTGGAGAGGGAAGAAAAATGTACTAGCCCTTCTTACTAAACGTTCACCAAAGGTATGTTTGAAGTCCTCCTTCAAAAGCAGAAATGATTTATGATTTCCTCTGAACCTTTGACATGTTTATACCAGAAAACCACATTTTAACATCAATCATAATGGTCGCAAAAACATATCTGAATTTGTCCTTTTTTTATATATATATTGGGAATTTTCATTCATTAAATTGCTTGATACGTTTTCACGGTAGAAATTACAAATGGTGGATTTTGTACTTTAAAAGCATTAGTGTTGCATTTTTGCTTATAATGCAGTTATACATATTTAGTGGAGAACTTAATAGGATGTACAGAATTTATAAACAACACGATTTAATAAGTGCTTGAAAGATAAGAAGTCTAAGGAGTATCTGAATAGCAGACGTAACCAGACACACTCCTCACACTCTCCTGCAAAATCAATTAACGAGGCCATCTATAATTTAAAAGCATTGACCTGCAACGGGCAGCTTGACTTCTTGTTAAAATACTTGTGTTGCTTGGTGTGTGAGGTGCAGTGGATCCCATATATAAATCAGTTGTATTGGAGGGAAAAGCCTGGTGCATTACAGAGTTGGTGCTATAGTTATCTGTCATACAAAGACCCTGGAGGAAAATATCTAAGTCCTTGGATCATTATGTGAATGAACTATAGGCTGTCCTAGACTCTGAATTGGATATACTGTACCTCTTCAATACAGAGAGAGTGTTGTGGAGCTTGATAGGCTAAATCAACTTGTGTCGACTCGTTGAGCGATGGCTTGAATGCAACTGACAAATGTATATTTACAAAGTTACGCACTATAGCTTTAATTGTCATTGTCAATTACTACTGGTAACAACAGAAACATTCCCATAATAAGTACCTGTAATATTGAGCAACGTATGCATATGATGTAATGAGCACAACTCAACCATATGAATGTATAGGCTCCCTAGCATTGCTCCCATTACTGTATGTGATTGTTCAACATGTCATTTCTAAACCAGAGGAATTAATCTGCAGCTACAACAGCCTCCACTCTTCTGGGAAGGCTTGGCAGCGGGGATTTGCTCTCATTCAGCCACGAGAGCATTAGCGAGGTCGGGCACTGGTGTTGGGTGATAAGGCCTGGTTTTCAAAGGGCTTTAGATGAGAGCTCTTTGAGCCCATTTAACTTCAACTGAACCAGACTCCTAAAACACATTCATGACCTTGCCTTTATGCCTACTGTCATGTGGGAATAGGGAAGAGCTTTTTCCACAAAACTTTTTTTTTTCCACAAAGTCAGACAGCGAACAGTCTGAAATATAATAGTATTCGTTTGGCATTGGGATTCCTCTTGAGCGGAACGAAATGGGCTGCGTTCCAATACCCATCCTTCCCTTGCTATTCAGTGTGGTAGAAAAATATTTAGGATGACCCAATTATTGTAATCAGATGCAGCATACTTAAAAATACTTGGATGCCTTATTACATCCAGTCGTGATTTTTAGTGTGGAGATCAGCAATCGTTTTTGGGCGATTCTGACTCACAATCCAATGCGCACAATACGTTACGTTACATCTACGGAGCCCCCGTGTGAAAAGAACCAGCAATGCAAAGGATATATAAGCAAGAGGCAACTTCAAGGTGTGATGTTACGATTAAATAAATAACTAAAAGTATGTCCCAATTGTATGCCTATACTGCATGCTAACTACATACTCTTTATGATCAGCATGAGTATGCAAATTGTAATACATCGATAGCCATGCACAAAAGCTGCACAAAAGTAAAAAGTGTCAACAAAGCTTTGGCCATGCACTACACATTTGACAAATCGATATGAATCCATGATTTGATACACTCCAAAACTACAACCACAGCAATGCATAAATGAACCTGTGAATGACTGTCTGTGGTGTAGTCATAGTAACACTATGACTGGGGCATTATGGGATCCACAGAGAACGTCTCTTTGCTTACGAATGGATTTTCCGTGCGCTCCATTTTTGTGAGGATTGTTTATTGGCAGCCCTCACCATCTCAGCAGTTCCAGCCGTGATAGATGAGCCAGGTGGCACACTTCATCCTCTGCTTGGGAAGGAGAATGAGAGAGAGGGGAAAGAGAGGGAGGGAGAGAGAGAGGGAGGGGGAGAGGGAGGGGAGAGAGAGACATCGGAAGAGAGACAGAGACAGAGAGAGAGAGAGAGGGAGGGGAGAGCAAGAGAGAAAGAGAGAGAGGGAAAGATAAAGAGAGCGAGAGAGGGAGGGACAGAGAAGCGCTGCTCCATCACTTCTCATGACCTTACATGCCTGATTATGCCGCTGCAGTTCCCTGCTCGCCATTACTCTAACAAAGCTGCAGCATTTGCATAAACGCACTTAATGACATCACATTTTCTCATCATGTTATAAAGGTAGAGTATGGGAGAGACTTTTCTTCCTGCAAACAAAATTTGACTTGACCAATGTCTGATCTTTGTGGGTTTGTGGGTTTTACTATGGCTTCAGAAACGTTTATGAATGAGTTTGAAGCAAAAACATTTGTTTAAACATATTTCTGTTGCCGATAAAAGTATCAAGCATTAAATATGGAGTCAGCTAATCTAGAGAATACTTGTTGGCAAAATCACTTGTCAAAATCAGTGAATGTCTCCTCAGGATCTTCTACCTAAAACATATCCAATGTTAATACATAGCCTAGGCTCTGTAAATGGCCATGTTGCTATAGCTACAGTGGGTCCCCTTTTGTTTACATAGCATTTGTGGACATACCAGTTTACAGAGCCTAGGCTGTGAAGCACACACAGTACGGACAGGAAGCGGATCGTGAAGACATATTCACTGATTTTGACAAAAAGTGATTTTGACAACAAGCGTTCTCCAGAATCGCTGACCCCGCCTTTTAAATGGATGAGAGTGTGAGTAGAATTCTTGCTGGTGGCATCAGAAACACAAACGCCAGCTCTACAAGATGTGATTAAGAGTGAGAACTTGAGAGAGGCGTCTTGGATGACAGAGTGGTTGGGTTTTCTGCCCATTCCTTCTCTGCTGACTGGCTTGACGGTTAGAGCGCGGGGCCGCTGAGATCAGATAACTGTTTGGAGGAGAGAGTATGCCAATCAACGGCATGCCATAGACAGCACTTTGTACTGCATGGCTGTGATGCTATACGATACTATACGTTTTAACTGGTAGACAGTATAGAGACAAAGGCAGTAAGACAGTCCCACAGTGAGGCTTTCCTTAAGGAAGTCCTTCTTTAATATATTCTTTTTTGTGGATTTAATCCATGGCAACAGCTAGTAGGGGATTGCTAATTGGCTGCAGGTGTGAGCTATTTTAAGACAACCTCACATATCTGATATGACATCCCTAACATTGTTCTTACTTAATACTCTGTAGTACAACGTATACTTAAAACTGTACTTTGTAAGATTTTTACAAGTTGATGTTTATTATTGTTCATATCGGTATATCTCCACGTGTTTTAATATCACGCTGTTCATACTTTATATATCTTAGTATATTCATATTTTGCCCTTCTTCTCCCGTGCTAAACTGCATTTCGTCCTCTCAGTACCTGCACTCTGCACAATGACCATGACGTTGAATCAAATCTAATCAAAATCAATACCTGCCCCCGCATGATTAATGTAAGAGCCAAAATTGACCATAAATAATAGTTGAGTCTGTTATTATGTGCATATTATAACAGATTCAGAATTGAATTATTATGATGATTCGGTTTATTGTTTGTGGAAATAATTGACTTGATGTTTGGATAGTGGATTAATGTTTTTCAAATATGTGCGACTGAGACTTTCATGTGGAACTTTGCAAGGTGCTGGCAGGACAAAATCGTGACTAGAAAGTAAAGTAGAAGACAGTGGAATTAAAAAGGTTTTTGACTGCATAGTGTATAACACCTTTTATATAACAGGGAAAGGTCAGATATTTCTAGATTTTAACCTTTTAGGTAGAGCTTAGAAGGATCTAGCTTTGTGGACGTAATTTGAAAACTCAAAATGATTCGGATGTTAAAATAAATGTCAAAAACCAGATGAGATTTCCGCCTTGGATTTATCAGTTATTAACAACTGAGTATGACTTAATATTGGACTAAAAGTCATATCACTTCTATGTGACTTTTTCTCAAAGAAAATATGTGACAAGTTTTTTAACATGTTTCCAAAAGTAAAAATGTTCCCCTACCTCAGAGTGAGTAGTTCTGAACTTATTATCATAGACGGAGACTTCAAGAGATTAACATAAATGACCTGTAACAGCAAACCAGACCATGTAGTTATTGTTAATGCTTTTGCTCAGGTCTGAATCTCCACCAACTCATACCACTCTATATATACGACAGGCAGAAACACTACTTTCTATTCATCCGCTTTTCTAATGTGTTTCATATATTTTAATATTGCCCCTGTAAAGAACTTTGAATGGCCTTGTATCTGAATTGTGCTATATAAATATACTTGCCTTGCCGACTAAATCAAACTTTACTTTGCTTCACAATCCTCATATTGTTAATCTGACAGTGTCACATATGAATACATTACCTCATAGCCATGCATTGTGGTCTCTCTTTCACTCGCTTCCTAAACAATAACTATAGCAAAGATCTTTAAGGATAGCAGGCACCGTTGCTCGAAGAACACTACCAATTTCGTCCAAGGGGGGGGCGCTATAATCTACAATAACTGAATGTTCCTCGTAGCCACTTTAAAACACATTTGGTAGGCAAGTCTAAGCCTCCAGTCCAAGTCCTGCGCTTTGTTCCACCATCCTCCATCCACCGTGACCAGCTTCCTAAGAGCCTCTTCTTAAATGTTGCAAGTGAACATAATCCAGGCAGCAATTATGTGTTCCTCACTCACTGTCCAGCAATTATACTGCCTGGGTTTATCTCTGTCACTTGGTGTGCCTCACAGAAAACAATACCCCTCCATTTCCTATTTCATTAATTGATTGATCCACAGTAATCAATCAATCTTTTCACAGTTTCTCTTAGAGCTTTTCCGCTTTATTGATATGTAGCTTCAGGGAGTGTTTAATAGAAATAGCCTTCTTCCTGTGTACTCATGTGCTGTTCTTGAAAACTGTTCAGTTCACTGTACTGAATCAATGAAACTCAATCAATGTAAAGGCTTTCTCCTGACATCCTGGTAAAGAGACTGCTGCTGACTCTTCTGTCTTTCACACTGTGATGTCATTGTGCTGTTGAAAGGACGGCTGACGAGCACGGAGGTTTGGAAACTATGATGACAGAAAGATATGACAAGCTTAGATCAGAATCATTAAAGACCCAATGGAGAGAAGTGCATTTGACAAAATGTTGTCATTGACGGTTTATCAAAGAGAGAGTTCCACGCCAAGTGCAGTATGAGCAATGTCATTCAGATCTGCAGCTGTTATTGAAGTATTCATGTTCATTTAATATTTGAATGCATCTCTGCTGTGACTGAAGGACACTGTTGTGCTATAGACAGGCTCGTTGTGATGAGACAACCAGTTAATCTAGCATTATAGAAACACTGGGGACACTTCAGATTTAGGTCGATAGCTGCAGGTTGATTTTTCGTACTCAAGTCTCTCTAAGGGGCTTTCACAGTGACCTTGTTTTCAGTCCAGACTTTCATTTGAAACCATACCAAGATAACAGGTGTGAAACGTCCCCCAGTGTTGTTATGTTATGAAGCTACATAACAGTCCAGACCAAACAGCCAAGCCTTGGTCTGATGATAAGAGGTGGTATGGGTCCAGATAGAATTGGACCATGGTTTGGTTTGTGTCCAGTGTTAAACACATTGTTTGGATGGTTTGGACTCTGGGACCAATTACAGGAAGTCCTGGCCGGCTGTGTTGGCAGTCAGAAACAGGAATAATGAGCCGCAGTAGCACATGGAGAGAGGATGAGACAAAGTTTGAATTGAAATATGGTGAGACCACGTCGTAAAAAGTAAACTGGGAAAGAACTCTTAAAAATGTTCATACTTTACAGGTATTTTGGGAGGGGATGAAAGACAGAGAATATGATACGAGCTGACTTCACTTCACAACTGCTGGTAGTAATGCCATAATAATATTTACATTAATATAATACATTATAGTGACAAGCAAATGAATCAGTTCATACATTTTTTCTTAATTAATTTTTTTCAAATGTATGAAGGCTACCCACTAAACTGACGTCACGTTGACATTAGACAGACGCCCATCTACAAACCAATCAATGTCCAGTATAGGAATACGAAGCACACGTAATGACTACAGGAATACTAGATATGAAATAATGATTCATTGCCCTCCCAGAACTGCAATTTCATACCAAAACTTCCTGGATAAAATGTGTACAATGGGACAAAGAATTTGCTCTAAATGTAACTATCTCACTGTCCAGCCGTCATAGTTCAGATAGGGAGATCTCCATTGACTTCTTGATGAAGGAAATGCAACATGTCAACACTCTTGTTCTCAGTCCACACAGTGCACAGTGTGTTGTGGTGAGCAACACTGACTGTAACTTTAATGAGCAGCCTGTCAGGAGACATACAGGACGCCCAGCCTTATTGGTGAAGGTTGTTTGGACAGAATGCAGCCTCAAGTGAAAACCTCCCAGACACTACTCAGTGCTAGAAAACAAAACAAAAACAAACACTGTTTTTTCAATGTATAGCTAGTGTTGTCCTTGAAAAATATGCTATAAATTAACATTAACATCAGCCTTAAATAACATCTTAAAGCACAGTTTGTTTTGCGGTGAAAATGCAAATACAGCAACTGATTATCTAACAATGCAAAATAGACTACAGGGATTTTAAGTAGAAGCGCGATACGTAAGGGTTAATGCCCGACGAGGTGTCCAGGTATCAGGAGTTAATGGACACCGTGGAGGCGAGAACTGTCCGACGCGCAGCGGAGGACAGTTGCCTTCACGAAGTCCATTAATCCCTGATACCTGGACACCTCGAAGGGCATTAACCCGCTTATACCATAGTCACCTACTAATAAAAATAATAATTAGACCAATCAGTTATATTTTCATGCCTTTTTGCGATCAAATTAGATTTTTTTTGAACGAAACTAGATTTGTTTCGAACGAATAACAACTTGTTTCCACAGCAACGCCCGAGACCTCGTATAATAACTGGAATACCCATTGCAAACCCATAAGGTTCTTATGTAATGAAAACGTAGTTCAGTACTCCAGTCAATAGGAACAACCAAGGATACGACCTGGCAACGACATAATTTGGCTTTAACGGTGCGTTCAAATTGTACTGGGAAATCGGACCGGGGATAATACGAGCAACGGAGACTGCGGCAGCTGTTAGCCACAGAGCTACTGTTATGCTAGCAATATACAAAGTCAAAAAACATTGCGCACGCTGTACAAACAGTAAATGTAATCACCCAACATGTTTAACAACAGTTCCACCGAGCTAACAAAGCATTTCCCCCAAAATAAATAACGCATTTCACGGAGAATGTGACTGGCGAACATGTGTATTACGGGCTACAGCCTGAAGTTACGTGAGGCAGTGACTGACTGACAGCAGTAGCCTATGTCCAGATAGACAGTGAAGCCGGTCTTTGGTGGCTAAACACATGTAAACTCAGTTACAAACCTTTTGTCAAATTAAACAGGGGTCTTACTCACCTTTTTAACGAGATAACCATTGACGTTTAACCAGAGGACATTAAGTTTAGCCACTTTATTGTACTACTATCGTTACTACAGCTCTTGAGTTACGACTCGAGCGCCATCCTGTGGTGTCCAGAGGCTATTGCACGGCAGGATATTTTAGGCTTTATAAATCCCTTATCAACACAGTTTAATCAGCGGCGAGCCGGACAGAATGTAAACAGTTCCATAGGTGTCCATACATCAGAAGTTAATCCACACCCATGGAATGTACTCCAGCCAATCAGAATAGAGTATTCACACAGACTATGGTATAAAGAGGTTTACATAACAATCATACTTTTTCTTATACCATTATAATGAAAAACTTTTTTAGCAAAATTTCTTATTTGCTTAATTGCATTGTTGAATTATTTTTTGGTTTGTGTCATCATTGTGTCCGACCCCAACACACACACACACACACACACACACACACACACACACACACACTTCAAAAACCCAAACCGCTAACGCCCTTGTGTTTAGGTGTCACCACCTTTGCGAGTTGGAACTGCCTGAGTGGTTTCTCATTGTTGCCAGATAATAACAGCAGCACTGAGTATCGATCGGCAGGTGAAGCTTGTCTTCACAAGGTGACTTGTTCATCAGAGCATTATACACCTCTGAGTATGTGACGCCTCCCACAGTAAATCTGTTCTTATGTCTGAAGGGAGGATAAGACAGACACATTGTGGTGCTGGAGTGTTACCTGTAACTTTGTGGATGTAGGAAATATTAAATCGCTGACTCCACCTTTAATCGTGGGGAATTCACACTGAAGCTTGGAAGCACACATTTTAGTATACAAGACAGCTCTATATAAGTGAGAGAGTAAGTCAGCCGGAGAGTTGAGTAGATGTACACTATAGCAGTTCTAAAATGTTCCCATTACATCTCAATGGGTTACATCAAGTAATATTAAAGTCCTTATTCTAAACCTTGGGGACATTGGTATGTGTGATTGGAAATGAAATATACCAGACATAAATGAGGACATTAGGTTGATTATGGTTATTAAAACACTTAAACTTTAAGATATTCAGCACTAATTGAGTCTGTAGTTAATTATTTCGACTTCCTTCCAGTGAATCTGTACAAAACGTACCTGTAAAAATGACATTCCGATTAAAAATCCTGCATGAAAAAAAAAAAGGATTTCAGAAATGGTTGGAGACAATGAAGCCAAAAAGTAATCCAGGAAATGTGAGGGGTGTGTTGTGTGGGGGGGGGGGGGGGGGGGGGCTCTGCAAAGCACCATCTGTCCTGGTGAAGGAATAGCGGTGGGTGTTAAGGAATAATATGGTTCTTTTCCTGATAGAAAACGCCTCCTCTTCTTCTGTTAATTACGACTATGCACCTATACATACACACACAGAACCTTCTAGTGTCCTTTCCCCCTTTATTGTTCATACTGTTGCACAACTTTAATCATATCTAGGTGGGCATGTTCTCTCTCAAGTCCTCTGAGATATGCCATGAGATGAAGACCTCTACGTTAGAAATTAATCTTGACTTGACAGCTTTGCTTCTTTGTTCTCATTTTAACTTCATGTCACAGTCTCCCCCCTCAGGGTTAGCTGTAATTTTCCAAACTACTGTGTCCAATAAACAAAAAAAGTAAGTAAAACAAATCATAATTTGGCTTATAAAAATGAACAAGAGACATAGCAGTAAATGCAAAGATTAGTGCCAGTGGAAAAGAAAAACATATTTGTCCAGTAAAAAAACATTTTGATCTGAGCTGTCATTTGAATTTTTTTCTTCTTTAAAACATTAGTATCATAATCATAACCGGGGTTATTCAAATAGAAGAGCAAATACCAATAAATGTATGGATGTAAAGTGCCAGTGGAAATGGCTCAGGTGCATGTACTGTTAGTCTGGTGCAGTGACAATGACTTAGGACATTTTGTTTGACTCAATTGACAGTTTGGATGTTAATTGTGTAAATGTTTGTCCAAGCGGTTGTTTGCAAGCCAACTGGCACAGATTCATTTTTATAATTTTGATATGTTTCGTAGAAGAACATTGATTTTCTACTAACAGGTTCAGGTTCGGAGCCAAAATGGAGAGTGTGTGTGTGTGTGTGTGTGTGTGTGTGTGTGTGTGTGTGTGTGTGTGTGTCTGTCTTGCCACAGGGGGAGAGCTACTGGCACCACAAACTAATCGCTTCTTCCCAAGACATATGGCAGAATTTCCTGCCAAATTTCTTTGCAATATCGGTTCGGTTGTTGTTTCTTTTTATTACCCAACTGTCAAACAGGACCACAAACACACCGTCCTTGGCGGAGGTAAAAAAAATACATAAATTAATTTAAAAAAAAATTATATAAACACATATAAATGGCTGTATAAAAAATGCAAGAAGTACCTAACTTGTTGATACACATCTAAATCATCACTAAAGCGGCCACCTTGTTCAGAAGTTCCATGTTGTATGTTGATCTTCTGTGTGTCAAAGTAATGAGTTCTTACATCATAGGCTTCAGTCTTGTAACAGGTTTTTTAAAGCCTCTATTCAAACATGATAGGGCCATTATGGAGCTGCAATGATCGCTATATATTTGGTGTGTGGCACATAAGAGAGCGCGCTGCAGAGAAAAGCATTGTTAAATGGAATCGTTCAGCCCTAAAGTAGTTGTAGAATGACATGTATTGTCCTTAGTGTTTTTTCAAAATT
Source organism: Ammodytes dubius (assembly GCA_026122265.1). Classification (NCBI taxonomy): domain Eukaryota; kingdom Metazoa; phylum Chordata; class Actinopteri; order Uranoscopiformes; family Ammodytidae; genus Ammodytes; species Ammodytes dubius. The sequence continues at coordinate 26,098,689 of CM047516.1, forward strand.
GCTTGAATGCTTTTGTCCATTCAGAATATACATTTCCAAAATGGTTCACACACTGAAAGTATCTGCACATTCACAACACATTTAACTCATGCAACACAATCAAATATTTATTTCTCAACAACACAGCTTTTGGTCAATTTGATACATTCCTTTATTAAATGAATACACAATGGCCAACAACATACTAAATTTAGCCATCAATTGTATTTTAATATAGATGATAAACCCTATAGCCCTTTGCACCAGCACTTTTCTTGAAATGCCCTGTTGAATTTTTTTTCAAAGAGACATTTTCCAAGACAGTTTTCATGCAATCATTTGTATTTATTCATCTTATGCCATTCATTGCAGGCAAGCTTTTACTGTCTCTCTCTCCAATGACGAATTTCACTGAAAATCCGAATACAAAATAAACACCAGCACATTTAGCTTTTATCTTGCATCTGAAGTCTCCTGCATCCACACTATTCGCACTTTACTTTAGTATTACATGTAATCACTGGTCAATGATCAAATCCTTTGTGATTTTCTCTACTTATGACATCATTGCAGTATGTCCGTCCTGGAGAGGGATCCCTTACTTTGTCGACTCTCCCTGAGATTTCTTCAATTTTTTTTTAATCCCGGTAAAGGGTTTTACTGGAGTTTTCTCAGCCGAGCTAAGGGTGTAAGGCAGGGTGTCATATTTCATATTGTACTGAAATGTAAGCCACTGAGACAAATGTATTTGTGATTTGGGCTATACAAATAAAACTGATTGATTTGATTTTAGGTGTAAAAGGTACAAAAACAAAATAAAGAAAGTTGAAATTCTCCCAGGTCATTTACACCATTCGTTCCGGCGATTAGGCCACAGGTTCTCATCAACATCACATTGATGTTTTTCCCTCGCCAATGCACCGAGGGGAAAAACCTCCTAGCATGACCGATCCATTGCTGGCAAACCTCTGCACCTAATTCCAGGCAACCAGCAGCCGTTGCCTTAGGGGAGGGCCATCAGGTTGTATGGCCCGTGGTCATACATCCAAGCCCAGAACAATGCCTCCAAATGGGCTAGCAAAGGTGAGTGGGCACGGAGGAATGGCATCATCATACTGGGCATTGCAGTAAAACATTCATTTATAAAGCGAAAAGGTGGAAGGTAAAATGTGTCCCAAATGACCAACTGAGTCAGCCAGATCTCAAACACTCTCTCCCTCTCTCTCCTTCTGGAGCAGTCTCTCATACAATCTCTGATCTCTCTGATCTTCCCATCTCTGATTCCTCTCTCTTCTCATCCTCTCTCTCATTTACTCTCTCTCTCTTCTCCCTCCACTCTCCTCTCTCCTCTCTCTCTCTCTCTTCTCTCTCTCTCTCTCTCTCTCTCTCTCTCTCTCTCTCTCTCTCTCTCTCTCTCTCTCTCTCTCTCTCTCTCTCTCTCTCTCTCTCTCTCTCTCTCTCTCTCTCTCTCTCTCCTCTCTCTCTCTCTCTCTCTCTCTCTCTCTCTCTCTCTCTCTCTCTCTCTCTCTCTCTCTCTCTCATCTCTCTCTCTCTCTCTCTCTCTCTCTCTTCAGATGGAAGCAGTCTCTCATACAATGCATCTAGAAAAGGTGATGAGGCGTGCTGGATTGTACGGGCTGATGGTTGGAATGTGGCTAAGGAGACCATCATTAGAGATTGGGGCACACATTGTTATATTAGCGCCCCTCTAACCGGGCACTGCAACACTAGGCCCTCTGCCCAAAATGTTCCTCCCCCATTTGTCCTTACTGTATAAAGGTAGAAGTGGGCCTTATCCTCATGAATAAAGATGTGAGGTGTGTCCCTTCAGCTTCATGCTACATTACTGTATTCTACAAGTCAAATTAGTGGAATTGTTGAGGCAAATATTTCAGTTGCAGGTAACTGTATGGCATTAGCAGGCATAACAATGTACTATAGTCTTGCCTATTTCACATTGTGCAAGTTTCATCTGGATAGAACTCTGTATGACTGCTTCTTTCCTAAATAGTGTTTAGGGATTCTATCAATTGTAGCCAATCTCACTCTGTGTGTGGATATTCCTGAATGTTTCCACGATTACTGCTTCCTTGATTTTACGCAATCAGATTGAATGAAGTGTTTGCCACGACTATATGGACAATTTCAACCTCCTGTTAAGCACTAAATGTATTTAATCTGCCACCAGTGTTATGCCAGTCTGGGGATTCTATACGGTAAATGAAGATTGTCAAATTGACATTGCACGTCAAATTGGGCGACTTTGGCTCAGTTGGTAGAGCGGGTTGTCCGATGATCAAAGGGTTGGAGGTTCGATCCCCGCCCTGCCACTTGTGTCATAGTTGTTGTGTCCTTGGCAGACACTTAACCCACCTTGCCTCGAGTGAATGTCGATAGTTGAGCCTGCTATCGGTGTATGAATGTGTGTGAGAATGGTAACGTGGAAAAGGAAAACAGTCTCCCTTGCAAAGGTCTTCGTCTCAATGGGATATACCTGTATAGATAAAGGTTAAAAATAATAATTGATGTTGATGAAAAAAATGTGGCATTTACAGTAAAGAAGAAATAACGATGTATAGATATAGATAGATAGATAGATAGATAGATAGATAGTATAGATTAGATAGATAGATTGATAGATAGAATAGATAGATAGATAGATTTTAGATAGATGATAGATAGATAGATAGATTAGATAGATTGATAGATAGATAGATAGATAGATAGATAGATAGATGATAGATCTAGATAGATAAGATAGTAGATGATTAGATAGATAATACTGATAGTAGATAGATAGATAGATAGATAGATAGATGTAGATAGATAGCATAGATAGATAGATAGAATATATAGATATCGATAGATAGATAGATAGATAATGATGATAGATAGATAATAGATAGATAGATAGATAGATAGATAATAGTAGATGAATAGATAGGATAGATAGATAGATAGATGAAGATAGATAGATGATGATAGATAGATAATGATAGATAGATAGTAATAGATAGATAGATGATTAGATAGATAGATAGATAGATAAGATAGATAGATAGAAGATAGATACACGGAACATTGTGACTGTTACTGTATATTCTAATTCTGAACAATTCTGACCATACACGCTGCAGTACTTCAACTCGGTACGGACTGGACCCTTTTTCCATCCTTTCAAAATGACGAATGATTGATGAATGAAGAATAATTACAGCTGCGACTCCTCTCTCATGGCCTCCTACTCTCCAAAAGCCTTTGGCCTCTTTGATCCGTGCTTTGCAGAAATCAGCAGAGAAGAGGCATCTTTCATGGTGAAGGACTGATTGCTGATTGAACATTGTGCAAAGGAGTTTCAAAAAGGTTCATCAAGCATTCTTTATAACGCAGATCATTTCTATCTGCTGTGGTAGTGGCAGTGAATACCTCCTCACGATTCACTACGTCTCCGTACAGTGTGTTCTGGTGTAGCCTAGGCTCTGTAAACTGGTATGTTAAACAAAATGGTATGTAAACAAAAGGGGGCCCACCCTAGCTACGATACGTCCATTTACAGAGCCCAGGCTGTGTGTTAAAATTGGAGTTCTTCATCAGCGCACACACAGTACACGTACAGGTAGCGGATTGTGAGGATCCTTTTACATGTTACACCTGATTAATAATGATTGTTCAAACTACTGGTGTCACATGTTTAAAAAGGTGTAAATCCGTCTATAGCCTATTCATTCAACTACAAACTATCTTCTCCTCCCCTAGTGTAACTATGTCAGTGTGTGATCTGTGGAAATAGCCGGCCTGTCTCCTGTAATGACAGCAGCTAAAGTCACACTCTAATGAGACTGGAGTCCAGCAGTCATTCTCTGTTTCGCTCCAGACAAGGAGAAAAGCAGCACAGGTGATCTCATTCACCTCTCATGCCTCCTTTAAAGTCTTTCAACATCTACTCCATCACTTGTTCTAAGCCAAATTATTGGGACACCATAAAAAGCCTTCAAGGATAGGACTGTCCAGAATTGTTCACCATTTGGCTTATATATGTGTACGATGTAGGGCTGACCCTGAATAGTCGACTATTTGATGATTCGATCGAAGGAGCCCAATTTGACTGCCAATCTCACAGTAGAATAGTCGCAACATTTGGTGATGAATCACGGATTATTCTAGTCCGGCTTCGTGGGGATGCTAAATGTGTATTGTCGTATAAAGGTCTGACTATTATTGGATACTGTTAATACAAGTGTGAAAGTAACTCACAAGCTTGTAATCAATATCCTTACTGGGGATGAATGGTAGAATACATTGCATGAAAAATGAATTATTATGCCAAGTCCAGAAGACAAAAATGTTTTGTCCTGAGTGGAAAAAAAATCAAAGCCAAAGTTACAAATGAGAATATAGATCAATTGGCAGAGAAAACAAACATGATTGAGTTGACTATAGGCAAGATTCGACTAAGTTAATTATTAGTCGGGGACACGTCTAGTACAATGCATTGGCTCTCCCACTTTTTATCACGGCAGGCTTTTTCTTTTGTACCGCATTCAAGTGAGGCCATTCAAACACTTCTGCCCTCAGACTTAGTTGTATGCTAGCAATCCGACGACCTAGTTCATTTGACAGATTGCCAAACCCTTGGAAATAAAGGACAAATACCCTCCCAATGAAAGCTGATGGAGGCACCATCCCAGCTGTGGTGATGCCTGCCTGCTGCAGAGCCCTGGAGGGATTGTGAAGGTGGCAGAATGAATGCAGCAAAAAATAACCAACAACCAAAAAAAAAAATCCTGCTGCAGCCTGACAGAGATCTGCCACTTGGGAGACGGTTTATTTTTGTAGCGAGAAAACAGCCCCCGAAAAGAAAGGCACACAGACATGGTTCCAAAACAACACTGTCAATGCTTTGAAGAGGATCATTCAAAGCCAAGACCTCAGTTCAAATATCTGGCAGGGTTTAAATTGTTCAGTCATTCTTCATTATTGCTTGACTTAAAAAGGTACAGTGTGTAGAATGTATTGGTATTTTTTGTATATTTTATATATGTATCCGAGTCTATGTACCTGTTTTTAGAACAACAGGCTCCAGCTAGTCTGTCCTATTCCTACACACAGATGTTCTAGTCATGCTTGCTTTGCCATACTATAGTTTCTCTTAATAAATGGCAAACCCTGTTACTGTGATATACCTGCATGGTTTATAAGAAGCAATACACTTTGTGTTGATCACATGTGCATGAGACTGAGAAATAACCTGGCAACTGAAGACATTATTCCCAGTGTGAACATCTGCCGGGACAGCTGTGTCCGTTTCCCCAATCTGGAGACAGAAATGCCAACACATGTGGAGCTTGAGCACCGTGAACTAGCTTTTTAATCTACAGAGAAAAACTCAAAACTGTATTAATTAATGACTCATTTTCCCATGACAGGTTTGTCAATGCAAACCTGCATAACAGCTTGGTTGGTCCTCCGTCGCCATGCAACAATCTGGGAACTTTTAAAAGTAAAACTATTTCAGTTACATTGAATGTCTTGGATGTATAAAAGGTCAACCACTTGGCTATGATTAAATGAAGCTCATAACACTTAAAATAGCCTACTGATTCAAGGCTCCTCTTTTACCTATTTGCCGTTCCTTAACTCTAGAGCTGTTTTGATGTGATTTCTCTTCACATATAATGTTGTGATTGTGAAATGTATTTTCATCATCTTCCAAGATTCCAATATGTTTTTTTCCCTGAGTCATCTATTGTTTGCAACCATGCTGCCAATATGTATCTCCTTCCTGAGCTGTGAAAGCAGTCTGCTCTGACACCAACACAGTACAGGTGTTAAATTGTATTCAGAGACAACAATGATGATTCTTTGCAATTCCTTCACAAGCCTCTAGTTTTCATTCTTATCTCACACCGGCAAATGTGTTTCTTTAAAAAAAAAAAATCTTTGTTTGTATATTTAGATATGTTATATTTGCGTTGTTTTTGTTGTTGATTTTATTGTGCAAATATATCAAAATCGAATTCACAAACATGCACTGCTTTATTTGAAGGATTATTGAACGATATCTCAAAGCTGTGACATTATTCAAACGTGGTTGATGCATTGTTAATAATGGGGAGTATTTCCATCTTAATGTGAAGAGAATATTCTTGAAAATGTACTCACAAAAAAAAAACTACACCGTAGAAAGTAGAATTAGTAGATTGTTACAAGCCGGAAACAAAAACAAACATGGAGGGAGGTCTGCAGGAAATGGTTTCAATTGTGCAAGTTCTTGTCAAGTTTAAGTGAAGTAAGTATTTACTGCTATCCGAGGACAAAGACATTATGAAGAGATTATGATGCACGTAGCAACAGAAAGGTCAATACAACCAGCAAACAGCGGATCAATCAAGTGTCAAGCAAACTTAAAATGTTTCCGTGACTCGAAGGATATTTTTTTTATTTTTGTTGGCATACTTAAAAATGCTCATACAAGCAGGGTGACGGAAACCAGGCTTATCAGGCCTTCATTTCCAATGCAGCTTTGAAAGGGGAAATACTTTGTCTCTTTCACTTGAAGCAACAGACAGAAACATTGTCTCAGAGCGTTGGAGGGTGGAGGCCGTGGTGAAGGACTCTGCTGTTGTTTTCATGACTGTGAAGGTGGAGGCCACCGACAGACACCAACCGCCGCATCAACAAGAACATTCACTAATGACCCATCATCTCACGGACACACAGTAACCTCCACTGTAATGGTGCTTTTATTTCTGTCCCTCTCTCTTTTACTCGACACAGCTTCACACACACACACACACAAACACATTCAATGAATATGCACACACACAACACACACACACAACACGGAGTTCAAGGAGATAAAAGTTATGGAGCGTACTTGCATGCACTCAGACCACACACGTAAACACACACACGCACAGAACATACGAGGGGATGTTACCAGTCTGTGTAATGTGTAATCGAGGACTATATAACAAATATTTAGTGCATCAGTCAGTGTGACTGATGTCTCCTGTGCATAGAAAAATACCTTTGGAAATAGTTGAACATCTCCTTGAAGAGGAGCACGCCCAGCTGCAGGAGCAGGTTGTGGTGAGGTGTTTTTTGTGTGTACTTTTAAGTGAGTTTTTCAATCTGCGGGTGTACAGGACCAAACTCTTGCAGACTGGCAAAACAAGTCCCTATTCACATCCAACCTTTGCCCAAATACTTAGAACATGTTACAGCCATTTCCGAGTTTTTATTATTTTTTTTTTTTAAGTGAAATGTTACCATCTCAGGAGCCCTACATACAACACTATGGGCATTTAAGTTAACATACATGATCATTTTCCAGAGTTGTTCCATCCATATGTGTAAAAAAATAATAAAAGCCCAAATACAATGTCCATTATTCTGCTAATCTGATAAATGCTAATGTCAACAGAGGGTCAATGAATACATGTAAACACAAACATATTTTTTCTTTTTCCAATTTTCTCTTGTCGATTATTATCTTGTATGTTTTTCTTGGTGACAAGCCTGCCATGTTTTTTTTATAATGAATCACTAACCAGTCCTCTGCTATCTGATTGGGGTTTTGTGGTGAGGACAATAATGTGTTGTTCACAGGCTGATGGGCCAGATTTGACCGGTATGTTTAGAAAAAGCTCCAATGATAAAAACAGGGTGATGCATCGCAGCTCTGTGTGTGTGTGTCAGGTGACAAAGATAATGGCCACCACATCCTCTCAGAGGACAATGTCCTCATGCTCACAGATAACAAAGAGATGCTCTCTGGCCCATTATAAAGACCTGATCCAGCCTGATGCTGCTGCTGCTGCTGCTGCACACGGCTCTTACACAACTCAGAATGCATCTTGCCTCTGAAAATACAAGACACTGGAGGGTTCTGGAACATGAAGTAATTGCATAACTATATAAATGTGCCATTAAGCGATAGTGTTGCACCATATACTGATGCTAGAAATGTACAGAGATTTTGCTAGATGTTAAAACAGTATGAATTCAAACTTTATCAGTACTGATGCTTAAAAAAAGAAAAACAAGACAAGCAAATGAACCAATTAAAAAATAAAACACTTGCAATGCTGCACACGTAGGTTAAGCACTGGTAGCTATGATATCTACCACACAGAAATATTAAAGTATTCATTTATCAATCTCTCTCCCCATAAACATATTTAGTTTTTTGTTTCAGTATCAAGATATTTTAGAGTCCAAATGCAGGAATGGAACTTGACACATTGTTTGAACTGTAATTGTGCTGTAATTTGAGCATCTGTCAATTAAAAACTAATCTTTAAAAAAATATATTTTAGGCAGATATCGTATTGAAATAATAATATTTTTGTAACATGACCGCACTATCAGGCTTCCAGAGAACATGTTCCACAGCCTATAACAGACTTAACTATTTTCACCGTCTTGGCATGAGCAGCCTGAAAACTGACGATAAAAGGACATGTAATAAACGTCCTTCAAAATCTTTACTGAGCTCCGCTGTGGGTTCAGAAAGAGACTCTTTCCAACTGAGAGCGACTGCATTGCTGAGGAAATTCAGCTTCAAATAGAAACAGTGGGAGGTCTCATCATGAAATGAGAAAAAGGAACAGAAATAAGTTGAGCACCAGTGTACTAATGCTTTCCACATTGTGCCAGCTGATAGAGGAATATGGATGGATGTCTTTCCATTAAGCTGGACTCACATGAAGTATGCAAAAAGAATTATCAACAGCTCATTCACTGAGACTGAACAAAAATATCCAAAAAAGTGCCCTAGTGCTATTTGATGTTGGATGGAGATTTGGTTGGTATTTTAAATTTTCAGCAGATCGCTTTAAAACAAATGTGTTCAAGGCTTTGTGTGTGTGTGTGTGTTGTGTGTGTGTGTGTTTTTTGAGGTCCCGTGACGCGAGTGGTAGTCTCTGGTCAATGTGTGTGTGTGTGTGTGTGTGTGTGTGTGTGTGTGTGTGTGTGTGTGTGTGTGTGTGTGTGTTGTGTGAAAGTTTGTAAGCACAGTGTATGCTAATATTGTATTTTTGTATGAATTCAGATGACAGCACAGAGCCAGGGAAATGGGTGATGGATTCATCACAGAATAGATGAGGCGGAACATCACACTAGAAGCACAGAATTTCATCCTGAGTATTACAATCTCAGTCTGTGTGTCTGGCTCTCCCATTACTGCAGGGAGAAAGGAGATTACTGGGAAACTCTTTCCTATTTCGCTCTCTATCCGTCAGTTTTTTGCTTATTAATTCTCACATAATTTTAGATATTTGTATTTCAATGTTTTTTTAGTGAAATAGCCCTTTATTTTAATCTTAAACTATATTGCTTAACCTTTTCATATAAATTAATGTATGTTACATGTGTTTCAGTTTGTTCTAGATTAGATTACCCAGTATGCCTTTAATTTATGGCGGGGAATCAGCTTTATACATTTAGTTACGGCTATAATAACTGGCAGAACAGTGCTCCACCTATTGCTAAGTGTCTGTGTTTTTCCCCTGATATTTTCACCAACACTTCCATTTTCCCACGCTGTTAAAGCCCCCCACATTCACAATGATGACATCACTAAATACCGACCAATCACATCTCTGCCTGCGTTGCTCAAACCAATCAGTCCCTGGATGTTCTTCTGTTAATACCATTGTAATTCAGTCTTTCACACCAGTGTCTCCCTGTCCTCACCAGGGAGGGTTTCCACGGAGATTCAGTGTAAAGTTCCCATCAACACCCTGCAGGCTTTACCCAGCACCACCGGTACCTGGGCTCTGGGGGATCCCTGCCTATCTCCTCTCTTTATAGGTTTATGCTTAATGAACAAGCTTAACATCAATGGAATCTAATTGCCAACTCTCTGATGATAATCTGAGTAAATCTTTCAATCAATCTCGACATGTTGAAATATATGTGGGTAACAACAATTCCAGTTGGAGTTGTGCTAATTCATAATTCATTTGGCAAAAAGAAAGAAAACATGCCAAAATATTGCCTTTTTCTATGCTCCGCAACTCCTACCAAGTAATTGCCTAAATCAACGTGTAATGCAAATTTTTGATCGGGGATCCTGGAATATCTTCTCTCTTAATACGTATGGATGTAATCTAATTGCCAAGTATGCAAGTCGTTCTCTGATAATAATCACTGTAAATATGGTAATACACCTTCAATAATTCTGTCTGAATTGAAATATCCGTGGATAACACATTATAATTGGGATAGTGCCAATACACAATTAATTTGAAGCAAAAAACCACACCTGTTGCACAACCCTGCAACTCTCACCAACTAATTGGCCTCATCAACGGAAATGAAGATGATGAAATCTAATTAAGACCAACTGGGGAGCAATTAACATTTATTTAATTGGTACAATTTCCCAAAAAGCCCATAGCAAGAGCAGCAAGCTATTTAGTTAAAGACGCCATTTTAATTCCGCTGCACTTTTTGACTTGCCTGTAACATCTCATCACATCTCCACCGAGGGTAACAGTTATAATTGCATGCGTACACTAAAGAGAAGTCTGTGGTTCATCTAAGGTTGGTGCTTAATGAGGGAGTCGGACTGGAGTTTTCTTAAGGTCACATTTTAAAAGGTTACAATGTCTTCATCGCAAAAGTGGTGATAGCGAGACACAAAGGGAAAAACATTTTTTACCTGCATAATACATCTTAAAAAAGCCTGTGTAGCCTGCTTAATTGGGCCTGTGCTAAGGGGATGTATATTTAACAAAAGCGTGAATGAGTGATAGACTAAACTCTGTCAAATGAAAAGAAAGGAGGAGCTGTCAGCTTGTGATATTTAGCACTTAATCCACTGAGGGCACTTTGAGGGACTATTAGGAGCTCAGCGCTGTCATGTACTTTTCCTGTCAGAGCAAAAAGTTGCAATTACTAATCCAATTTAGCAGCAGAGGAGTGGTGTAGTGCATGGGCCTTAGTCTGTGGTTGTTGGTCTCTTGCTGCCCTTACCCATGAAAGTGTTACCATAACTCCCATAACACCCATAAACAAACAACAACACAGTTACGCCTAGTGTCAAATCACCATACAGATTGGTTTCTTGTTATGTTGTCTCTGAGATGTCTGCCGTCATCTAAACACAGTGGAGGTGTGAGGAAATGTGTTTGTGTCGCGGAAGAAAATGACATTTGAAAATGTAAACACGACTCGTCTTTCAAGGAACAATAGCTTCCCTCTACTTTCTCAACGCTCACTGTGAAAGGTTTTTTATTTGAACAGTCAGGAGCCACTGCCTCCCAACATGTCTGTGCTCTCACTTCCATGTGCTTTATTTGCTAATTGAGCTGCATGCATCCATTCATTTCATATGTAAGATGACTTATTGGGGCCATTGGTATACATTGAATTAATCATTACGGAGCAGGGGGAGGTGGTTAATATATTCAAAGGAAGAATTCTGAATTTCCGACGAACTCATAGATCAAGAATGGGACTTCTGAGACTTAAGTGAAATTTACGGAATACAAATGTATCAATAATATGCTCATGTCAAATGTATAATCCCATTCAAAGTTATTATTATTTCCAATAAGTATATGAACACAGCCTTCAGTGAGTGTGTGGTGTAAAGATGGCGAGCAGAGTGGAGAAAGATGGACAGAACAGGTGAAAGAAAGAGAGAAAGAATGAGAGGATGAGAGAAGCAGATGTGAGGGAGCACAGCAAGAAGGAGGAAAAGCCCTGCAGGAAAGTGCAAATAACTGCTGCAAAATTACAGATATGTTCAACACGCTGCCGGCGCTGCCCGCAGCACCCCTTCCTGAGTGGATTTAAGGGTTTGAAAATCTAAAGAATAGAATCAGCACTTACCCATGCTATGCAGGAAAGCAGGAGGTGTGCATGCATAACATAATATTGAAAATACAGACCTTTACCAGTTACTCAGAAGCACCAAAGGTTCGAGATGATTAACATTATTATTTTTTTACTTTAATAAATTAGCATTTTCCAATTTATATATTATATTATAGATTATTATAGATATTCTGCTATTCAGCTACTGAATCAATTGAATGCCTTGGGAATTAAATTATCTATCTATCCATCTATCTATCTATCCATCCATCTATCTATCTATCCATCCATCCATCCATCCATGTATCCATCTCTATCAAAATATTGATGGATCACATTAATCCTGTACCTCAGGATTTCCTGCCACTGTTGTGTTGCCAGGCGACAATAAGCAACAGCAGGAAGTAGTTGCTACCTGGCCTGGTGCCAGCTCTCACCTGCTCTATGGAAGTTGGCCTAGTTCAAAATGAAGTGTTTACTATGTGAGATGGAGAGTAATCCATCAGCATATATTACAATGTGTTGCACCATACACACTAGTTCTTATGTAGGGATAAGTTCATTCTAAATATTTACACCCAGTGCCAGCTGTAACAAATTGATAACTAACTGAACAAACAAACAGACACAATCTTATTATTTCTAAAATGTGTTGTGACTTGTTTACAGTTAAATAATGAAATTTGCAATAGAAGAGACGGTTGACATTTCTGACATGATGATAATGATCAGAAAGTTAACATATGTTGCACCACAACAAACTAGTTCTTACAAAGAGATTAGTTGTCACTTCGTATGTAACCGTTAGCCAACTGAGCCAACAGGTAACTGCTACTGGATATGGAATATGACTTGCTTACATAAAGACTAATAGGGGATAGGAAGATAGGAACACATATTTGACATGTCTGACTCCTTACACTGGAAAAATTATATAATGAACATTAATTAATGTATCAAAATGCAAATAAGTATCTAAACTTGGAAGACTTACATTGCATTTGACAAAAGTGACATTTGTATACATCTTCTAGGCTATGCATTAATAAAACAAAGTTCAAGATATTGCTATAGTTGCTTTGAGCTCGCCACTTATCTAAAACAAGATGACACTGTGACATAAAAAAAGAATGATCACAACACCTGCATGTCTCTACATACACATTCCAGCGTTAATTTAACTTTTAATTTGTAGATGAAGAATTATATTTATGAACACAAAATTAATGTGGCATTTTGTCTTGTGTGCAATTCCCTTCGTATTGCGTCATCCCATAACTGTGTGGGCCGGATGTGACAGTACATCTGTGTAATGATGTTATGGCTTGCCTGTTTTCCCAGCAACTAAACTACATATGAATTCAACTTTTCACCAGATAAGACATTTATGTTCCAATGCTTCAAGCCGAAATTAGTCAAATCGCTAGTTTGAGACTAGGCTATTAGGCTAAGTAGTAGCCCCAAGTACTTGAAGCATAATCTGACTGGCTTTAGGAATAGCCATCCAGAAGATTTAAAAAATATCGTTTTAAAAACTGGGCTGAGAAAAACCTCTCAATGTCTGCTTTAAAGTTTCATATAGTGCTGTATTTTGCCGCACACCAATATTAAAAGTCACTTTCCAGAGGAGATAACATTAAGTATGTGTCTCTCTCTCTCCCTGCTGTCACACTCACACTCTTTACAACATTATGCTATTCAAGAAGCCACAGTGAGAAATGAATTATAACAAACAACACATTCAAATGTATATTGCACTCAACAGTATAGCTTCTTATTATTGTTTTTAGCGACTTGGAGCAAAGAAAACGTACATCAACATGCAGTATAAGCTGAAGGCCATCATTTATTGTTTTATTATCCACTTGTAAATGACTACTGTGTGTGTCTGGCTCTACTCAAAGCCAAGGACTTTGTTGACGTTCCGTTTCAAGAGAAAAACACTTGAGACACATGAGAGCAGAGATGGTGAAATACCAAACCTTTGATTTTGAATGCAAACTATTCTGAAAAACCTCTGAAGTAGGCCCTGGAAACGAACACAGTATGCATTGATATATAGTGTTCAGACTGATCAAGAGCTTATATAACAACTCTGTATACTGCAGTGTCTGGGAGCAACTTCACTGTGTTTCAATACTTGGACTTTCAACTTGTTTATTTAAAACGCTCAGTCGGACCTATTTTTTCAATTCAAAACCATGCTATGGAGGAAATAATATTGAAAATACAGACCTTAAGAGTTACTCAAAGCCACCAAAGGTTCATAATGATTAACATTAATGTATCATTTTAATAAATTAGCATTTTCCAATCCTTATTCTATACCATTTAGATACGAAAACAATTAAATCCACTATCTATCTATCCATCCATGCATCCAACCAATGGACATTTTTATTGTAAACGCTCAGTCAGACCTATTTTGTCAATTCAAAACTGAAACTCAGACAGTGTTCAGTTGCTTTGCCTGTGATGACTTAGCTGTAAATCATAGCATGATTTTTTTATTTAAAAATGTTTATTAAAAAAAAAAAGTTTAACATTGTTTGAATAATTGTTTAACTTGTCTGTCGGTTGCATGTTTTTTTTCCTTAGATTCGTTATAGAGTCACGTAGTTGTTATGGATTGGTGTCGACCATCAAACAAAGATCAAATAGCACTGCACAATCTGTAATTTACATGTAAATGCTATTATGCAATGCCTTAAATAAAAACTAAACTTAAATGTTACTGGCAAAGACGAAACAGCTTTCATCAACATCACAGAGGTGCAGTGATTGCAACAATAGACAGATGTTTACCTAGCTCCCACTGACATTGTGAATGTTATGGTATATGCAGTGTGGATGGAAGCAGGAAATAGCCTGGGTAGTGTTGTTAACATGAACTGCAGGAGCTACCGTTGCTAACAGGCTAACAGCTGCCACTTTCGGATCTGTTAATTTCACAGCTACTTATCCTAAACTTTCATTGCACTCTAGCCAAGCAACATCCCTTCCTCGCTGCTGCTTAAATGATTTGGCTTATATTATTGGCTTTGCAACTCCATGATCAAGGAAATATAGAAAAAAACTAAAATCCGAACAAATCTCTTAAACCTCCCCCTTCTCTTAAAACATACTTTTTTTTCTTTTTTTTTAACCTTTATTTATACAGGTAAATCCCACTGAGACCAAAGACTCTTTTACAAGGGATACCTGTTTTCCTTTCCCATGTTACCATTCACACACGATAGCAGCAGGCTAACTATCGACATTCACACGAGGCAAGGTGGGTGAAGTGTCTTGCCCAAGGACACAACAACTATGACACAGGTGGCAGGGCGGGGATCGAACCTCCAACCCTTTGATCATCAGCCGACCCGCTCTACCAACTGAGCCACAGTCGCCCCAAGTTTACACACATTATAAAAACAACAGCTTTAGCTTCAACATTTCTGATATTCCGTGGTTGAAAAAATAAATATCAGTCAAGACTAGAATATGCTACTAAATCGACACCAACAATAAAGTGATGTTTGCATGAGGTAATGCTTGCAAAGATACTGTATATATATATATATATTTTTTTTTAAATGTGATTATAGAGCCTGTCCCCTGCTGACTAAGCCATGCTGTGGTAAGACATCCACTACTCCATGTGCTTAAAGCCTTGCTGTCACTTTTGCCAGTCCCCATATGTACTTGTATCAAGGATTCAATATTCCGTAGGCATAATAGTAAGGGTGTCATTTTTTTAGTTTTGATATGGAGATTGCTTTTTCCCTTTTTCAATGTATTAGAAAGAAAATTTTGTATTTGAAGTGCTCCGGCTCGCGAGAATGAAAAGACTCACTGTAGTGGTTTCAGCTGGATAGATTCAATCATGGTGAATGGATTTTCTAAATGCCAAAGCAGCAGAGAGGAGAGTCGACTGATTTAGATGGAATATTACCAACAACCAAGACAGCCATGTATTCTCCACCAAACGGAGGGGGGAAAGGTGCTTTTGACATTGTCCCTTTGAGAAACATACTGTATATCTCCATATCCAATCTCTTGACATATCATTTCAAGAGCCAATATTCATGCATCTCAATTACTGTGTGTGTGGCTGTTTACCTCACTGATCTAGGTGGCCGACAGCCTCTCATGTTGTCTTTTGATTTGGTTTTTCATCTCCTATCCTCAGCTGTCAGTTATATTCTGAAGTGTGAATATGCTGAATGTGCATTAGCCCTGCATTCATATTGATGTATTATTAAATGTTATTCATAAGTATAGGGCTGTTTTTATTAGGCAGTTGGAGGTGCGATAATGAGTTGAGACATGCAATGTAGCTTTAAAAGTCATACAGACGTCCAATGCATGTATTTCATTTAAAAAGTGGTTCCGAAACCTATTTTAATCTTAAAACCTATATCTAATCTAATGTGGTTAATTCTGGAGATTTCAAATGCACCTCACTGCCTTTGTTAGTAGATGGAGTTTGCACAGTTCATGGTAAATAAAAATCATGTGATGTGATGACAAGCACTTCTCAAAAATAAACTACATTACCTAGCTCTTTTAGAACATTATTTATCCTTTCAAACGTATATGTGTGACATGTTTTTCAAAATGTATGTACACTCTGTTAAGGTCAAGTCTAAGTGTTGAGATACATTTTTAGTCTTCTTTTGAGATTTGTCGACAAAGTAAGAAATAATTAAACACCAGCCTCCTCCTTTGATTGTGCTAAAAGGTTTCCAATTCTAAATGTAAGCACCGAGTAGATTCTAATTTAACTTAGAAAGTGAATAGTGAACCCCAGGAATACATTTCACGCCTGATGAATGACTAATGAGAAAAAAACCTCTGTAGTTAATTAAAAAGAAAACAGACTGACACATTAATAAAACACAGCTAAATGAACTGACCACCAACATTGAAAACAGCTCAGTCACAAATGCATTGTTAGTCATCACAGTTCTAGCATAGAGTAAACACAGATGTTAAATGACCTTCACTATGGTAACACTGAGCTGCGTGATGTTTGTCACAATAGCTGCTGTTAAGGCGTTTAAAACAAAATGGAGAGAGAATTAGGAGAAACTCAGAAAAACATGGCGCTCGGTGGCGTAGTGGGTAGAGCTCCCACCCATGGACCTTTTACTGCATGTCATCCCCCTCTCTTCCCTCAATTCCACTCGATCTCTCTGGTCTTGAACTGTCAAATAAAAAAGGTAAAAAAAAATTGCTTTGAACAAAAAAGGAAAAACAGAATTCTGAACTAAGTTCTTCCTGAACTTTTGTTCAAATTCCAACAATTCCATTCTCCAATCCCCCAAACCAAATAGGGTCACATCCATATTTCAAGGGCTTGAAACATCTATCACTAAAGCCCAGTTCAGACCAAAGAATGCAAAAGCTATTGCAAGACGTCGCCAAAGAGTTAACCTGTCAAATGGCCAGGTCCAGTTTTAGAACGTCCAGGCCAGCTCGTTGCAAGCAGTTGCAGTTGTGACTTATTGCGTGACAAATCTTCGGTCTGAACTGGGCTTAACAGAGCAACAATGATTTTCTATTGACGTTTAGTACTTTCCATTTCCACATCTATGTTGTACATGATTCATGACATGTAAGAGTATAAGACCCTTACACAGAAATACCTCCGAATGTCTTTCCGTCTAAAGTGCTTCTAGAGAAATAAATATTTCTGTGTAAATGCTGGTTGAGTGCTTTATGGACATGACTGCTGAGACATTTCAATTCAGAGCAAATTGAGTCTGTGCATCAAAGCAGCAATTTGAGTTGGACTATTTCTGTCCATTCGCTGTAGCATTCAGTACTGATTCATTAGGGTTGTGTGTTCCGGTCTACTGTTTGGGACCAAGCTATACCAGCACACCAGTCTCCTCAGCCTGAAATAACACCATTCTGGATGAGCGGGCCTCCTTTATTAAAAACAAATGCTACCACAATCTGGTGGCACAATAAGATTATCTTAGTTCTCTCAGGACAAACTTGGATATTGTAGCGGAGGGGATACAGCCATTTCTCAAAAAGGCAATTTCCCCCACGATAGCCTCCGCCATTGTGATTCCTGGGGAAAGGCTAACATCATTAGAGGATAGCTCAGCTGCACTTGATTAATTGTTATGGGGAGAGGTGGCGATATGACAATCTCGTATGCATAGGGCGCAGGGACAAGTTGGGTTTATTTTTAGAGCAGGCATCTGCCAGGAGTCACATTGAACTGAGATTCCTGTGGTAGGTGGCAGGAGATCGGCTCTGTCGGCTGATCCAGATCAAAGTGAAGTTATTTTCTCTCTTGCAGTCTAACCGCCCTCAGGGGTCATATGAACGCAGGAGCTGAGGGATGGTGCTATGGCAATGATACTCTAATTAATGGGCAATTAACTATATCCAGTCGTAATTACACTTTCCAGACTATTAAGTTCAGTATGATGAATGTCAAGGAGATTTCTTGAGTTTGAAAAGGAAAATTATCACTTTTGCAGTCCCAAATTTGTCAGGATTATGACCATCCTTATGGCCTGTCATCTAGACGTGAGCCACTTGCACACTCACATTTTCTACTGAAATTAATGTAGAGGCTAAAGGGGATTGTATTTAACACAAAATGTCTAGGGATTAGAACCAGAACTTCCATTGCTGTTAACATAAATATCGCACAGTGAACTTTTGACAATATCACACATTTTACAGGCTGAGCCCCAGTCATTTCAAATAACGACCGACAATTTTCCTAATGTGATTGGAGAAAATATCTGATATTGTGGGTTCTATGTGTGAAAGGTTCAATTATGTTACTATGTTAAAGGCCACACCAGCACCTCTGTGAAGCTTTAGTCTTAGTATTGTTACATTTGTGAATTACCTGATTATTTTGAACAATTGATGTGCTAACACGGGAGCTTAGACTTTGGTGAGAGCTGTTCCTTTTATTGTTGTGCCAACACTTCACTGCCAGCCCCAGATCCACAGTAGTAAAGTCACTTACAAAGCAGGGGTTATGTTACCACGTGGTGTAATGTTTTCAATAGCCTAGAGATCATTGAGATTAGGTCTGACTGGAGGAAACACCAGCAATGTTGTGCTTCAATAGCATGGTCACAAAGCCGTAATTTGATTGCAAACCAGAAACCAGTGTCAAAGCATTCTGAAAGCAATCGGTCACTTCAGCCTCCTCCTGTGTTCTTAATCCTATCGCCGTGTGTAAAGGAGTAAACAGGATTGGCTCAGTGAGAGATCTTTATGATTATTCTTATCTGCTGCTTGGGAAAAACTGGTAATGTAATTAAGATTGAGACACTGATGCTGATTAACCTTGGTAGAGGTGAAGGAGCTACGAGCTGTTGTGTTGTATTTTATTATAAACTGGTGAACTAGTGATTAATCATGAGAGGGCTCTGGTCTGTCAGAAAACATGCAGAAGGACACCTTGGGGAGACACTGGGGTAAGGTAGGGGGCGCCCTGTACAGGTATAGGACAGGAAAAAGCAGGTATGAGCCAATTGGGGTGGATGAAATCTCCTTAGGGATAGTTTCTGTTCCATGGGGGGGTGAGTTCAACAGCGATAGCTTGATGGGGTTCCAGCCTCCTCACAGTAATGTCAAGCAGAGGGCATCTGCAGAATTAATTTAAACACAAGTGCAGGGTGGATCCCAAGGCGCCCCGGTGATGTAATTACATGTTTTGCCATTATTCATATGGAGACAGAAGTACATAAGGCATTTGGTCACAACACAAGGTTTGAAACAGTGCAGACCTGCTGTGAACTGTGAAACGATCCCTCATTCTTAATGCTATGTATAGAACCTGAATGGGCCTCCAGTGTTCCAACAGAAACAAATGATGGCATCGTGGTTTCTGTCGATACTGTTTTTGTATTGGGAGTATCTCACACTTCCTGTATAAAGTCACTAAGTTAAAAAACATCCAAGCTGTTCTAAAAACGGTGACACCATGATGAAAAAGTATTAAAAATGTGCGATGTTTAAAAGGTACAGTGTGTAATATCAGTTGGGCTACGGTGGCCTCCAAGGACAAGAAGCTAGTTACTGAAGATGGCATCATGCACCACTGCCTCAAGTCTTTCCAAGTGATGAGGTGAAGATGTATTCGTTATTATTTAGGCCCAAAGACACAATGAAAGGTGGACTCACAATCTAAAAGGCATCTTTTTTTTGTTATTTTTAGTCAAATAAATAGTTCTGCTTTGACATTTCAGGTAAAGTTGATTAAATAGGTGTTCCTATTTTGTGGCCCCTAACAGACACTGAATATTTCTGATAATCTGGAAGGAAGAATTAACCAACCGTGACCTAAAATAAAAAATGATGTTGCATATTTCATGCTAACCCCATTATGTTCTAAATGTTTAACATATTTTACAATTCCCTTTGCTTCTGTTACAATTAGTCTTCTAGTTTCTACAATATCTCCTCACGTCTCTCTCATTAAACCTCGTCTCAGATGATCATTTAAAAACAACATGTTCCTAGCTTGTAGACAACTTGCTAATATTCTGCATTTCACATTCAGCACTTGCACCGACGTGTCTGTATTTACCTGCAAACATCTCCATTGATGTTATCCCCCTGATGCCTTCTCCCCATTTCCCCCTTGTAAATTCCTCCCGGTGCAGATAAATAAATAGCTTCAAAAAGGGATCTCAAGCCCGTATATTATAGTGCAAGCATGCTGGTTAAATGGTGTGCTCAGACTCCTGGAGGTGGGAACATCAGAGGAGGCCCTGCAGCACAATCTCATTATAAACATCCCTCTTGTTTACTCCCTAAACTGAGGGGGCTATTATCAAGCAATGTGGCATGTTGTCATCCCCCGTCCCCCCCCTAGAGATGAGCTTGCCCCCCCCTCTCGTCTGGAGCCATCCCGCGGTCATACGCTCAGAGAGAGAGAGTGACAGGCCATCACTCTTCATCTCCCAGCCCCGACCCAGAGCCAGACAAGGAGATGGGAAGAGGTGTCGCTGGTACCAGTTTTCGTCAATCACAAACAGCGTCTACAGCACCTTAAATGCAGCACAGATGGTGTGCCGGAGCATGCCCCCAAACGGTCCTCACCAAAATAGAAGAGTGACAGGTTGTTTTGCCCCATGTGAGGTGATAAAGAGTTTTCAGCTCGCTACAAAAGAAGTACAGATGTTTGAAACTTAAGTGCAGTTCAATCTTAGCAGTATACAGCAACACCCAGGAGGATAGCTGACAGTGATCAATCCATCAGTGCTAGAATTCTCAAAAGTCCCCACAACAATAACATAACAGAGATAATCAGCTTACTTGTCCTCAAAATGGTGTGTGGTAAAAACCTGGTTCCATTGCATATTAAAATTGTCCTACTTTTTCAGTTGATAAATACTGTATACCTCTATGACCGCTTGACCCAGAATTTGAATTCCACTTCTCCACATCCCAGATAGGGATATTAGTTTTCTCCTACTTATACAGCCGGTTCAGGCCGGATTGAAAATGCTCGTCATGTCGGGGAGGGAAGTGATTTCATAGAGGAATTTAAGGAGCAGGTGAGATTGCCTTTGAGTGTTACCAGCTTCACACCTTCAATTTACAATGTATGATAATAGGTTCTCGCCTATCCCAACCTGTATCCTAACACACGGGAACAAAAATACCAAAAGTGTCAGCCCTTGAGCATGATGCCAAAAACAATTAAATGCCCCATAATTCAGTTGTTTTTAATCAGTTGCATCACTTCTATTTTTGAACTTCTTTGCAAAAAGTTAAAATGATCATTTAAGTTTTATAATTAATATTTAATCTGATATTAAAAAATGTATTCAACCAAATCATGGTCACAAACTCAATTAAAACGATGTGCGTTCCTCAGTGGTTTAGTAATGTAATCTCTTCTTAAGCACATGTAGTCTGGTGGGAAGGAACAAATGAACATAGAAAGCCATTGCATGTGATATATAGAAAGATTACTGTTATGTGTGGAAGCTAGCTGGTTTTGTACCAATATATTCTGCATTACAGCTAATATTGATTAGAAACTAAATATTTTCTTTTATTATTATTTTATATATCAATACATACACTCATAAACACAAATTGGGAGTGCCACAACTGAATGTCGATAAGGGATAAAACAAGACAAGTTTTTTAAACAATGGTAAAAATGCAGATGTAGATACAGAAAAACACTTCAGAAAAAAGAATAAGGAGAGATCATTTAAAAAAAAGAACGATTAGCCTTGTGCAAACATTAGCTTGCTAACATTAACATGGGGCTGAATGTGGTGCTGTAAAGCCTGCAGCAGAGTACAGAGAGGAAGGACAAAGGGAGTCGCTGCTTTGTCAAGCAGTTCCAGGAGCAATGAACCGTGAAGTAATAACCAGTGATGCATATACAGTACGGGCTTTCTAGGTTCCACACACACAGCATATACCACTCATTTTTTTTAATGTGACTTTTCCTCTAACTAATTCACATGTTTTATTAATGACCCCATAAGTTATTTCACAGATTACTGGAGTTCCATCCTCTCATTAATCAAAACAGAGTCAAACTTTGTTCGTCTTGGAGCGGAGTCGTCGCCACCTCAGTCGGCCTGTTTGACTTAAAGGGATAGTTCAATATTATTGAAGAGTGGTTTTATGAGGTATTTATGCATAGTTAGGCTGTTACCTTATGGAGATGGTGGTCAGCACAGTCACTTTAAGGAGTTATGGGGAGACGTACTGTTGCAGAGGTGGCCAGCAGAAGAAAGTTGTTTTGCCACGTATAAAAATGCTTACCTAAAATAAAATCTATTTCAAATATGTTCATTTGTATGGTAATTTTTTTTTTTTTTTTTTTTTTTTTTTTTTAAAAGGCATTTCTACAGGCGATGAGGCAATAAAAAAGTTTCTGCCGACCCCTGCACTGGCACTTCTGCTACAGCGACGTCCCCCCAAAACTTTAGTAAAATGACTTTGACTAATGACTAAATATCATAAATACCTCATACAATCCCACTTCAGAAATACTGACCTATCCCTTTAGTTCAGCTGCATTACTGTTTTCAAAGGTTTTTAACTGTGGGCGTTGCCTGATGTAAATGAGTCTCTTGAGCTCATTATTGTAATGAGTGTATTTCTCAAAGTGTTGAAGCATACTGTTAATAAAGCAACTAGCCACAAGCAGAGTCATGCTCCGTCCTTAAGCTGCTGGAAGGCTCCACCACTGTAAATATATTTAGCCTCAAAAGGTGGTTTCAATGCTATTCTAGTCTCACAGGACAGACACTGCATCAAACACTAATGCAGCTTGTTGTTTTGCCAGCAGAACGGATATAATTAGCAAGTATAACACTACAGATTATAAACCGTTTTTTCAAGCAGGCAGGTCAAGACTGAAGAGGTATCTTTTCTTAGCCTAATTGAGGGATTTATTACAAGTTATTAACGTAATTTTTCATCTTTTCATTGAACAGATATGCAAGGATTTTCAATGGGACACAATGTTAACAAGAATGCAGTACGTTGTATACATTTAAAGATATCCTCAGGGGTCTCATTAAATTTGGAAGGAATTCTAATGTTTATATATAAGAACAGCCTTAGCCGTTTTAATTATCCAAATCAAGTAGATATCTTGTCCTTGTATGTCATTTTTCTCAAGGTTGTGTTCAGGTGAAAAACATACTTTTGACTCCCACAACATATCGTAAGCAAATCATATTAAATTGTCTGGAAGATGAAGGTAATTCTGCCTCTAACCATACACATATCCAATAACTGAGGGATAACATGTACCAAGCTATGATGGACATTAAAAAGGTATCCCGCGGGGTTCAACTGATTGTCTCGCACCAAATCCCATTGTTTTTATGATTGAGGAATGTATTTTTGTTTTACTCATATTCCTCATAAGATATATTTTTGTTCATTTTTTAAAGCGACTATGAGGAACTTCAAGTTTTGGAAGAGCTTTGCTAGAGCCTATCGGCAGTGCGTGCATTTGTTTAGGAAGCGAGTGAAATAGAGGATGCATTTTGCAATGAGGTAATGTATTTATACTGTATGTGACTATGGCAGATGAATAATAGTTAGAAGCAGGCAGTGCTGAAAAAGCCCATACATATACTGAACTATTTTCAGTAGCACACATACCAGAGCTGTGGGTTCATGTGGGGTTTTCACCAAGGAGATATTTTAGAATTTTCGTATCACTTCACTTGCAACTTGAGCAGCTGTGAGCTTTGTGTCACAGTTAAAGTTTAATTTACTTTTCTAAACCCTGCTTCTTGACTAGTTTTACTCAGTGGAAAAGCAGAGCACTAGGCAAGCAGTGCTTGCCTAGTGCTTAATGTGTATAGATTTTTTTGTATAGATATATATAAATAAAAAATGCTCATCATTTGGTTGCTTGTGGACATGAGATAACATTTCTTTCTTTATTCATATTACAGTTCAATCAAGTCCGCAGAGACATACAACATTTCCATTTTAATGACATTATTCCAGAGTTTAGCCCGTTCCCAGTGTACAATACAATAGTATAGGGAACACCCTAATCACAAGCTCGACTTCAACATTTGCAGCGTGCATGGTAATTGATTTCCCCTGGAGTGTGGACCTTGTAGCTGTTGGAGGATTTATGGCTGTGTGTTTGCGTTTGGATGGACGCTCTTCTGTGTTTTCAGCCCATGAAATGCAATTACTTTCATCCACAGGGGATGTTCAGGCAGCTGTCTTAATACTGGCATTATGCACACACTGAATTAACCACCGTCCTGACAATCTCACCCTTGTGGTTCCTCCTCGGACAAAAGGAACTGTAAGCTGCTTTCGTCATTTCTTACAGTACGGTGACATCTCAATGGCCCATTCGAACAGTGCTTCCCAAGAGTTTTTTTGATGACTTTATGGCTCTATGACTGTTGTGTGTTTCAATGACCATGGTAAGTACAGGTTATAAATATACACATCACATTTCTACCTGCTAAAAAAAAAAGAAAACGAAAAAAGCAAAGATAACAGTTCAGTGATCTGAGTAGGGTGACTAACTGGAAGACCAAAATAGAAGACTATAATTAATGTATTGCCATTAATCATTTATGGATTTACTGTAACAAGCAGAGGCACAGCATGGCTAAAGAAATGAAGCTAAATAATTAAAATCAAGGAGGAGAGAAAAGAAAGAATTAACTAGTCCTGCAGAAGATTTGCTTCTATACGTGATTGTGGGCGAAACAAAACAGTGCCAGCAGGAATTGAATCCCTAATGGCCTCTCTATACGCTGTATTGTACTCACACAAGTACACTCTGTGGTTTATAGCTTATACTGCACTGGGAACACCTGATAACATCCTGGTTTGACAGCAGTGTCTGTGAGACTGATTATTCCAACAGAGGGTTTGATCTAATTAAGATTCACACTGAAAAATGTCCAGGGCGAAACCAGCGCCTGTAAACATATCCTGAAAATAAAAAAGGTACAGTCAGTGATTCTGGAGGACGCTTGTTGTCAAAATCACTTCATCAAAATCAGTGAATATCTCCACACAATCCACTACCGATTTGTTTTTTGTGTGCTCTGAAAACTTGGACATGTTTCTAGCTACGGCAGGCCCCATTACACTTTATTTGCACACTTGTTTTTAAAGCCTATAGGTGGTGTATTAACATAATTCAGTGCACACACACATTATTGATCAAAGTTTAATATATATCAATAATAATAACTGAAGGGCATTTTATTATAGAGAGAACACATTATTCCAAAGAGTATTCATTTACAATTTAATCATCTGTGAAATTAGAAGCTGCAGGGATAGAGAGAAACTGCAAGAAGAGTAGGACAAGAAAAAGGAGGAAAAATATTTAGAAAGAAAGGAAAAGGAAGGAGTTGATAAGGCAGGAAGAAAGCGACTAATGTCAATATAATACAGCAATCAACACTTCAACAACATAACATGACTACAACAGCAACAAAAACAAATGCATATGTCTCATCGTACCTATGCCATATTATTATCCCAAAGTAATAGAATATACTGTAAGTAGTCTGAATAAATAATACAAGTCCTGGGTTCACTGGGTCTTATTCATGAAACGTGAGCAGCACGGATTTGTGTGTAAACCGTGAGCAGCGCGAATTTACGTGTGATTTCCGCATTCATCAATCTTTTAGTAGTACTGATTTTTGTGTAGCTACTCACAAAATCTACACATGCTCCCGACTGTGTGTAGCGCTGTGTGTAAATGTAGAAATAGACATAAATACTGTTTGTCACTGTTGAAAATTACAATTTTAATTCGTATTACTCTCTCTCATGTTCAAAATACGCTGATGCCTTTGAAACACGCAATATGCGACATATGACAAAATAAAATATAAAAAATATAAAAATGTTCTACAGAAAATAAGTTGACAATTCAAGGTTTAAGATATAGATTCGATTTATTTAGAATGTAAACTACTTGTTTAAAACCACAGACAACACGTACTTTCTACATATCAATAAAAAATATTATCATAATAATAAAATCACACAAAAACTATTGTCACGGCCAAAATAGTGCTCACCAGGTGTTGTGAATTTGAAATTACCATAGTATAAAAAGGACTTCGGTTTTAGACAATGGTAACAATGGCTGAACTTGCACTTTTGCACGATTTGGCACAAGGTGCTATCTGGAGAGAGAGGAACTTCAGGGACCGGGCAGACTTGTTGGCTGAGAGTGATGAGTGGTTGATTAGTCGTTTCCGTCTACCGAGACCAATTCTGTTGTATTTATGCAACATTCTGGAGCCTAATCTGACGAGGCCAACTCAAAGAAGCCACGCCATCCCCGCACATCTGCAGGTACTATCCGTGCTGGGATTCCTTGCCACAGGGACCTTCCAGCGGGAGATAGCAGACAGAGCAGGAATATCCCAGCCATCAATGAGCCGCATTTTGCCCAAAGTACTTACCGGCATTAATAGATTAATGCCGGAGTACATTCAATTCCCCTATGGCGCACAAAGGCAACTCGTGAAGCAGGAGTTTTGCGCGCTGGCCAACATGCCCAATGTACTCGGTGCCATAGACTGCACACACATACGCATCAAGGCTCCATCTGTTGATGCATTTGCATTCATAAACCGGAAAAACTTTCATTCCGTGAATGTGCAGCTTTCCTGACTTCGACTTCTGCCAGAATAACTTCAATCTCCTCCTCAGAGAATTTTTTTTTCCTCTCTCTCTCTCTCTTTCCTTGCGCCATGATGATCGCAGGCTGAGCAGATGCACCTATGCCCTTATATAGCGGTCATTTGCTATTCATGGGCGGAGATCTATGCTAATTGCTGATCACCGGGGGCGCGCTCTCAATTTACGCAGGATTGGGATTCATCATGTTACACACGTGTTTACGATCAAATCTGAGTTTTCCGCACGCTTCGTGAATCCGGAGCAGAGTTTTAGTAGCGTGAGAATTTATGTGCAACCCTACACACAGATTTACTCATGGATGATGAATAAGACCCACTGTGAGGTATTCAGCCTTGGATAATCCCTTGGCCATCGCATATGGAAATCTCTCTCCATCGACCTGTGAACTCTTGGGTGGTTGGGATTATTTTTTTGCTGTCATTATTCCTCAGTATTTGCTTATGCAGTGCAGCTACTGGTACATGGCATCAGTCCAAATAAAACAAAATAAAAAAGGAACCCACTGGAGTGTTTTTGTAAATAGTAATCCCAAAACTTGTTGTGTGGATCCCTAAGGCCCAAACAACGACATGTTTAATGTATTTCCTTCCTAATGAAACGTGTGATTATTTTAGAACATTCACTGTTTACTTCAATGATTGTTAGTTATAGCAGTCTTCTTCTGGACTGTATTTTGCTGACACATTGATACGTTTTTTGGGAGCCGTTACACAGCATTAGACCATAGAGGGGTAGAGCAGCACCACTGTTTGAAAGATTGTGGTTATGCCTGTAAAACCCAACATTAACCGTTGGTCTGACACGGGAGACGAACTCCGGTCTCTCTGGTGTAAAAGTCATTACACTACACAATCTATTATCCACCAGCTCTTATACTTTTAGCACGGCTAATAAAGGGCACACTACTTTCTGCACCGGTACTTGATGTTGACATTCACGGGCTGCAAAATCTACCAAGAAGTTAATTTAAAAGGAGATTGAACTGTTACTCTAAACAAGATTCCATCAAATGTGCATTGAAGCATCAAGTCTTAAATGTCTTCTGTTCATGCAGAGACACAGTATAAAGTATACAGTACATGCTGAGCTGCATTTAGATGTTACTCTTCTTATACACACAACTATAACATTCTGCAGTGTCACTGTACCGCAGTAGAAGTGATATTTTGTAACATATTAGTCTGCAAAAGCCTCCTTTCAATTTGACCAAACTAATTCATTTACATGGAGTCCAATCCTGTTATTTCTGCTAGAGATTCAGATATTGTTCGATTCTATTTTAATGCCAATGCTGAAATGTTGTGATGAATGGCCTAAATGGTGCAACCTTTTACAGTGAAGAGGGAGAAAGTGGTTCTGAGCCATAACTCCATCCAAACAAGTAATTAATATTCTCCTGTCGAGCACTCGGCAACCATAGTCTCACCTAATAGAAAACAAAACAAGGATTGAAAACTTGAACAAAGGATTAATAAGCTACGTTTTCAGATGTGGACAAAATTGTGTTTCAGACAGTTGACAAATACCAATCAAGGTTGAGAGACCGAAACAAGTTTCTCCAACTAAGCATGATTTTTGAGCAGTGTTTCTCCAAAACAGAGAAGCAGCAAAACTTGTGGAAAAGATTTAAAACATGGAGGTAAAGAGTTCACGACGACTGAGAGGTAAAATATAACATCATCTGCGTAGAAGGAAATAAGATGAAATTACTGCCTGGGCTATTAGGTCCAACAAGAGAGAAAACAGACCATGAGAAAGCCAGCAGTCCTCTCTAGTCCATACCCGTAAAGATTGAAAGACAATTCTGTATCTAAATATAAGACTAACCATGCTAATCAGACGAGGCCTCAAGTATATGCAATACATAGAGTATATTGTCAGTCCAAACAGTTCATCAGAAGTGCCATACAGGAATCCAATTTCCTTCAAAGCACTTCGGCATACAATTCAAAATTGGATAGATAATTTGAGTTGTGGATGGTGCACTCCACTAGATGCTAGTCCTTTCTTCCAAAGAAGATGGATAATTTCAGTCTTTTGATCTATTTGAAAAGAGCCAACCTTGAGCGAATAGCTAATAGATTGGAGGAAGACAGAACCTATACCGTATGCTATAACTCAGAGAGCAGTTTAGGGAGGAATTCTATCCAGACTGGGAGATTGATTTTCTGGCATGGAATCAAGATCATCATCAAGTTATTTTAAGGTACTAAGGACATGTAGTTGTGAAGAATGCATAATTGAGAGAGAGGGTAGGTTCAAAGAGTTCAGGAACCCGGCCGAAATCGTGACCATCTTCTGGGATTTCAGTATATAAATTACATTAGAAGATTTGAAGGCATAATTTATATCAGCAGTAAGTCTAAATAGGCCCATTTCCATGTTTGACAGCCCTATGGAGCCAGCTGTGCTGATTGTTTTGACCTTAACCTGTTCTGCATGCCAGAGGAATAATTTGACTTAAGTTTGGACTCAAGAGCTGTTTCACAAGCAGTCTTCTCAGGTTTCTCTCTTTGTTCAAATGTGAGAAAAGTAAGTGCAATGAGAGACTAGTTACTTTGCAGACTTATAAATGAGCATTGTGAATTAAAAAATAATAATAAAAAATTGCAATTTTCACTAATTGAATCAATGCATTTGGAATGTCCAGCCAGTCCATAATAAATCCAGGCATAATTTTAAAGCTTTCCACATAGTCATATAACAGACTATTCCTTTAATGTTTTAAATATTTAAGGCAATTCAGTATTTTAGGGAAGAATTGAAGGCTCACACATTCAAATGCAAGACGTAAAGACATACTATATGTCTCTATAGAACTTTCATAATACATAACAAGTACTAAAGACTATAAACATACATAAAATATTAACATTCAACAAATAATTGAGTCCCTGAGGTAGTAACTGGAGTCATGATATACCACAGTTCACATATAGGCCAAAAAGCAATCTACTGAATAACAAAAACAAAGAAAAAAAAGAGTCCATATGCCAGGGGACGATCAGTAGTGGACCGTGAAAGGTAAATGGCAGGTAGGATCACATTAGGAGCCCTTGAGTAGACTTGACATAAGGTGTGGATGTACAGCCGGAGCTTGCTTTGCTTAATTACAAAGGAGGTGTTCCCTAAAGGGGAAGGAGGAGGGTTATAACCCGTGAAGAGGAAAAAAGCACAAATCTAAATATCTAACAGGAAAAATAACAGCCTCAATTCCCCGCTCTCAGCATATCGGCCCTTTGTATTGTGGATGAAAGGAAATTACAAAAACAAAAAATCAACCTCAAGCTCACACAGAGACAGCACTACACAAAAACACGACCAAACTTTTACCATTGAATTATTAATTCAATTTTTTTTTAATCTAACAATAATACTTATACAGAGAGGTTTAATGTATTGCAACTTTGGGGTTTGTTTGACACAAGTAACTTTTAAAAGGGGATATATCAGTATCTATAGTCAAATCATAGAACTCAGAAACTAAGCAAATACATATGTTCATATTGCATTTGCAGCAATGACATGCATTCAGTCTAAAACAAATCTTGATTGCAGTATCTATTGTGGTATTTTCATCAGAGTTCAAGAACCCTTAAATTGACAGTCATTGTTTTTCTTACAATACATAGGCCTAGTTTCGTCCCCGTTTTAATTGAAAAGCACCCACATGCTCTAACACAGGTCCTGCTGACACCTGTCTGTCCATATGCTGTTGTATGGCAGAGTTTTATGAAGGTAATGTCAGTGAAAGCTTTTCCATAACTGGGTTCCAAGGCAAATCCTTTCAAAAGAGCACACAGTCTTCATTTGTGACTTGCCATCTTACATCTGCACTCAATCACACAGGGAGAAATCCACAGTCAAAGAGGCAGAGTCGCCAATCTCTCCACCAGCTGCAGCTTCTCTAAACAAAAATGAATAAAAGCCACAGGTCCAATGTTGGTGCATTTTTCATCAGTAGGTTCACCCACTCACCTCTTTTAAAGCCCTGTCATTTGAACATGCACAGCACTGGCACATGGCACTGTCTGCTCTCTGCACTTCCACACGTCCTTGATTAAAAAACAGACTCAGCTGTGACTATTGCAAATTCCTTTCAGCAGAAAACACACGACAGAGAGCAAAATTACCAACAGAGATGGACAATAAAGGTCATGAGGCAGGAGGGAAAGGAGAGCTTCTTGGATGAATTTAAAAAGGTACACTATGGAAAAGGTTTTGGTGGGTTTTTTTGGGGGGAGGGAGCTAGGTAGAAATGGAATATAATATTCATGAATATTTTGATTAAATGTATTTATTTTGAAATAAAGTGTGTTACCTTAATTTTACATCTAAAAAATAAACTAACTGCAACTACATTCCAACTCACACTGAAGACAACAATAAAACATAATTTGAGCAATACAATTGTAACAGCGACTTGAGGGAACGAGGTCAATAGCTGTGGCCACCTCAGTGCCAAACAGATGTCCGCTGTACAATCACATTATGAAGGACTGAGATTTGATTGATTTTTGAAAAGTCACCATTTGTACAGAGGCAGCTGCTTCTTCATGCATTCATGAAGCGATATTGGATGTGTTTTCATTACTGCTTGCCAACTGAGGCTGTGATGTGCACATAGACCACTGTGTGTCCTGATTCAGAGAGAATAAAAACAGTAAAAACTGTGAGGACATTGGCAATGTTATCTACATGAGCAGCTTGGACGATGTACTTTTATTTTGGACAGACACGTATCCTTCTGTTTGTAAAATAGTATTGTGTAATCTTTAACATCCCATAAAAGGTGCACTAAGAAACTTTGGGTGTATCAGAAGTATAAGGTATATTTTAAAGGTGAAGTAAGCGGTTTATTTACATTAATATAAGTGTTAAATCGCTCTTTATTCATACAGTGATCACTTACATAATGTGCACGTTTCATAAAGCCGATCTCTCAGTCAGCTGCTTTGCATGTAATTGGCAAATAAACTTATTGGAGTATCCCGAAATTTTTATCCAATCAGATGAGAGAACGCTACAAACCAACATTCGTCTCACTCATATATAGTATGTACACTCCATGGTCTCACTGCCGGTGCACGCCAGAGCAACAGATGGGTGAATGTGTATGCGCCTACAATGACGGAGCAGGTAAAAATCCTTCCCAATGTCTATTTTGATGGTTTTTATCATGTTTTATCAAACTTATGGATCTGAGATGATGCTGCTGCTGCTTGGAGATCGCAGTGCATTAATGTGGTGACGTAGGGACGAGCGAGGGGACTGCTAACTGCAGTAACTGACAGGAAGTTAGCTAAAAGAACCCTTCCGCTTACAGCACCTTTAACTTTAATCAAAAAGGTAAATTGGATCCCTTGGACACTGTTTGAAGTTAGAAATATACCTACACAGTAACTGGTTCACTATTTACAGCAGCTGGGACCACATTTGGTTTACAAACATATTTTAGTCTTCCATTTGGTTCCAGGTTCCTCAAAATAATTTTGATTTGATGATGAAAGAGTTATTCAATACTTAGAATTCCATATAGAAAAAAAATATGTTGTGTAAACTAACTGCAGGCTCTGTAAATGTAAACAAATCCGCCTTCCCTGAACCTGTATAGTGCAAGTTTAATCATAGTGATCATTTGTACAATGAGACAATGAAACTGATAGCTTGAATTACGTTTTTTTTTTTTTTTTTTTTTTTTTTTTTTCTTATGTTACCTGGCTAGCTCCATAGACCAGCACTCAGCCCGCAGTATATTTGGGTATCAATGTTAAACACTAGAGAGTCATCCCCAAGTCCTTCATCAAATGAAGATTCATGGTGTGGCTCAGTCATATACTGGGACATAAATCACTGGTGCAGGGCAGACAGTTGTGGCAAGTAATTTCCTGACAAACACACTTTTAATCTCTACATTTTATGTGTTCATATCAACTCTGTCTGACACCAGCCTGTTGGTGATTTGAGATTAAAAATACATGACAACTGTCAGATGATTTTTGTAAAATGATAAATGGTTTATCTCCAGCCAGTGACTGTCTCCATGAGGGAAGTATGAGTACAAATACATATCCATTTAATTATTTACTGTTGACCGAATAACACGTTGTTTTGAAAACTGCAGACACAACAGCGTCTATTTGTGCTGTTAAAGTGTTGGCAAAATATTGTCCTTTTTGGCCGCTCCAAGCACCAGTACTTTTCCACAGATCCAAACAACTTCACACTGCTCTCCCCTGGGTCATCAGCAACACACCCGCCAAGTGTGAAGTAGATCGGATGAAATGTTGGAACCTACACACACACACACACACACACACACACACACACACACACACACACACACACACACACACGAGATTAGGCTGAGATTTTTCCCCACATTCGAATGACAAATGGCTCCACTCTGTCACTGCCCCAAGCATCTCAGCTGCTCAAATGTCAATCTTTATGGCTTTACGGCAGAAAATGACTAAATGCAAATGTCACCTCTGTAAAAAAATAGCCTTACATTTCATAGGATTAATTATGCGGCAAAATGGTGATGGCCCACGTCTTAAGCAAATATTGCCTGAACCCAAACTAATTGAATATTCCACTGTGGGCAGAATGCATTAATCTCTTGTGGTTCATCTACATATATGTCTGCAAATTGTGTCTGAAAAACGATGCGTTTTGAACCAATTTCCCAGAACTGTTGCACACCACACACACACACACACACACACACACACAGTACATCTAATTGCACATTGCCATTTCCATTCTACAACAGCAACACAGCTCTCCTAACAAGCAGGTGAGAATTTAAACCACGAGAGAGTATAATTGAATTTAAGAGAGCGAGTGAGTCTTGTCGATGAACTAAATTGGTCTTTTCTAGACCATTAAGAAATTACCCAGCCATGCTAACAGTGCCCCTCCCTGAAGACTTGCAAGACCAGCTTCAGGTTTTAATAGATATCAAGGATTTCATTCAGTGGATATCTTGGACAAGAGAAGTGAAATAGATTGTTCATGTAAAATGTATTGACCCTATTGACATACTGAAGAATCCCCTCTTGAATACATGTCATGTATTGTCAACACAGATTAGCCAAAATGATGGTAAATGTATCTCATAGATTTATTGTAATTGATGATAGCCTACCATGCCAAGTGTCAAACTCATTTCAGTGATTGATATGCTAGAATCTGCCCTCACATCTGCGTTGTTGGGTTATATAACGTTTATTACTGCTTTGGAAAGCTTCCAAACTGTGCAAACGGTTGATGTTGTCTCAGTAACAAATGCACAGCGGCAGAGGAGAAGACCTTCACAGTTTTGTTCACACTAACACTGCTCCTGAGACTGCTTTCCTGCCTACATTTTTATTCATCTTTTACGAGGTCACACTGGGCTGTCTCGCTACATTACTGCACCATCTACCATTTCACACATGGAATTTGAAAACCCTGGAGTTTAGTTTTTCACTTTGATTCTTTTTAAAATGTCATATACGGTAGATAGATACCATATTTTTTTTTCAAACCAGGGCAATTCTATGTTTCTGTTTTCTGTGGAAGCTTGAATCCAATGGGAATCTGGCCTTCTGATATCAGAAAGAAGATCTGTTGGCCTAAACTACGGTATGATGTGTGAGAGGATAAAAAGTTTAAATAAAAGAAGCAGCAGTATTGTAACTAATTCATGTTGCGGGCTATAAATGTCACCCTTTTAAAAAGGATGAAAAATATTTGTTTGACAGTCCGTGGTTGATGCGTTTTAGGTAGGCCGCTATAGGTTACGCAAAGTGCATCCATTAAGATGTTTTATTAACAGCTTGGTTGTTACGATATCGTTTTTTGCAGAATGTGAAATGAGAAACGTGCTATGGAGCCATTTCTACTATATGCTGGCCAGATATACTTTGATGACATAACAACCCAGTGGAGAGGCTAAAGCTCTTTCAGACGTTAAATCATGTAGCATATGAACAAATGTTTGACTGAATACAAGAAACTGCAATAGCTAAAAGTAAGTAGAATCGAAAAAATTTCAAAAACAAATGTTTCTGCTGCATCTCAAGACTTGCAATAAAGTGCCAGGCACCTCTCCTGTCTTATGCTAGCTAATTGCTTCTGGCTACCAACATATTATACAGAGAGATAAAGATGAGAAGCTTGGTACCACTCAATGACATGGCACTGTAATGACTTTCGGAAATGTTTAACAGTTCCTTTGAAATAATTTGTCAGATGACGCAATAGATCAACAGCAGGAGGGAGGTTTGGAAATAGCCTGTTGCCCCACCCCCCCACCCCCACCCACACCCCCCACACACACACACACACACTTGTGTCAATCAGCAGAATGATAGCATGGGGCATCATTCATCTGTGCTTGTGCAAAAAAAAATTTAATTAAAAAACAATAAAAATGGTTAGTGCTATGGAAACTGATTCAGAGAACGAATAATGCGGCTCTTGCCATCCAATGAAGAGGAGAAAATGTTCCTCAAATGAATACATCAAATATAATAAAAAATGTCATGATGTTTCAAAATGTTTTGCCCACCATGTGTGCTCTTTCTAATGGCAACTTACTAGATAGTGACCAACTCCTTATACCAGTGTAACAGTGTGGATGAAAAAACACACATGTTCGCATTTGCTTTTACCAATTTTCCTGATATTCTGTAATAATTTGAGCTACCATTGCATTAAGGAGTGTACACATCTCAACAGTAACTTCTGTTGGCCACTAAGTGAATAAGGGCAGCAGAAGTGAATGACTTGTATTGACTGACTGACTAGAATCAATACTTTTAGTTTGTGCCTGTGTGAGATGAGGTGTGCAGCAAACACAGTGTAGTGTCTCCAGGGGTCTGTGGGGTTACCGTGGTCGGAGGAGTGTTTTCATAAGTGTCTAGTTGTCTCTCTGTATATCATTTCCAATACAATATTCTAATAATTTCTCTATATACAGCTCTGGAAAAAATTAAGAGACCAGTCTGGATTTTTCTTAAATTTTTATCTCGACATTACTCATTAAAAATACTCTAAATGACAATATGTTCAGTGTGAATTTGGTAGACATGCTGTCAGAAGTTTATATTATGAAAAACAAAATGTTTCAAAACATATGCCTCTAAAAGAGTAAGACAAGAGACACTGAACATTTGGAGTGTTCTCTTATTTTTTTCCAGAGCTGTATATATAATATATTATATATATTATATAATATATATAATATATATATATAATATATTCTAATAATATGCAGCAGACTCTTGAACTGACAGCAGGTGGGAGTCTGGCGCAGTATGAAGCTCTTGACTGAGCGGTGGGTGTTGGGTTTGCCTGAATACACGCTGCAAAGACACTGTTGACTTTTCAATCATTTTCACTTTGTCCTACAGAGCAGAAAGTGGTTGTCAAGGGGACAAAGACAAAGGAGGAGGAGAACATTGTATCTGCATGGATGAAAGCTGGGCTATAATTGAATCATAATAATAACACAGTAATACTTTTTTTCATAAAGCACAATTATGGCTTTAAATCAAGCTCAAGGTACACTACCCATACATGGAAAAAATTTAAATAACTTAATATAACATGCAAAACCAATACACTTAAAAATATTTTAATTAATACCCAAAGAATAAGCTAAGTTTAATTCAATATTAAAGTGTGAAACAGCAGCAAGACATTTTTTTTTCAAGCACTGGTCCGATTTTCTTTTTGTATTTATAAAATGAAAAACAAAGGCTGTATCCAAAATGGGTTATGTATTAACTTTGCACACATACAGTATATGTTGTAAAAGTGATATACTGTAGATTTTAACTTTTGGCTAAATCCAACATCTAAATTTAACGATGCAAATGTGCATATTTATTCAAAAATAATGTTCAAATGTGATCAACCGGCAAAGGTTTCATGATTATATACTGTATAATACGTTAAAAAGTGAACCTCTTCACATGCACTGTCTCACCTCATCTAGTGTTTAGAAGAATATTGTATAACACTCATATTCACAATCCCCCTCTGGGCTGGAGCTATATCCAGTCCATTGACAAGGCAACCTTTAGAGTGCATGATGCGGATGAAAAAAATATTTGATACATGTACTGAGCTTTAGAGCATTGTATTTGGGTAAAATCAATTCTTAAAGTTACAAGAAAACAGCAGAACTTGACCTTTAAAATACTGGAAGACAGCAGAGCTAGACCAAACTGGATTGACGTGTTTTTGTATTTATTTTTACCCTTTTTAAAAGGTAGTATCTAGCAAGTGAAACCTACTTCAACCTCGAGGGAAGA
The DNA here is from genome assembly GCA_026122265.1 of Ammodytes dubius. Lineage (NCBI taxonomy): Eukaryota > Metazoa > Chordata > Actinopteri > Uranoscopiformes > Ammodytidae > Ammodytes > Ammodytes dubius. The sequence continues at coordinate 26,135,978 of CM047516.1, forward strand.
ATCTTAAATTACATAAGTAAAAGGAAGGGTTCAAGGAGTTGTCTATGTCCCGTGCATGCTCTGCTTAAGGTCAGGCCTATGTCTTACAAACTTTTCCAAAACATTAATTTTGATATTTTTCTTTTTCCTGGCTATTGGGTCATTTTACTCTCAGACGCACTGAATTGGAAAGCACACATTGCTGCTTCAGTGGCCTTTTTTGCCCATATAAAAAACAGTCACTTCCTAATATAATTTCCAGGCACACAAAAATGGTGTTTTGGGAGATGTCCAGTAAAAGATTGGGGCAGAATATATACACCCTCTCTCACAACACACACACACACACACACACACACACACACACACACACACAGCAGCAGCTAGCGGCCCCAACTATTCCCAGACCATGCACTTCAACAGCTAGAGCTGGTGAGCGGGGCCAGCAGTGAGTGTGTGGATGTCAGCCAGAGAGGTCAGACCAGTCCCAGTGTATCTATCATAGCTGGCAGGAGGGTCAGTCTGTCAGCTCCCCACGGTGAAGCCGCCTTCCACCGGATCAGAGGGGACGCTCCACTGCCTCTGTGACCCCTGGAGAAAGCTCAAGGGGACACAGCAGGACCTGACACTGTTTCAATGAACTGCACTCACACAATATAAGAAGTTACAAAAAACTGAATGAAACCCTTTATGGAGAAGCTGGTGTCTATTTTAAAAGGCCAGAGAGAGAGAGAGAGAGAGAGAGAGAGAGAGAGAGAGAGAGAGAGAGAGAGAGAGAGAGAGAGAAAATCAGAGGTTTTTTTTAACTTGGAGGTATGGACAGTTTACTGCAACCAAATAAATGAACAGTTAGTTCTCTGGAATATTTGTGAAAAAATTATATTAAAATCAGAAAATAATTAACAGTATTAATGCAGTTTATTTGGTTAAGTCCCTTAAGCCTCCTACGAGAACATTAACATGTAAATGAAACAGTCAGTGTTTGTATTGCAGCAGTGTTATACTCAAACGGGTAACTACACAGCACAAAGTGTTTGGGAGGAACCCAAGACCCCCCAGAGACATGTACCTAACCCAAAATGAATCCTGAAATTGAGCTATAAACACAAGCTGCCACAGTGTTCTGCCTCTTTGCGTTTAACTACAGGTGCATTAACATCCCTCTAAATGAGATGCATGTTCCTCAGTGGAAGAATTAAGTGTTTGGTGAATCGCTGGGAATAAATATGTGAAGTTTAAAAGTCAAGTGGCTTTATAGGAATGTTTAAATAAAGATGTGCTTAGCATACTCCTATACCATAGTGGACATATTGTCATTGACCCTGACCCACTGCAATGCTAAACAGATGAAGTTACATGGGATAATCCTTCAATTGTGTTGTGATACAGTATATATATATTTTTTTCCTGAACATGAACATCATCTTGCTGATTATATGAGTGAGCACTGAGTTCTTATAGATCAGTGATAGCTTTGCCGACTATTTGCTTTACAGAATATGCTGATTCTAAGTAGTGAAAGGAGAAAGTTGGTTTTAGGTTAAAATGACACCATATGTTTAAGTGTAACTAAACATACAGAGATAAATAATTTCATTATTATTGTTTCAACTGTTCATATATGTATGTACATAGCATACCATGGCTACATCTGCAAAAAGTGTGAAGAGTGAATAGTAGTTTCTCTTAGGGACTCTTACCTGGTGTTGAAGTGAGCATATGGTTTACAAATACCTCCTGGAGTCATGAGCTGCTGAACACGTTTCCCTGTTTGCAAGGAAATTGGAAAATAAATCTTGCAGCCGAGCTGAAGGATTGTTAAGAGTATTCTGCCTTTTTTTTTCCACCCGTCTTAAACTATAAGCTACAGGTTTTTTGAACACACAGGCCCACCAGGCGAGTGGGAGCAGCATGTTATTGAATCTACATCAAATTACTACAATCCGTATTTTTTTCATCTTTAGAAAATCGCACAAACGTAAACGAATGTAAAGGTTCAACTGCGAAAAATACCCACTTTAAGGATAATGTAAAAGTCAAATGTGTCTTTCCTTTTCCAAAGAATGGTGTAATATAATTGAGATGTAGCACTACGGAGCTATTTTTCTCTGTTATTAGGGGCTCTATATGTGCAGCTTCTGTTGCTCAGGAACTAAAATCCCATTCAGGTTGAACTTCTTAAAGTCAAGTTGAATTTATGTGGGAATTTTTTTATTACATTTTCTCATGTGCGTGTGTGTCAGTGTGTGTGTGTCTAGATTTGACTGAGTTATGCCTACGAGACTGGAATACGATTTGACTCAAATTCACCACATTGCATCTTTGACACCTGCCTCCACACCCACCTCCCCTGCCTCCTGGGAGAAGCTTTTGGCGTCTGTGTGTGGCTTTGTCCTGCTGAATCACCCTGTCTCTTTACACAACACATGCTCTAAATGCATGATGGTTAAAATGCTGTCAGATTAATGAGGTAAATTAGTAGCGCATTGTATATATTAATTACCTATTCCCTACTGTATCTTAACCTTCTTTAACTCAGTTTTAGTCAGACCAAGTGTGTTCTTTGTGGAAAATACCAAGTGATATTCAAATCTGAGAAAATTTAATTTAAATTATTATAAAACGGGTATCCTTACATGTTGATAAGACATTAATAACAACAACGCTTAGTGTCTTGATTTGATTGACTGAGCGATTCATACAATAAAGTACAGTTCAGTTCAGGTGGACTACTTCACCAGCATAGTAATTCATCGTGTGTCTGTCTATTTCTATCCTAAATAATGGCTGCTATGCCCAACTGGCCAGAAAAGTGGACAGATTTACCACCCATCGCCAACACTGAGGGTAGCATCACAATTACAGTGTCCAGGTGTATTTTAACAGAGCCTCCGTGCATGAATGTTCTGGCTTCAGACCCAGTTTTCAGCTCCCTGCCAAGAACAGACTGGAACATGTAACAACTGTCAGAGCAGCCAGTTTATCCTCACATAACAGGTGTGTGAATACTACCTGGTTTGTGGAATGATTGGAATAATGGGATTTTCAGTTTTTTTTTAAAGCTAAATAATACATGACCTTGTGTTATGGCGCTTTTCCATTACATGGTACCGGCTCTACAAGCCTGTTTTTGTTTTCCACTATGTTAAAATAAATGGTACCTACTTTTTTGGAATCTACTCTGTCACTATTCCAAAAACGTAGGTACTTAAACGGTGATTGGTCAGAGATCTTTACAATTGGTGCTACCCTGTCCTGCACAATAAACAGCTAAGCTACTGTAGCGGTTTCAGTGTGTATGCTAGCTTTCTCTTCAGTTTGAACTCCCTGTGCTACTAATACAATACTAATAGAACCACATTCTAGCAACCACAAATCACACAGGACAAAGCCAGTGACTCAAAAAGAGATAAATGTGAAATATGTTTCAAGTCGCAGCAGGAGCTGTCCATGGTGCTGAAAGTCTGTATGTGGAGGGCTCAGAATGACATCATACAGTGCAGACAGCTAGATTCACTCAAACTAGGTCCATTACATTTTCACCCTTAGAGGCAGAATCTCATCAAGTCATGTTATGTTCACACTATGTTTTAATATGAAGAATACCAAGCCTGGATTTTCTCAATCCAATGCTTGTAATAATGAATTGGTTTAAAATCATGGATGTTTCCTTTAAATTACATTGCTTATTTTCAACAAGTCCTCCACAAAAATAGATTGTTTTTCCATGCGCTCTACACAAACACATTTTCTGATGCAACATCCCCACTTCTGCTGTTCACACTTTCATGAAAAGTCTGAGTCACTTATCAGCCAAAATTAAGAGAAAATAATGGATTTTGGCCAATTTTGCAGTTAGTCTGAACAAAGCCTTTGGCACCTAACCAAGTTTCACTTTCCTAAAATGAATGATGCTGCCAATGTTTTTGGAAGGATTTTCTAAACGGTTTAAGGATGTACTGGTAGGGACAAACTGTGCTGTGGATTCCCTTCCCTTTCACAGGTTGAAGTTATTAATCAAGAGACTCTGAACACAACTTGCTTTCCTTCAGTAGACTTGAAATTATTCCCTCCAGACTCGAGCAGCAATCTCTAGGGAGGAGGTCGCCACGACGACAGCATGATATAAATGCAATATGAAAGAAAAGACGGTTTAATGTTCTTTTTAGAGGCAGAATCTTGCTTTCCTCTGCTTCTTGGAAGGAAATGTCAGTGCTGACTAATATCTAGGTGGGCGGCCACTTAGGCTGGATACTGGGTCGGGCCCTAGACTGCTGTACCTCCACCGGCTGTTCTACTTTAATTTGCAAAACAAGTATACACTACGAGCCCTGGATGACAGCAGAGGGATGTTGCCTACAGGAAAATAATAGTTATGTTCCCTATAACCCTTTGCCTGGGCTCGACCTCAGCACACCGCAGGTACAAATAGACCATTATGCTCAAGGAGCCGAGCGGACAAAGCACATGTTCAGCTGCCATCTTTTCAAAACTCACGGGGAGCAAATTACAGCAAATGGTCCTTCACCATGTAGAACACCTCTGCTTTTCCAAGCAGCTGCAGCAAGAAGCAGACCCACAACACCAAGCCATCATTAACAGGAGCTGGTGCTGGCTGTTGTTCAGGATGTGTGCATGTGGAACAGATTGTAGCTTCAGGGACAAGTTGGAGAAACAGCCAAGACTCCAGATGTGAATTCACCTGAGAAATGATGGCTGCAAAAGACATTTGGAACCACTGAGACTCATGTTCAATATTTCATTTTGACAGTGACTAAATCACAAGTCATATTATGGAACTTTTTCATATAAATGAAGGTTGGTTACATTCAAGAAATCACAAAACGAGTTGACGCAAACCACTTGATTGAGCCACTTGATTAAGCCAATCAGCTCCACTCCAACTCTCAGTCTGTCTCAGTATGGCGGCAGCGTTTACAAACTGGTGTGTGCCCCCCTGACACTGGCACAGGAGCTCAAAAAGTGCCCACTAAATAGTTCAGTTGTTGATTCTACTGTTAAGAAAAAAACCTGGATGTACAGCAGAAGAAGGTATGAAATCCATGTGTGATCACTGAAAGGCTTACGTCATGTACATGTACTCACAGTGTTGTTGAAATGACTCTGAATTCCTCATGGGGCGAGATAAGTTACGCACTATACCTTTAAACATGACTTTAATTTCAGGTTTCTGATTAAAAAAAGAGACCTGAGGTTATCTGAAGTCTACAGCTCAATCCCAAAGTCTGCTCTGAGCCCGGAGCACTGAACCATCACAGACTTTCAATAACGTCCCATGCATAATCAATGTAAAAGCCCTGGCTGATGGAGTATTTGATCGGCTTCGTGTGGGTCCTGCTTTGAATGTGGTGGGTCTTTTCTTAACCAGCATATATCTGCCCCCCCTTAGGTTTGCATCAATCATGTGAAATTGATGAAGTTATGTTATATTATATTGAACGTCACACACTGGAGGCCAATGGAAAATGGCACTCAGCAGAAGTCAAGAGAGCTTCCGTGCATTAGATTACCCATACTTCTGGTATAGAAAGAGTGTAGTTGTAGTACATGTATTTGAATACAGCATAGTTTAAAAATACCCATACTACTACTATATACGGTTGGGATTTTTAGTGTGGAAATCAGTAGCTTTTTGAGAGAGTCTGACCAGATTCTAATGTGCACCAGTAGTTACGTCACATCGACAGAGCCTCCAAGTGAAAACAACCAGCAATGTGACTGATATATAAGCAACAGGCAAGTTCCAGGCACTTTAAAAAGGCCAATGTTATACCTGCTGCATGCTAACCAGACATGTTTTATGATCAGCTGTAGAGTTAAGAATAGAAAAAAGAAAGAGTATGCAATTTGGAAGGCAGCCCTTGTTTCTTCCCTATACATGCACACATTAGTGTCTGACCAATCAGCTCCATTCAAAGAACAAGATTGACTGACTGATTAATCTAAGTGCCCCATCACCACATGGTGCCCCTCCACCAGTGTATAGGCTTAAAAGACACTAAATAACAGCACACAACATACAGCCTGAGGACTATTTTAATCACAAACACTCTCTCAGACAGAGAAACACTGACGAAACAACTCAGACTTGAAATCAGTCATCTCATCTCAGCTTTAAAGTGTCAATAGAATCAGTGCGTGCAATCATCAAGTGCACACTGAAGTGGTGGTGACAGCATGGTTCCTTCCATTGACTTAATGATAATCAATTCCTTCTGACTCGACACAGGACTCTCTAAATGAGAAGAGCTGATGAAAACACCTTGTGCAGAATAAAAACACTTGGCATGATACAGTGGAGTTAGTACAACAACACATGTTCATTACAGAAACAGCAACTCTTCAAGGGACAGATGTTGCACGGTTTTTTAGAAAACACTTAGAACAACATAATGACACATGGATTTAAGTTTGGTACAAATTATAGTGGACAATTTTGTGTTGAGTCTCAATTTGTCGAATGCCTGTTGAATGTTTATTTCTGCCTCAGCTCTTGGTTGAAGGTTATTATGCTAACAAGCTAAACTAAGATGGCAAACATGGCAACCACACGCTGCTTAACAGTCTGTATGTTTACATCATCACCCTGAGAGCAAGATAGCTGAAAACATTTAGTGAACAAAGCACTGTGTACACTGCACTACACAGTTGTGTTTTTAATTTGGGTGGACAAACATCTGTATGTTACATTTCCATGGTGTACTGACATTCCCATTTAGCTGAAAGCCCAATCACTGTCCTTATAAGTAGGCTACACGCTTATAGAGTGGCTAGTCTGGCTGCAGACTATTACGCCCCGTCAACACATAATGCTTTTAGCTGCGTTTTTCAGCCATCAGTCTTTATTTTAATATATAAATCTTTACAGGCCATGTAATGGCTTGTGCTTTTAGGCTTGAAGTCCTTTTTCCTCCATGTTGCACATGTACTGTACCTACAGTGATTGTGTATTGAGCTCTTAGATGCCAAGATGAGGTGACAACATACAGCATATTGGCTGAATGCATCATGTTTGCACACTGAACAACCCTGTCCTTAAGAAATTATGTTAAACAAATGTGTTGAAGGAAACTTAATACCATTTATGTTAATCAACGTTTACTAATTATATAAGTAGAACATGTAATGTGGTTGGCAAGTAGCGACAAAGGTTATGCTTGACATATTAGTGAAACGTTGACTGCCAACTTACACCATTTGTTTTGCCAAAATATCCTATCCTGCAACACCATATCAGCTTTAAGTGACTACTGCATTACTGAACGTCTTGCCGTTATGTTTGGGCACTGGTTAAGGTTAGAAAAATATCATGGACTTGTCTTCACTCACTGCTGGCTTTTCCGGTACAAAACCATCCCTGCGTTTCAATACCCATACTTCCCTACTATTTAGTATGCCAGAAACAGATTTAGGATTTCCCAATACATGCACGTCAATTGCAGTATGCTGAAAATACATAAATGCCCCACTAACTCAATATCATTTTGGAGTATTCATCTTTATTCTTGATATTTCTCGACATAATGAAAAGAAAACTTCCTTATGTGATTTATTTTTTCACTCCTGTGGCCCTAAAACTTTTCTGTACTTACTGTAAGTATGTAGTGAAGTAAAAAGAAAAATTATGTAATCTTCTACGCAGTGAATGTGTTTTATCAACATTTAAACAAAACCACAATCGTACCACGACCGTAACCTAAGCACTTTAGTGGCTTAAACCAGATGGGGCTCAGAATGCAAACAGAAGTCTCTGGTGACCAAAGTCCTTCTCACCTCATCCCTAGACACCTCCCTCCAGGGCTGCTGAAGGATATACATTTAGCGCATCATTTACTTTAAAAAACTGCCTCTGAACTTAATCCAGCCAAGGATTTCGATGTACTTGGGAAAACAACGCAGCACTGTATAAACCTTATTCCTAGGAGACAGGGCTGCAATTAAGGAGGATTGAAGTTGCTACTTTTCCCCCCTCACCACCATAGTTGATTAAACACTGTTTTCTAAGGGTGTTTATTTCCTAATGATCTGTCATTAGCGCCTTTTTTTAGAATAGATATATCTTTAATTAAAAAAAGAGAGATTGCATCAAGGTTGAATTTAAATCTTGTCTGGATGAAATATGGGAAGGACGTGGGTTTGCTCTGTTTAGCTGTGAACTTTGATGAGCACATTTATTCTCTGATGGGAAAAATCCTAATGACCCCATTGCTTTTCCTTAAGCATGACCCTGTAGTTGCATTTTCATCCCTATTTGCAACTAAGCAACTCTGCAACTTCTGTATATGGTTATTTAGACATCTTAAGACAGAAATATAGGATTTGTTTTTCCAGCATTGTTTCCTCAAAAAAACAAAGTGTTTTTTTAATTGGCAAACAACCATGATACAGGGAGGTAGACGGAGGAGATATTTTTACTTGTTTGCATAAAACATGACTCCTGCTTCAATTCCGTGCTCTTGGTAATACCTCAAATGTGTGTTGTTGCCGCCGACCGTCCCACAGCTTGTAAATTGTGCATCTGTTTTATCACCCCACCGACACTGCATCACATTTACAAGAATATGGGACTATAGTGAGAGGAGGACCATCTACCTCTGTAGGGCCTGCTTCATATCCGTCCCCCAGGAAGCCATTACTGTGAACAAGCTCGGTTTATATGGAGAGCGTCTCCAAGCGAACGCAGCTGAGTTGGCTGGGTACAACCATGGTGGTGATATATTATTAGTCTGGTCTCCCACGATAAAGACACGATTTGTCAAATGCATAGTTTTTTACCTCTCAAAGGAGCACGTAAACTGCCAAATGCCTGAAATGCATTGTGTGAACAATTCAGAATATGGAGAATAAGTAAAGCACAAGGAAATGCAAACACAGGCCCCGACACACACACACACACACAAAACTTTGATACTAGCCTGAAATAGCTCTTAACAAGGAAGATGTACATTGTCTCAACATCTATATTTCTTCAGCGTATGTGAATAACAATTGAAACTGAAATATCATCAGTCTGGCTGTGCAGTCAAGCCTATAGTTTACATAACCGATACCTCCATCTGTTTACAGGTTGATTGCCTGCCCCCAACAACACCTTCTTCTTAGTGGTCCTTTGTCTCACTTTGTTCCCCCGTTATATAAACATGTACACACTCGTTAAAAATAAAAAAGCTATTGTGTCAAAGTGTGCTTGGCTTCTTAAAAGAAACCAGAGGGATTATGTTAACCGCATAAACTGTGCTGTGGCTATGAATATTTATTGAGACAAACTTTTTAATTAAAAAAGTTAGATTGTGAACTATTGTTTATTGTTGGTTTTTCCTCTATTACTTGATCTTGAGACAAAGTTAGCTTATGACTTCAAAATATAGCTGCATACTAAAACCATACTGTCTACAATATGGGTTGTAGAATAGTATTTTTGCCTTTAGTACACAAACAAATTCAACATACTTCACTGCCTTCAGGTAGCAGTAGTAGTTGGCAATTATAGTGGTACCATCTGCAATGTATCTTTATTTGTCCCAGCTGTGAGCAGCTCCTCCATTACCTTAATACATTGCACTGTGGAACAACAGTGCCCAGCAACAGCAAACTTTGGAAGTGTTTTCTTGGCTCGCATTTTGTCATTCATGCAATTAATTTAGTCACTTTTCTGTTGTGAATTTTCAAAATACTCGAAACCTGACAAGAATTAATATGAAGTATAGTGTGGGATAAAGTGTGTGTGTGTGTGTGTGTGTGTGTGTGTGTGTGTGTGTGTGTGTGTGTGTGTGTGTGTGTGTGTGTGTGTGTATGGTTGTCTGTGTGCAGGCCTTTCCCAATTACATGAACTGCACATTATATCCATAGTCAGACAAATCCATAACATGATGGTAAAACATACAAGTCAGGTGTTGTGAATTAGAATGTCAACAGTATAGTGAAACTACACTTCCTTGCAGTGCTAATCCAAACACACATGCAGTGTTTCAAACAAGCTGTTGCCCCCCAGAGTACCTTGGTAAACTTGGATTCAGTTCCACCTCCTGATCAGTCAGTAACTCGCCCTCCAGTGTGGGGAGGCAGTGGAAACACAAAAACAACCTGTGATAATGGCTGCCTTAAGTTAAAGGTCATTAAGTTACTGTGGAAAAAGGCCTAATAGAAATGTCAGGCCTGTGTTGGACCAACAATGTATCAGAGGTGTACCAATCCTCTCCCCCGAGCTAGGCAGTAGCTGAGACAGTTAGCAGGGAGTCAAGCCAGTTCTGCCAGTTCTGTTCAGTTAGAAAACAACTGAGCTGTATTCAATTATTAAAACTGTTTACTGTGTGACAATGTGTGACGCACTGTTTTGATGTGATCCGCTATTTTAAACACCAATTAAAACCCACAGAACAGGAAGACAGGAGTCAAAACAAACAGCTTTGATTACATTTTTAATGTCTCACAATTCATGCCGGTAAAAAGTTCCCTCAGATGGAAGTTAGGCAAAAAATAACTTGTGTAGGAAAACGTTGTCTGAACTAAAAAGTGGGACACCAAAAGGTCCTTGCAACGGATTGTTCATTATTAGAAAGCCACTATAATGCCCGCAATGTGTGACAGGGGCGTCATAGACTAAAGCCCGCTAAACCCTCGATACTTTGAGTCCATAGTTCAAGGCTCAACATTTCAGATCAATGGGCCTTGTGGTGTGAAGAACATGAAGGGAAGGTCAACATGGACACATCTGGCTCTTCTGAACGGTAAAATACAATGTTCTAAAACAACCTCCAAGAGGGAACATGTTCTAATGATGTCAACAAGTCCTCTGATGTCCTCCTGCATTGTCTCCCTCTCCTCCCTCAACCTGCTAATCACGTCATTACCAAATATTTTCTCCTTTTTGGGACAATTACGTTAATAGATGAGATGGTCATTTATCACAGAGGTGACAGGCTAATGTTATCAGTTCCTGGCAGCAGGTTTTAATCATTTTCTTACGGGGAAAAAAAACTGGTGGTACATTATCCAATATACTGCACCTCTTGCAGAGTAGGGAAATATTATTAAAAAAAAAGTTGCAAGGCTGGTAGATTGTGAGACTTGCTAACTGCACTTGAGCTCTCTCGGTTTCAATCTTTTGAGAGCTGCATATCAGAGAGCACAATAGGAACGTTGTATCATCAGAGCTGAACGTCCAATAACCTCCAAAACCAGCCGGGCTATACTGAGCTCATGTATCATATCATATGGCACAGCGGATCTGAGCTTAACACTGAAAGTTGCATTACCTGAGCACACAATCTAATAGCATTTTAACAAGAAACAGCATTTTCTATTACAGTGCTAGGATACAGCAAGGGAAATGCTGCTGTAGCATTGCTGTAATAGTTGCACTGCCTGAATCTATGGGACAAGGCCTTTTGAGGGAATGTTTTATTCCATTTATTATAATTGATTCATAAAAGCTGAAAAATAATTGAAATCCCTCTAGTCTCATACACAGAACATGCGAATGCCAACCCTAAGCAGTTCAGCAGTTATGTTCTTATGTGTTATTCAACATCCTGGTCTCATGTTGCTTGTTGCAGGCGGTGCTTAAACTGTTCTGCGTAAGACTGTGGTGGAATACTTATGTTTATTCAAATACATAGTTTCTATCTAAATGCTCCTGTTCAGTATTTTTTCTGGCACCAAAACCAACCTGTTAAGGTGAGTGGAGTGTGGTAACTGGGGTGTTTATACAGATCAGGTGAAGAAGTGTGACTTTGATGCTCATTTTGGCATGAAATTACACTTGTGTTTCCTTCTGTTTAGATCACCTTCCATCACCAATGTAAAAACAAAAGGCCTAAAAAGGACGAAAGCAACAAACAAAAAACATCCGCTAAGTGCACAGTGTTGTTAGTTCCCAATACAACTTAGTCCAACCACTAATGTAGCAACCTTTCTGAAGAATAACCAATTAGCTCATAGCCTTTCAAATATATCACATATGAACTTCATTTATACAGCGCTTTTGTCCCAGGACAACATTTACACCAATGGTTTTCAAACTGTGGGGCCTCTTAATTTTCCTCTCAAAGTGCACCAGATTCATGCATTTCACTTTAAAAAGGTGAAAAAAAATCTCCTCCATCAGGACATTGGAGGCTCTAGCGAAAAAAACACTGGGTGTGTGAATGACATTTAATCAATAATTTGGGCAAGTCTGTCTGCCTATCTTTCTCACTCCGCTGCACACTCATCACTACTATCCTTAAAGGAACCAGGATTAAAACACTGGATTAAGATGCTAAAATGTATTAAACAACGTGTTTAAAAACGCACAAAAATGTTACGAATGTTTCAAAAATATGGTTAAATTTGTAAAATAATTAAAAGATCTTTCAAAACACACAGGGATTTAGATTTTTTTTTTTAGGGGGGGCTCCACTGAAATGTGTTCTCTGAGAGGGGGCTCACTCTCTCACACTTTGAAAACCCCTGATTTACACCATTCACACACAAACACAAACCAACAGATGAAAGCAAGCCACCAAGCATCAGGGATTCAGTGTCTTGCTCAAGGACACTTCAGCATGTACACAAGAGGAGCTGGAGATTGAGCCAACTGTGGCTAGAATAAGCAGCAATATGCAGCAACTTCCACATAAATGCAACAAAACACAGATCAGCCTAGATTTTAGTATTGAAAAGCTCAAGTGAAAAACACATTTTCCATACAACAAAAAGTAATGGAAGACAGAGGTAGAATCACTTACAATTTGTTGCTCAACAGCGAATATGAAGGCGTCTGGTCGGGCCAATAAAGTGCCAGTGTGAAGCTTCACCAAAAAAAGCACATGGCAATTAGGGGTCCTTTAAAGATTCACCTTGGGCCTTCGTCCAACAATGTGCCTGACTTAAAGTATTTTCCTTTCTTCCTCCTGCTCTCCATTATTTATCTCTCTTTTTTTCTCTTTCTTCCCCCTCCCATTAAAAAAGACATACAATGAGCATATTTGGGAAATAAAAGTAAAACCAAATGGAATAGAATTATAAAGTGCATAGCAATGCCAATAAAGTAAGCCATATAAAAGAAACAAACTGAATAGAAAGCCATTTTTAAACTACTTTAGGCCTATTCTTACAATTCTTGGATAGAGTTTAGTGGCAATACTTTGAGTGATGGAGTGATGGTATGTTTTGGTTGAATGTGTAGAGCTCAGGCCTTTTGGGGTGAGCGCATCCTGAAGTCAGTGTGCTGTGGGGTTCAGGTAGGGAGAGCAGTTTGGTTAAGGTCAGGGAAAAGACTGTTGTTTGGTTTAAATGCTAATGAAGTGAACGAGTTCTCGCCTGCGCTTCAAGTCCCTTTGATCGTTTTCTTCACTTGAATGCCACAGGTTAATCTCTTTAACCTTAACCGAGGGCTTCAAGTGTCAAAACAAATCCATAAAAAAAGCACAGTCGACGTCGATAGTTTGCCACCTGCTCCATATGCTCGGAAGAAAAAAAAAGTGTTCTCATTATATTGATTAAAAAACATTATTCATGGAGAGAAAAAAATCCTCTCGATTTGTTTTTGCTGATACAAATAAGCATTATCTAGACATCATTACTAGGAGTTATAGATAGGATTTCTGTCTATCCATTTAACTGGAATCCACAATTTATTTAACTCATTTGGGGACTTCTAATTTGTCATTTATTCAGTATTGATAATCGTGTGCCAGTTTTCTTGTTTCAAATGATAACTGGACTTAATATTCATATGATTCCTCAGGCTCAGTGTTTCACTCCCCGTTGAGTCACTAAGCTTCCTCCAATGCACCGTTTGTTTTCTATTGGATCTTACCCTGTAATTGGCTATTTGCACCACTCTTCCCTACCATGCAAAGTATGTATTTTTTTATGGAGCTTATGCTGCATCTGCGATGTATCTATGACTCACACACACATATCGATCACACATGCTTATGGTGAAGGCCTCACTGTAATTGTCAGTGGCTATGGGCTAAATCCATCACATTTAGATGTAGCTGTAACTGATGCAGTACTGTGTTGACAATTAGGACATGAGGAAGGTGGAAAAATGTAGAATGGCACCGCCCGCCTACCTACTTCCCTTTCAATTTTAATTTCCCTTCAGTAGTCAGTCTGGGTCCCCGGTATATTCACAGGTTTCTCAGCCCGATTTTTTGCTGTCCAATCAGCGAACAGAGAGAGGGGCTGAGAACAATGACACTGAGGTTGTGTGCCAGTTTCAGTTGTAGTCAGAAGCCGACGCATGACATACGGCACGACCAAACGTTATGCGATTGGTTGGCAGATCCAGAGTGGCACTGGGCAGATCCAATAGATTTAAACTTCAACAGACACCCGCCTTCAAGTGAGTGAGCGTTTGTCAATTGAGCGATTCCAGACCTTATGTACAAATGAAACGAAGTACGATGGTCTGGTAGGACCAGGCTAGGAAAAATTGCACATTACGAGTTAGTTTTCCATCAATGGCCATTAACATCTCACTGTTAATCACAGTGTAAGAGGGAGGTTTTTAAGTTGCCACCAGCTATAGATTCAGCAGGATTATCCAGCCAGTAAACTGGTCACAGTGTGAAATCTTAAGAAATATTTAGCCTCGGAAATAAATCATGGCTTTGCACGCCAGACAAATGGATAGCTCAGTTCTGCCAGTTCCCCTGCTACGAGCACGAATCTCAGGGTGGGCAGGACTGAGACGAGACTGTGGAATGTTAAACAGTAACTGAAGGAGATAATCACACTTCACTTTTAGAGATCAAGAGGCTCTGCAATCTGAGCGCTCAAAGCTTTAGGAGACACATTTGCATCTTACTGGCTTGAAATAGAAGAAAGAGTCATACTGATTTGTACTCTCTCTTTCTCCCAGGGCTCAAGTAACATTTTGGTAGAAAACAAAGTATCTCCCATCTCTACTTAGCAGATGTCATTTCATTTGTTTGTGAAAAACTTGTGGAGCAAATGGCTAGACCCTTGTGAATTAGGTGACTTTTTAACCTTTCATTGGCCCAAAATCAGGTTAAAATTCCACCTTATTGTTGGTATGTATTATATGCTCCGCTTTAGAGCCTGTGTCGTTCACCCCGCCTCTAAAAAGCCCTGTCTACTCTGATTGGCCGTGAATCTAATTGCTGGTTTGAATCTAACTGGCAGGGGTGTACTTATCACAGATGGGCCAGGTGATGCTAAATTAGCTTGGTAAAGAGGGGTGTGGCTTCCCCCCCTTATGACATCATATGGGGAGAAAAAAAATGACTGGGAATTTCGAACACAAGTTTTCAGAAACGCTGAGGTGGAGGAAAAGAGATAGGGTTTGTTTTTTCTCCACTGTGGGAGGCTCTATACACACCAAGGATCCATATTAATGCTGAAATTAAAAAGTGTGGTTTGCATAAATTGTGACCTTTAAACCACAAACCAGATTTTGATGACATGTGCCTTCAGATTAAAGCCAATGCTTTCGGTGTGTCCTTCGCACCATCTGGCTAAAATGACACAACAGAGATTGGCACTACTTTGCAAATGAATATTACCAGGAGGCCTTTCCATTTCCATTTTTCAAAGTACAAAAAAATGACAATTTGACACAAAAGACAGCTCATAATGTGAACAATAAAATCTGTTTAGCACATTAATTTTTAAATATAACCAAATGGCCTTCAACAACTTTCACTGTCATTATAATGAAAATAAACTTTTTAATAGAAAGAATACACTTTATTTGTATGGCCCCTTTCATACAGGAATTGCAGCTCAAAGTGCTTCACAATATAAAAATGACATGAAAATCAAGGACAAGTTTGGCTCTTTCACAGTCAGAGCTTTGATTTGACGCACTCGTCTATAAAATGTTCTCCTATTCAGGATCTTAGCTGTGAGCATTTCCAATTAATTTATTATTCTTAACAGCTTTACTACACACCCACAAGGCACTGTCTGGAAAAAAATAACACCAAATGAATGACGGGGGTTAGAGATCGTGGGGAAAGATCTCTGATGTTTACAACACAGTTTGAATTAAGGTGAATTCATTCCTGTGAAGTGTCCATAACAAAAAAAATAATTGAATTAGATTGTGAAACCATGGTGTAAGCAGTGATAGGATTTCATGTGTGCGATTCTGACTGAAAGAACAGCAGCATTTATTCACTAAAGCAGCTCTTCACCATATAATTCATTAGATATTCAAGGGAAAATACCGCCTGGCTGTTATATCATTCCGCAAGGCATACAATTGCAGAACCGCGAAAGTACAGTGGTGCTCGGCCAATGCTTTTAAAAGAAAGTAAAGCTCCAGAGAAGATAGAATATGGTACAAGGTCACTGCGACCTGACAATATGTAAGGTGGAATTTTTCCTTTGACCTCCAAAATCTATTCAGTTTTATCTTTGAGTCAAAGTGGATATTTGGGGAAAATTTAAAGAAAATTTCTCAAAGTTTCTTGGAAAATTTTCCTTACAATATCAAGGTCACCTAACCTTGACCTTGGGGCATCAAAATTGTAAAAAGGTTTATCCTCTTTTCAAAATTGAGTTTTTTGGCCCCAAAATTT
>CM047516.1:26152615-26162638 GCA_026122265.1 Ammodytes dubius
CACTGTGGGGGTGCATCTATGTGAGATAACCCTTTGGGGTGATCGCGCTTTGGAAATTTTAAAACCTTCCGCTGTATGTCCAGGTTTTTTTTTTTAGTAGAATCAACAACTGAAACATTTTTTTGGGGCTAGGGGTGAAAAACCAAATTTTGTAAACGCTGCCATACTTTGAAATTAGAGAGTTTTGTGGAGCTGATAGGCTTAACCAACTAGGGTGTAAATTTCTTTTGGAAAGGGGCCTGGGAAATGAAAGGGAAAAACAGTCATATATGCTAAGGTTACGCACTTGGCTTTAAAATCTTAACCCCTTTTGTAAATTTGTTGTCATTTAAAAAAACAACTATTGTTAAAAAACAAATAAATTTTCATTACCATGTGAACCCACATTGAAAAGGGAAACATTCAATGGTTCAACAATTTCAGCTTGTTTTTATTTTTTCCTGGCTAACAGTGCAGCAAATAAAGCAAAAAAACCCCCAGTGACACCCCCGCTGTTAACAGCCCTCTGCTGGGGGTCAGTAAAGGTGAGATTTTCCCCCTTTAAAACTCCAAACACCTCACCGCTGTGCCTGTAAACCCCTTTTTAACTGGTTAGACGGGTAAGAGAAAATTTCCCCACAGTTCTCTTAAAAGTTTTTAGCTTAAAAATCCCAAAATTTGGGGTTTAACCATGGGGTTTTTAAAGTTGCTTATGAGTTTTTTAAAATGTAAAACCAAAGGAGGGATATTCCCCAAGACTGAAAAAATAAATTAAATAGGCTTAAGATATTACCAAAAACGTGTTTTCCCCACGTTATAGTCATATTTCATTTCGTTTTTTTTTAAGCCCACCCTTTTCACCCCAAATAGTAAAAAATCAAAATGGGGGCTGCTTAAAAAACTTTGTTACAAGTAAGTGTATTGTTGTAGGGGCTGAATTTCATGATAACAAAAAGAAAAAATTTTTAGCATAGTGTTTTTAAAAACTGTGAGATGAGACGACTCTGACCGCCCACAGGGAGGGTTTCCGTCGCTGCTGGAAATGTGCTAATATGATATTATTTAGAATTAAAATTTTTTTATACAACCCCATTATTTCTAAGCCAAAAAACTAAAAAGTTAGAGCAATTAAATGCTTTGAAAACAAGCATTAGATTTGTTAAGGTCAATTAACTAGACAATAATACTATAATGATGTGAAATTAATGAGAAACGATTTGTAAATTAATGAATTGCCAGCGTTGAAAGTGTTGTCTCCCGGCCAAACCAAAGGTAGAAATAGACAGCAGCTGTTGAATGTAATACTGCTACAATCTCTCATTCATCCCAAACAGTATAACATATAAGGGTCAACCCATTCATAGTGCAGTGCACATATACAGTCTGTTCCTCTCAATCCACACATACAAATGTGCCCCGGCATTATTTACCACAAGAACTTTTCCACAGGTACAGCACGTTGAGTTTTAGCTTTTACTACTATGTCAATATTGTGGGTAAATCTTTTTAAGATTTTCATCCTGTGCGCCAGCCATTAATGAAAATTTAAAAATCTTGTGGAAAAGGGCTGATTAATGGGTCTTCCAGGGTTCTTTTTCTTCCGCCCTGAACTGCAAGGGGAAAAACACCTTGATGAAAATGTTATTTATAGTCTCACTTAATGCCAGAAGAACTGCAGCTTAGAGTAATTCACAGTCATTATTTTCTAAACGATTTCCCCTACTGTACAGATTTGTCTTCCTTGTGAAGTAAAAATAATATTTATGCACATACCAATGTACCAAGATAGTTGCCTGACTATTTTAACAGGTAAATGTGCATTTAATACAGTATTTCTTTGGCTAATATATGTACATTTGTGTGTGTGTGTGATCCAGGCTTTCAGTTAATGCAATTGCAATCAGTCTAGAGAAGTTATGGACGCATTTAGAGGTGAAATATAGTCAGAATGTCCCCACTATTCCACTGAGCCCACCTCAGAGTAAAAATCCAAAACCTGGAAAAATCGCCAGACTTTTCCTCTGTAGGCAAATATTTTTATCTACATCTCCTTTGCATCACAAGATTACAATGTTTCCTGATGATTTTCTTGCAGTTTATGGTGCATGAAATTATTAAAGCAAAGTTTTTTTAATCTCAGCTATATGTATAGCAAACTCCCACACACTTCACACACTCAACCTGTTTTTACTAATCGCTTCCCACACCTGCCTCCACTTAACTGCACTCTCACATAAAGAAGCACTATAACGGTGTCCCTTACTTCACCCTAACCATGTTTGGACAAACAGCACCTAAAGCACATCAGTATGTATATGAATAATCAATTAAGTCTGTCATCAAAATGCCACATGATATCATTTTTGTATATAAAAATATGCCATGACATTTCAGGCAGTGTGAAAAATAACTTGTGCATTGTGCATGTGATTTTTCAAATGCCTTACCCTTGGGGGAGTAGCCATATCATAAGTATGAAATTCAGCTGAGGCCACTAATGCCATCCAAACGCTGCCTCTATATTTCCTTTTGGGCCAATGTAATTTACTCTTTCACAGTAAAGTAAAGGGCTGAAGACAGACATCTTTGCTACAAGTACACAACAAGAAATCATTGGCATATAAACACCTCTGAAGGCTCCATCGTTCCATCCACTCAAACACACTCTGACCCTCTCCCTTTGAGCCATTACCTCCTGGAGAAGCAGCTCTCCTGTCTGCAGCACAGTTCCCTCAGAGGACAGACAGCACACGGAGAAATCACCCAAACTTTTCACCAACCGACCTGGCTGTTATCAGGACGGAGGAAAGTAGTTTTCAAGTATAGGCTCAATCATGAGTCTGGAGGAAAAGGGAAAAGCCATTTCCTGCTGCACCCAACACAGCTGAACATGAAGTTAATATGTTCTTTCTGGGGGTAGGATGGCCTAGAGGAGAGGCGGACCAGTAACAGGACTGTTTATTTTCTATTAGGAGTTCTATGCAACTAACTTCAGTAATTTAACGACTTTGGTCTGTCATTCACAACATTGTGTTCTTTCCTCCCCCTATTTTAACCACTTACCAGACCAAGTGCAGCTCAGCGACTGTGTGTCTTTCATACTGCAGTGAATCAGAGTCCAAAGTGGTTGCTTGAAAACTCATCGACGACTTTAAGCTTTACTTGGGAATGCGCCGTGTTACAATTCCTTATCTTGTTTCTAAACCTCTCACACAAGTTACAACACTGTCCTGTTTACTGTGTGTCATCCTACCCCAGGCACACAGACAGGTCTCTAGACACTCACATTCTAAAGCCAACAGATAAATAATGCAGCATGAAAAATAACTCTCAACAACTTTGGTGATTTTTCTGCTTAGAGCTGTTGGTTTCACACTGAGATTATTTTGTGACTTGTTCCTGACTATTTTTTTCTTGCTGCTATTTATTTAATGCCTTTGTCCAAAATGCTTTACACACACACACACAACACACACACACACACACACGCACACACACACACAACACACACACACACACAACACACACACACAACACACACACAACAAACACACACACACACACCACACGCACACACACCGCACACGCACAACACACACACCTCTCTCTCTTTCAAGACCATTAAAGCTGCTGGGCTGACGATTGGGAGCAATTTGGGGTTTATGTAAGCAATGACCACAATCTGGGGTTCATTGTCTTGCCCAAGGACACTTCAACATAAACAGAGAGGAGCATCTGGGGATGGAAATGCCAACCATGTGATTAGTGGACGACCCTCTCTCCCTCCTGACATCTATAAGCCAAACTAATAGCACTTTATAGCAACATTAGCAGTCGAGGTACTAGCTGCAGCGGTAGTAACAGTGTAGCCATAGGAACAGTAACATTTGGTACTTAATAATAACCAACACAAATAAGATTCAGTGTCTTTTGATGATATATTCCTAAATGGAGGTAAGAAAGAGAAGAGAAATTATAAATACCAATTATTATCCTTCTTTTAGCTAATATAAAGTTCTTCAAACTGTAATTCAAATGTCTTCCCAATGTTCAAATGTACACAAAGAAGTCAGCTTGACATCTCATTTCTACTGGAATAAATTGCAACATGAACTTTCCTGGCACATTCAGGGGAGGTGGGGGGGGGGGGGGGGCACTGGCACGACGACCTCCCTCTATTAACCTCCACAATGTAAATGTCCCTGTTCCATTTCAATACACTTGAGGTCTGAAAACCATTACTCTCACTGCTGAACCCACTCAAATATTTTCATTTGAAAAGGCGCCACCTTCATTTGATATAAAGTCACCCTAACATTCCACAGAGAGCCACACATGCTATCAGCAAAGTGATGAGTTGAATGTTCCCTATAACGCCTCCAGGTCACTTTAACTTTCCAGAGTGTTAACATTCAAACTAATTCAAAAGAAGCTCTGGAAAGAGCACCTTTCAACAGTGGTGTCAGTTAAAGTTAATAAAATACATCTATAGTTAAATACATGGTTATAGAATTGCTGCTTGAATAGTTTTACTTGAAGAACTGACTTCAAAGTTCTTCAATTATCACCTAAATAATATAAAGCGTGTGATATTTTTCCTATTGTCGACATGCCTCAAGGAAAAATAAAACACTCAAAAATTGATTCAGTGTCGCCAGTGTTGTTAAAGCCTCATGTGTTTTTTTCTCCATTGTGTGTGAATAAATTCCTGTTTTATTCGCGTTCAATTATGTTTTATTCAAATGCGCCTTCACAATGTAAGACAGACGCAGGTGATAGACTTTGGAGGTGTTATGGCTCATTATTTGTTTAAAGCAAATTTAAAAATGTCACTTTTGACTGAAAGCAAGTGCACCATGCTTTGACAGTTACTGTGTTATTTAAGGTGACTACAGGGAAGTTTGAAATGTTTAAGAAACAGTCAAACTTTCCTGTGAAGATTATAACTTACCTGAAGACCTAACAGCCAACAAAACTATCAGTGAAAAAATAATTCTATTTTTATATAGTTATTATCAATGCCTTTGCACTAGATAGACCAAATTATAAAAATATGAATGGGCCGCATCGTTGCTATGAAAGACATTTCCATGAACATGGGCACTTTAGTTTATTTTGAGCTGGACCTACACATATCTTCCAAAAAAGTCCTTTTTGTTTCCTGTTAGAGTGATGTTTGATCATAACTGCAGTGCCAGTCGTAATTATTAGGAAATTATTAAGCATTAAAAAAAAAAAAAAACTACATGTTAGTGATCTATTTTTCAAGACTTATGCCCTCACACCAGTAATCAGCTCTATTTTGTACAGCGGGCAGCTCCTAACGACTGACTGTGGAGTGAGCTTTTTATGAAGAAGTGTTGAATATGTGATGTGTTCCAGGCAATTGAGTCCTGAAAACAAACCTTTACTGGAAAACCTCATTCAGCACAGTTTACCCCAGTGACACCTGCTGATGAGGAACACGTTAAGAATCAATCAGGCAAAGCATGACATGCTAATGGACGTTGGCCTACCATAGAATAAACTGAAATTTAGCAATGCATAGTGCTATATATAATATAAAACATTGCGTGCCCAAGCTGCAAAATAGTCAAAGATAGTGTTTACGGGGGCGCCTTAAGCTCAGTTGGTAAGGCGTCCCCCTCCCGGGCCGGGCCCAGCAGCAGACCCGGGTTCGATTCCAGCCCGCGGTCGTCCTCTGCATGTCACTCCCCTCTCTGCCCCATTTCACCTCTGTTTCTCTGCACTATCAATAAAGCATAAAAATGCCCAAAAAATATCTTTAAAAAAAATAAAAAATAGTGTTTACCACCACTGACAATCTGGACATTCTGAATGGTATCTCATGATTCGAACCATGACGTACAACTTGATGTATAGCCTACCCAATAATTTACAGAAATGTAGCAATGCATTCCTACTGCTATAGCCAACAAGGATTGTCAGGGTATTAGCAAAAATGGCCATTGCTTTACCATGCTGCAAAAGATCCAAGCATATTAACATCCCAGTGTGTACTGACAACATTCTGAATGGTATTTCATGATTCAACCGACTGTGCTCAACGACCACAAAAGGGAAACGAATGAAGTTTGTGAAGTGTGAACCATCTTCCAGACGCCTGCAGATCTCTGATTCACTCCCTGACTCACACAGACAGACACTTCTGCCCCGAGGTGACACCAGTAGTGACACCACAAATACATGACTCTCAGCAACAGAATGTATACTATTACTAACCTCCATATAGACATGTATTGTTAATCTTAGAGAGATGGATTCTATTCATCTATCTAGATTCTAAATTCTATTTTTAAGACAAATGCTTCCGCCCCAAGGTGACACCAGTAGTGACAGCAGAAATACATGACTTTATGACACAAGAATATACAAGGACTAACCACCATATATAGTGATGCATTGTTTATCTTAGAGATGGATTCTATTCAATGCCTATACTATTTGATATTGAATAAAAGGCATTTTATGATGAAACACATTAAAAATCAGCCACTAATTAGCATCGTATTTTAAAAACTTCAAACACCATGAGCGGCTTAGGCCCAAAGGAATGAAGTGAGACGAACCAACGCCAACATTAATGAGCTGACCTCTCAGGAAAAACTGAAAAGATACCAAATTATTATTTTTTCTGTGACACTCAGCTACTCATCTAAGCTATTATGTTACAGGATAAAGCATAGCCATCCACTCTCTTCCTGTAATAGAGCTGTTAAGCGGAAGTGGCGGAATTACGGGGCATGGGACCTATCGGCTGAAAAAATATGAATGGGTGTCTATGGAAAGTAATCTACTATTTTCTGGTCCCAGTCATTAAATGCCTTGGATTACATATATGTTTTGTATGGGTCTAAATGATCATTTTCCATGTGAAGAGTTTGACGGTATGTTGTATGATTATTCATCTAACGGCGTTTCAAAAAATGTTACGAGAACAACTACAAGTCTTGTCGCCTCTGTGACGTGACCTCAACACATTCCCTCCACTTCTCGACTGACAGTGCTAATGCTAATGCTAATGGCTGGCGTGGACAACGCCAACAATCTCCCCACTCGAGAAATTGAAACTCTCCACATGTCCACTTGTGCAGTGGTTTTCGCCACGCTGAAGACTTTTGTCTTGTCCTTGAAAGAAGGCGGTAAAGTGCATTAAAGACACAGCTATGTTTCTGAGCTAAGCTGGTGCAAGTGGTGGTGACGTATATCATAAGCGTCAAGAGCAGCGAAGAGCTGTAGTCCACAAAAGCGCTCTGCACAAAACCTGACCGTATCCAGCTTCTACTCGCTAAATTGTTCCATTCTTTGCACGAAAAAATACCATCTAAATCCATACAAAACATATGTGTAATCGAAGGCATTTCATGACTGGGACCAGAAAATAATAAATTTCTTTCCATTGACTACCGTTGTAATTTTTCGAGCCGATAGGGCCCATACCCCGGAAGTAAGAGACTTCCGCTTAACAGCTCTATACCCTGTACAAATGGCATCATATGCACTAAAGCTTTGCCTATAATGCACAATTCAAAGCACTGTATTATTGCTACTTCATCTGACAGAAGAACAACTAAGCATTTGAGAGAAACATTTATTCCGTGAGGGCTTTTCAAAATGCATGCTCAATAACGAGGCACCTTTACTTGAAGCCTAGCCCGCTGACTTCATCAAACATTATGTATTATATGTATTCCATCTCACTGAGAAGAATTGCAGCTAAGTTCAAAATCACCTCCAGTCTCTCTCCAATTATGGATAATAATACCTTTTATTCCTCGCCAGAAAAAACAATAATTTGATGTATTCTACTGTAGCAAACCCTCCACCTCATGCACTGTGTCTAAGACTGTGTGGGCTGTGTTACAGTTTTTACCTAATGCTTACACACTAATAGTGGTTGCTAGGCCCAAAGCATCACAACCTCTAACTTTGGTGACCATGCCCTAAACACAAGCACCAACCCTACAAACACAATAAGTGCTTTGCACTGTGTTTGAAATTCTCCAACACACTTTTTGCAAAACACTACACACAGTGTTTTACATAAGACACATTGGTTAAAAAGGAAATCACCTGCAATCCTTTGGAAAACACATCTATTTAAAATACAAAACACAACTAAAATTGGAAAAGCACACAGATTCAAACACATGAAAAATAAAGCTAATATAATACCAATCAGTGTGAGCCTTAGCATTACACATAGACCTCAGGTGAGTTCAGCTCCTTTGTGAGACAGTAAGAGTCAGGGGAAGAGGACAAAAGAGAGCGGCAGGAGAACGATGACAAAGGAGACAACAGACGGAGACAGGGTCACTATAGTGGACCATGTTATATAGATCATGGCCTAACAATATAGGAGGCTGGTCTGAGATTCCAGCCCAACAACACAATAGCTCCATAATTAGGACATTTAGACTGGATATCAGGAATATTTTTGCTGTTGCTTCTGAAAGGATGACATTGCATGTGATGTCAATGAGGCGATGTGGCCAGACACAAACGGGAGGCTGTATCCAAAGGATTCATAATCCACTCGCCCCATTCCTTACAACACATCTTTTTTTTACTGTAATTGTTTCAGAGTTCATAGTGACACGCTGAATTGCTTGATGAACTGCGATCCTACCTATTCGTTGTGTTTTTTTCTTTTGTTGGCCAAAACCATGAAATTGCAATATAAACTTTTTTCTTTTCTAATTGAAAATATAGTGGGTCAATCTTTCCAAAAAATTCTGCAAAAGGTTGGATACGGCACGCAAGGCGATATTTCCCCCGTTGCTTGGCAAGGGAGGACATTGCCTGTGACGTGGATGAGGTGATGTGGCCAGATGCCAACAGGAGACAGGATTCATAGCCTAAATGTCTTCCAATCATTCCCTTAGAACACTATGGGCCGGTTTCACAGACATGGATTAAGCCTAGTTCTGGACTAAATTGTACTTTCAATGGACAATCTCCATTCAAAATTCCATTTAGTCCAGGACTAGGCTTAATCCATGTCTGTGAAACCGGCCCTATGTTTTGTAGAATATTCTATTTGTACCATTTCTTTTTTTACTTTTGCAAAAACCTGAAATGGCAAAATAAATAAAAAAATCTGAAGCGTTTACATTTTGTTTTCATGTGTCTAGATCAACTGTAGTGGATCAATCTTTCACAAAAAAAAATCTGTATGAGACTTTTAAAGTCAAAAACCATCCAAAGTACTGAATACAGCTGTGTTTTGCATAAAGCACATCTGTGTGTTGTTGCTGCTAGGAAAGAGTAATTCAAAAGTGCATGTGTGTATTGTTTTGATGCTAAAAAACAGTTTTGAAATGGGATTGTTAGGTTTTGTTTCAAGAGTTTCGTTTTGCCGTATACGTTAGAAGTTTATCTCCATGTGCTTTGTCCTATTCGGCCTGTGTGTTAAGTTTTGACACAGTGGGCCAAAGTCTGCAACATGTGTGTAAGCATTCGGCAAAAACTGTAAGACTGACTGCAGATAGCTGACCCCAGACCACTTTATTAACAGCTTTTTATTAGCTTGTTATTCTGATTAACTCACAACAACATATAACAAGCTCTACTAATTAAAAATTGACCCAAAGACGATGCGGAAGAAGAAATATTACAAATTAGAATCCTTTGAACTAATTAAGAATAACACTATCAGTGCACGCCAATTAGCAGAGCAAACAACCTACAAATATAAGTAAAAACCCTATCAAGAGAAATTACATGCAACCTATTTGGCTCCCACACTAAATTAAATACGTGGGATCTATGTGACCTTGAATCCAGCTCACTATCGTTAGACTGGAAGAGGGATTTACAGTGCAGATAAAGCCAATTTAATTTAATTTTGGACTTTAAAGGTGCAGTATGTAACTTTGGGTGTTTCAGATAATTGAAAAACGTCCAAGGTATATTCTCTTAATAACATGTTACGCTTGTCTCCCGGTTTGATTTATGATTATTGGATTATTCAATACTAAGAATTACATTTGAAGTAAATGTGATTTGTAAATTAACGGCAGG